>JAJQQW010000014.1:68342652-68477652 GCA_025583905.1 Ia io | reverse complement strand
GCTGGAAAGTGGGGGGCAGGAGGGTTGGAAGAGCAGTTTTATTTATTTTAAACACAAAAGTGTTTTCAATTAAAAAAAATCTGTAACAATGCACAATTGATTTGGAGAGGGAGATCATAGTATTACCACTAGAGGAAGAGCAACAACAGAAAAGGACAGGGACAGGTATGGATTGTTACTACCTTCACATGGCACAGATATGCAGAGCAACCCCTGGCTACGGCGATCTCCACCATTTTCCTGTAAAGGCAAAATAGCCGCACGCTGCCACACTATATACGGAAATGTTCTGTGTTCTGAATTTTGGCAAATAAAACTGATTTCAATATAGTTGACCTGGAATTTTGGCCACCCATCCTCTGAAATGTGTATACTATTATAGAACATTTAGTTCATTCTAACAATCAGAACAAAATAGAACTACCCATTGTACCTGTTTTGATAGTCTATGCAATTTTTATCTGATTAAAATCATAAAAATTAAAAAGATAGATTAAAAGTAGCTTTTGATTGATGAGTAGGGGCAGAACAATATTTATGGTTGTTTTTAAGAATGTAATCATTATAAATTGTTTATGGTTATAGAAGCAAAAGATCTGTGCCACCACTCTGATTTATAAAGCACATTGGCATTTAGTATCATGTTTAAGTACCTGTTGTAATATCTTTATGACTGCTTCTGTTAAATTTTATGAAAATGAGGACATCATTCAATGTATATAATTAGTACTTAAGGTTTAGGACAAAATTTCAACACTACAAATGTAGAATAAATTGGTTTTAAATTAAGGGACAACTAAAATACCAAAGATATTATCCTACTCATTTATTTATTGTACAGTTGCAATTCTAGGAGAAATTTTACTAAGTATGAAATTTGTGAATCAAGTTTTAAACTCTCGTAGTATTTTAGGTCTGTCAGGCGGTTTAGGTATCATGTTACACAAATATTCATTTGAAGACATGAAATGAGTTTTAGTGACAACAAAGTTTTAGTACAAAAAAGTGTCAGAGTTGCATTGTCATTTGTTATGTTTTTATTTCATTTATCTAAGAAATACACAATGATCACTGTTCTAGGTGCCTGGGACAGTGAAATGAATGAGGCACATACAGTTCCTGACCTCAAAACATACTTTAATGGGGAAGTCAGTCATTAAACAAATATTTACATAGTTAATTTAATTTGCTATTTAATTGTGATTAATAATCAAAAGCAATGGGGTGCTTTGGAATTATGGAAGCAATAGGAAAACTTGCCTTATCTTAAATATTCTTGTGTGTGTTTATGTTTGTGTGTGTGAAGAAGATTTTATTTAAGAATATAGATTCTTCCTACAAGTCCTCTATCTTTCAAATTATGGTTAGATAGAAAATTGGATATTTTAAACTCTAGTTCAGTACTTAAAAAGTAAGTGGTAAATAAAAAAAAATACAATAATAAACTATACCAGAGATAGGGAGTTGGAAGAAGGACTTAGAAAGGGAAGTGTATAATTTGGACTATCTCAAAGCTACTATTTAAAATAGTCAGTACTTGGATATCTATTTCTATAAATGCATGATTTAAAGAGCCTTCATGACCTAAGTGAACACTCAAAACTGCCATAGATTTTACACTGAGTTGTAAGATTGAGAGCATTGTGCTAATTGATAGCTGTGTGGAAAATATAAGCCATGTCAATGTAATACTCAAAAAATATTTTAATTTTTTATTAAATTAAAGTTCCTAGTTGAGATTTTTGGTATGGCAGGTACTATGCAATCAGATTCAGTGACCAGTACATATAATTTCAGAAAGTATATGTTTTTTCTCAGGACTATTTCCTTATTCTTAGTTAAAAGATTTCCTTTAAACACGTAAGTGTGAAACCCAGCTAAGGATGTATGTGATGAGTGTGTTGGGGTGGATGGTGGGGAGTGTCAATGTAGAGGTTTGTGTAAGTACATGTAAAATATATCAATCCCTTATACTATCATAAGCAATCTCCATCCAAACCACATTCCATTATCCTTGCCTCACAACTGAGGAATCTGACAACCATGGCTACACAACCCGTAAATTTCAGCTGGAATTCCAACCACATTGGTCTAGTTTCAAATCTTTACATATTAAACTTCTTCGAGCCTAGTGTACCTCAATAGTTATTTAATATTGTGGTTATGTCTATGTATAACTTAACAACAAGATTTAACACTCTAATTCTGTGGCTTGCCCTTGCAGCATGTTTGAATATATTTTAGTGACTTATGTCTTAGATTCAACATCTATAGTTTCTAGATAGAAAGTTATTTCACAGGCTTTGATTGCTATCCCCTCAAAACATGAGCAGAATTAGAAATTTTAAGTAATTCTACTGAAAATATTCCCAACCTATGTAGTCTCTAACTTCTCGTTGGCTCTTGATAATTCAAATAACTTTCTTACATTTACTATCTTCTCGAAAGAAAGGAAGAAAGAGAGAAAGGAAGAGAGAAAGAAAGAGAGAGAGAGAAAGGAAGAAAGGAAGAAAGGAAGAGAGAAAAGCATTGGAGAGGAAAATTTTCAACTTACATAAATTACAATTAAAATATAACCTGAAAACAATTTTTCGATCTGCAGAGTTTCTTATGTATTTTAGGCTCTTACAGGAAATTCTAATATCCCATTTAAAAAAGGAATGTTTGTGGTCCAAGTATTGATTATATGTATGTCTTTCATGTGTGAAAATTTAGCAAGTACACAGTAAATAAGTATCTTTTTCTATAGTTATAACATAGCCCAAAAATGTTAAAAAGGTTATTTTAAATAAAAAAAATCCTAGGACTTTTCTTAGCAAAATTTTGCTCTTTTAATTTTTTACATCACTTGTCTCTAAAACTACGTAACTAAGGTATACACAAATCTTTTTTACCAGTGACCAATGAACTAAGATACCTGAAAAGTATTTTCAGCTGTATAAGAAAAAATGCCATGATCCCAGATAGTATTGTGATATTATCACTTACTTTATTTTAAGCAGGGATTAAAATTTTTAATATATACTTTATTTTACATGGTGTATTTCTACCTATAAAAATTAATATAGAAAGACTCCTCCACTTTTATTCCAAAAATTCTCCCTTAAGTGGATCCCAGGTTTTGATATTCTAGTACTCAGTGACGGCATACCGTTCTGCTATCTGTAAGAAACTTTATTAACTAGATATAGACATTAGTGTTGATTTTACTTCACATAATGGAGAGAATGTAAAAAAGAACTCTACATCTTGCTGCAATAAGGATAACCTTTCATTTGCACTCATTCCCATGCATCACATGAAATACTTCAAATGGGATGACTGAGATATCTGGTCACCTAAGGAATATTGTAGAGTTTAGGTATAAACATTTGAAAGAATTTAGTTTATCTTGGCTTTTTCTTGACTGTATTTTAAGTCAGGTTTTTATTGAAGATTGTACTAGTGAGAAAGTAAATTTTGGTGGGGAAAAAAGCGTAATATATATGTTATACATAAATATTTAGTAAAATAAAGAACAGCCTACAGCCCTGGGCAGGTAGCACAGTTTGTTAGAGCATCGTCCCCATATGACAAGGTTGCTGTTCAATCCCTGGTCAGGGCACATGCAAGAATCCACCAATGAATGCATAAATAAGTGGAACAACAAATTGATGTTTCTCTCTCTCTCAAATCAATAAAATAAAATATAAAAAAAAGCTACGTAATGTGATAATAGGTTTTTATTTTCAGTTTTTCAAAAGCAGAAAAATTAATTTGAAACAAATGATAAATAAAGCAACACATCAGTATCTGGGATCTTTATTTCGGATTACACTTCCCTTGGCAATGTAGTTTGGTATTAATGACAGTTTCTCTGACAATATAGTTTTGTTTTAAAATTAAATTAGTTAGAATAGCTCCCTATAGTTCTATTAGTTTATAGCATTAGCATTCCCAACAATAAAGCCTATATAAATAGAACTCATCCAAATTCTTAAGATTTTATTATTTTAGTATTTCATTCTGTAATAAAATAAGAAATCAAATCCTCAAAATTGCTACATTGCTATTAATTAAAGTAGCTAGTTGATAGTGACTAAAACTTAGAATTTTTAATATGACCAAATCTGAAGTGACTGTTAGAATATGACAGCTCCTTCAAGTAGGTGCCTCATTGTAATTTTTGAACTAGAAGTAGAAAACTATGAGCCACAGTTCAGGAATAGATGCAAAATACATAGCAACTAACATCTAAATGGTGATCTTCCTTTATTAATTTGATTGTTTATTTGATGCATATGCAAGAGTTCCTGAAGTCTTTCAGACCCCTGTGGTTTAATATAAATCTCAAAATATAAAAGCATCTTGTAGAAAATTAGAAAGCAGATGAGACACTTCAGGACTTCAGATAATTTTAGACATGCACATTTTAAGACGACTCCAACACAATTACCCTCTGCTTGCTCTTTAAAAAAAACCCCACCTCTTTAATTTGTTTTACTCTGTGACAATTGCTTTTATAAATGGTTTGTAAAAGAAGCCTTGGCTTGAAAATGATTGGCCCACATGTTGAAAATAACAAAGGTCACATTTACCAGATATATTCAACATACCAACTGATAAATTGCAAAAATTGTATTGATAGAAAGCAGTACGTAGAGGGTTGTCAGGTTTATTTCACCACACCTTTCCCCATTTTCAAGACATGTCTTATTCCTGCATTTATAAATTCAAAGCTTGCCGTTAATGACTGCAGGTGGCATGATTGTTCCAAAGGTATTATAAAGAAACAGCCTCATTAGGATCTCTGAAACATCAGATATTTCAGACAAAACAACAGAAAGAGTATCACCTGTTTCATTTTCATTGGGCTTGTATCCCTTAAAATGTACAGGGAATGATCTTGCTGAGCTTGTCAAATTACCATGAACATCACTGAAAAGACATGTCTGTGCTATTGAACAGACAGAGTCAGGGAGACCTGGCCGGATATCCCGGGTCTGCCACTTACCTGCTGTAGGAGATCCGGCAATTTCAGCCTGGGCCAATATCTCCCACCACCTGTAGTCATCCAGGCAGGAGTTATCCACTGTTTTACCCAAGGTGTTCTTTTAATTCCAAGGTGACACAGAGCCAAGAGCATAAGTAGAAATCAGGATACTAGAGAATCCCAAGGAATTAACAAGTTTAGAAGGGAAAAACTTTGTGTTAAAATTTGAAGAGTCAAGATCCAAAAAGAAACACAATATTAAACCATGAGTTTAATATTCTGTTTTGTTTTTATCCTCAAAGAATTGACTAATTTGTAAGCTACATGTAGTAAGATTCTAAACATCTAAGCAGAAATGGGCAACTAAAAGATAAAAACTTAAGTAGAGCTTTCAACAGTCTCACAGAGCAGGTGAAACAAAAATTAGAGTTTGAATACAGAGCTTTCTAAGAGAAAGGGGCCAGGTAGATATACAAATTCTCAGCTGTAACTTCAGAATGGCTAAAACTCAGACTAGAAACATCTCAATCTTAAGCAGGTCAAGATCTACTGAGTTGTTGTTTTTGTTTTTGTTTTGTTTTTCAGTAGATCTTCTTGACCTAAAAAAAAAAAGTCAATCTACTGAACTTTTAACTATTCCTCAAATATATATATAACAATGTCTAATATATAAATATGTATACACACATATACAGTATATAATGTCTAGAATTTATTTAAAAATAAAATAAATTCTAGACATTATATACTGTGAACAAATAGTGATAATAAGAGAGAATATCGATGACATTAAGATAACAACTTAAAAGTAAATGACATTAATATAGAACAATAGGCAAGATGAAGAGTATCACCAAACCTTGAAATGTCTAATAAAATAATTAATAAAAATTTTAGAACAACTGTTAAGAATTCAGTAAGTTGAATTAACAACAGATTCAACAAAACATAAAAGATGATTAGTTACTAGCAATTTAGATAAATAGATCATATCCAAAAAATACGAAGAGAAAATAAAATCTGGGAAATACAGCAAAGACTGTAAGAGATTTATAGGACTTTGAGAAATGTCTAATATATGTATAATTGTAATGTCAAAAGAGGAAATAGAGAGAGTAAAGGAGCAAAAGTAAGTTTTGAAAAGGTAATGGTACTTTCAGTTTTATCTCTTGCATGTAAAGATCTTGGAATTTGTCATCCTATATAATAAAAAGTTAATAAGCTAATTAGACCAAACAGCAGGACGACCTTCCAGACAAAGCTGGGGTTGCAAGGGCCGAGCACCTTGCACAAATTTCATGCATTGGGCCTCTAGTTTCTATATAAAAGAAAAAAAAAGGCAAAAAGAAAGAAAGAAAAAAAACACATGTTCTTAGATCTCTCAGATAATTGAGATCATAGGGACATACAGTCACCCCAAAATCTGGAGAAATAGGTGAATACAGATAATGAGAGCCAAATTAGATCAGATTTCCTGGAGTGGAAGCCACTGGAGCCATAAACTGGTAGGAACATATAAATGATAACTTTGACAAATTGCTGAAGGTAAAGAATAGTCCCCTGTGAGAGCGATAAAATCTTGGGGCTGTAGTTTTATGGCTATTCCCATAGTGTGGATTTTACCTCCTGGAAATCAAACAGGTTCTCACAAGTGAAGGGCCAATAAAATCATTATTATTTCTGGCAAGTAACAATTTTCAAATACAACTAGAGCATTCTCCAGAGCAAAGACCCACTGAGAAAGAAACAAAGTTTTAATTTTTTCTTTTTTTAGCAGCTTATCCAACACCAGGGAAGGAGAATTACCTGATTCCATTCCCTTCAAACCTTCCTTTTTCACCTGAGGAAGCACGAAAGTTATAAAACACCTGTGAAAGTGACAGCCCTAGGACACAGGCCTACTAAAGAACTGAGACTTAATCATAGGATTATACAACACTTTCTTTCACTCACACCTTAGCCATAGCAACAATGCTTTAGTATAATAACAGTGGATTACAGAGTTGTAAGACACTCATTCTGTTTAATGAAATTTAAGAGAAACCCTAAAACAAGAAGGGAGGAAAAAAGAAAAGAAAGAAAAAAATAAAAAAAAATAAAAATCCAGAGCATAAGAGATAATGGAAATCTCAGATAAGAATAGAAAGCAAACATTAAACACAATCCAACTCCTAGCCATAATAACATAAAACCTCACATTAAAGGCCTATGAACCTCAGTTTCTATTATGTAGAACTACATAAAACTTACAAGGCAAGTAAAAGACAAGAAAAAATATTTTAAGAGATAATACAAGCATTAGAACTGTCTTATATATGACACAACTAGAAGCCCGGTGCACAAAATTCGTGCATGGAGGGGGGTTGTCCCTCAGCCCAGCCTGTACCCTCTCCAATCTGGGACTCCTGGAGGGATCTCCGAGTGCCCGTTTAGGCCCGATCCTGGGGGACCAGGCCTAAACGGGCAGTCGGACATCCCTCTCACAATCCAGGACTGCTGGCTCCCAACTGCTCACCTGCCTGCCTTCCTGATTGCCCCTAACCGCTTCTGCCTGCCAGCCTGATCACCCACTAAGCACTCCGCTGCCAGCCTGGTTGATGCTTATCTGCTCCCCTGCCAGCCTGTTTGCCCCCAACTTCCCTCCTCTGCTGGCCTGGTCACCCCTAACTGCCCTCTCCTGCAGGGTTGATCACCTCCAACTGCCCTCCCTTGCAAGCCTGGTCCCTCTCAACTGCCCTCCCTTGAAGGCCGGGTGCCTCCCAACTGCCCTCTCCTGTTGGCCATCTTGTGGTGGCCATCTTGTGTCCACATGGGGCAGGATCTTTGACCACATGGGGCAGACATATTGTGTGTTGGAGTGATGGTCAATATGCATATTACTCTTTTATTAGATAGGATAGAGGCCTGGTGCACGGGTGGGGGCCAGCTGGTTTGCCCTGAAGGGTGTCCCAGATCAGGGTGGGGTTCCCTTGGGGCGTGGGGTGGCCTGAGCGAGGGGCCTGTGGTAGTTTGCTGGCTGGCCACACCCCCTGGCCACCCAAGCAGAGGCCCTGGTATCTGGAATTTATTTTCCTTCTACAATTGAAACTTTGTAGCCTGGAGCGGAGCCAAGCCTGCTGCTCCCTCTGGGGTGGCAGCCATTTCTGTGGCAGTTAATTCACCTTCTGCAATTGAAACTTTGTAGCTTTAAGCAGGTGAGCCCGGCCAGGGTGTGCGGAAAGCTTTGCTTCCCCTGTTGCTGCCAGCAACCCTGGCCTGCTCTCTCAAGCTCCATTCTGCCACCATTTGTTTGAATTTGTTTACCTTCTATAATTGAAACTTTGTAGCTTGAGTGGAGGCTTAGGCCTGCAATGGGTATGGAAAGCTTGGTTTGCTCTGTTACCTGGGAAACCTTGCTCTCTGTGGCTGTAGCCATCTTGGCTGGGGTTAATTTGCATACTCGCCCTCTTTGGCTGGTGGGCGTGGTTTGGCTGGTGGGCATGGCTTATGTAGCAGAGTGATTGTTAGTTTGTATATTACCATTTTATTAGAGAGGATAGTAGAATTATCAGATGGAAAATTTCACAAAGTATGATTAATGTTTCAAAGGTTCTAATGAAAAAGTAGACAACATGCAAGAACAGAACAGAATAGGGCAATATAAGCAGAAAATTGGGAATCCCAAGAAAGTACTAAAATGAACTACTAGGCATCCCAAATACTCTAACATAAATAAAGAATGCCTTTGATGGGCTCATCATTAAACTGACAAAGTCAAGGAAAGAATTAGTGAGCTTCAAGATATTTCAATAGAAAATTCCTAAAATAGGATGGAGACTGAAAAAAAAAAATCAAAGCAGAA
Organism: Ia io; assembly: GCA_025583905.1. Classification (NCBI taxonomy): domain Eukaryota; kingdom Metazoa; phylum Chordata; class Mammalia; order Chiroptera; family Vespertilionidae; genus Ia; species Ia io. The sequence goes on along the minus strand of JAJQQW010000014.1, from coordinate 68,468,839 downwards.
CAGTTTCTACAGGAATAGTGGAACAATTTCAAAAGGCATAATATGTGTACAATTGAAATAACAAAAGATAAAATAGAAGAAATAATGACCAGGAATGTTTCAAACTTAATGATAGACACCAAACTACATATCCTGAAACTAATTCTAAAATTTATATGAAAAGATCCAAAGTAGTCTAAATAATACTCTGAAATAGGGACAAAGTTGGAGGCCTGAAACTACCCTATTTTAAAGATTTACTATAAAGCCATAGTAATCAAAATTGCTATTGGCAAAGAATAGACACATAGCTCAAATAAACAGAATGGAGAAATTCAACATAGACTCACATAAATATATTCAACTGATCTTTGAAGGATGAAAACAATTCAAGGGAGAAAGATTAGTCTTTTCAACAAATTATATTGGAGAAATAGGATGTGCTAAATAAACTGGATATAGGCCTTTTTACTTTCACAAAAAATGATTCAAAATGGATTAAATATGAATTGCAAAATTATAAAACAACTAGAAAATACATAGGGGAATATATAAGTGTTAGCTTTTCCCTGGAAATCACCCACCAAACAAGGGCAATGTTTCACCTTATGAACACTTACAGAACCCAAACCCTGCATTATAATAACTCTTTATCAATACCTAGCTTATTCAAACAAGTATCCATTCTCTTTCTACTCCATGTTTTGCTCATATTATATATCCAGTATCTAAGTTAGATGCTCAATAAGTACTTATATATTATATACATATTAGAGGCCTGGTGCATGAAATTTGTGCACAGGGGGGCTGCCCCCTCAGCCCAGCCTGCACCCTCTCCAATTTGGGACCTCTTGGGGGATGTCAGACTGCTGATTTATGGGCCTAAACCGGCAGTCAGACATCCCTCTCACAATTCAGGACTGCTGGCTCCTAACTGCTCACCTGCCTGCTGGCCTGATCACCCCTAACTGCCTCTGCCTGCTGGCCTGGTCACCCCTAACTGCCCCCCACACACACCGGCCTGGTCGGCCCTTACTGCCCCCCACCCCCCCCGCCAGCCAGGTCACCCCCAACTGACCCCCTGCCGGCCTTGTCACCCCACACAGCCTGCTGTTCCATTGTTTGGTCTTCCCTCACTAACCCCCTGCAGGCCTGGTCGCCCCACGCAGCCTGCTGTTCAGTCGTCTGTCTGGTCATTTAGGTTGTGATGGCCCCTGACTTTTTAATATTAGGATATTAATAATTCAGATATATCATGGTTCTTTGTATCCTCAGCTTAACACAAGCAGTGGCTACCATAAGTGTCCAATAAACATTTATTGAACTAAATTTAAGCAATTATGCATTTGATAGGTTTTTGTTCTTGTGTAATAGCCTAACTACCACATTCAATATTGTTCCTAGAGGAAAAATATGTTCTGAGTTCTAAAAATCTCCTAGCAGATGAAATTTTGAAGCTAGATGTGTTTGTAAATTGGAGGACTGTCTATAATGCAAAAATACATATGATAACTGCTGATCAAGTCAGCTTTTTAAATGTTCTGTATTATGACTGAATAATATCAACTTTGTACTGTGAATTGCTTCTTCTATTACTATCTATGTTGGAGGGAGCATCAAGCACATCAGAACATAACCTGAGAGTTGAAGAGAGTATTGAGAATAGTTTATTTTAAGAGAAACATATCTTTATAATAGAACTAGAGGCCCGGTGCACAGATTCATGCACTGGTGGGATCCCTCAGCCTGGCCTGTGGAGATCAGGCTGAAACCAGATCTCTGACATCCCCCAAGAGGTCCCGGATTGTGAGAGGGCAGTTCTCGGGTGATGCACCCTGAATTGGACTCCCTCCTCTCTGGTTCCGGGTACATCACCTGAGAACCACAGCTGCCAAGTCACTGCAACTCAGCAGCTCCTGTGTGGAGCATCTGCCCCCTGGTGGTCAGTGTGCATCATAGCTACTGGCCAGTTGGCCAGTCAGCCGATCACTTAGGCTTTTATATATATAGATAGGTTATTTAACAATATCTTTTTTTAAATAAATTTAATTGTTCAGATTATTACAGTTGTTCCTCTTTTTTCCCCATAGCTCTCCTCTACCAGGTTCCCACCCCTCCCTCTGACTTTATCCCCCCCCACTGTCCTCATCCATAGGTGTATGATTTTTTTCCAGTCTCTTCCCGCAACCCCACACCCCTTTTCCCCCGAGAATTGTCAGTCCACTCCCTTTCTATGCCCCTGATTCTATTATATTCACCAGTTTATTCTGTTCACCAGATTTTTTATTCACTTGATTTTTAGATTCACTTGTTGATAGATATGTATTTGTTGTTCATAATTTTTATCTTTACCTTTTTCTTCTTCTTCCTCTTCTTAAAGAATACCTTTCAGCATTTCATATAATACTGGTTTGGCAGTGATGAACTCCTTTAGCTTTTTCTTATCTGTGAAGCTCTTTATCTGACCTTCAATTCTGAGTGATAGCTTTGCTGGGCAGAGTAATCTTGGTTGTATGTTCTTGCTATTCATCACTTTGAATATTTCTTGACACTCCCGTCTGGCCTGCATAGTTTCTATTGAGAAATCAGCTGACAGTCATATGGGTACTCCCTTGTTAGGTAGCTAACTGTTTTTCTCTTGATGCTTTTAATATTCTCTCTTTGTCTTTTGCCCTTGGCATTTTAATTATGATGTGTCTTGGTGTGGACCTCTTTGGATACCTTTTGTTTGGGGTTCTCTGCGCTTCCTAGACTTGTAAGTCTATTTGATTCACCAGGTGGGAGAAGTTTTCTGTCATTATTTCTTCAAATAGGTTTTCAATATCTTGCTCTCTCTCTTCTTCTGGCACCCCCATAATTCTGATGTTGGTACGTTTGAAGTTGTCCCAGAGGCTCCTTACACTATCTTCATATTTTTGGATGCTTTTTTCTTTTTGCTTTTCCGGTTGGATTTTTTTGCTTCTTCGTATTTCAAATCTTTGACTTGATTCTTGGGATTCTCTAGTCTGCTGATGGATCTCTGTATATTATTTTTTATTTCAGTCAGTGTATGCTTAATTTCTAGTTGGTCCTTTTTCATATCCTCGAGGGTCTCACTAAATTTATAGGTGGTTTCTAGAAAATTCTTTAAAAAACTTATCACCGTGGTTTTGAACCCTATATCCAGTAGTTTCTTTCCTCCATTTCTGTCATTTGTGACCTGTTTCTTTGTCTCCACATTATAGCTGCTTCCCTGTGTTGACAGAGTGGCTTTGTGTGCTAGGTGTCCTATAAGGCCCAGTGGCTCAGCTTCCCCAGTTACCTGAGGTGGACACTCTTGGTGCACCCCTTTGTAGGCTGTGTTCTCAGTCTTGTTGTAGTTAAGCCTTGATTGTTGTTGGTATCACTGGGAGGAATTTACCTCCAGGCTAGTTGGCTGTGAGGATCAGCTGTGTCTACGATGGGAGAACTTCTGTGCTGGAGACACCCTTATGGGGCAAGACTTGCTTCAGTGGGGCTTTGGTGCTCACTGAGTCTGCCCCCTGAGTGTGTCCCTTATGGATCTGAGGAGTTGTAATCTGGATGGTCCCACTCTGACGACTGGGAGATCCAAGGAGGTGCAAATTTAGTCTCTGCCTGAGGCCACCCAGCAGGAACTATGGAGAGATTTGCAGATTCCTCTTCTTTGTTTGGGGTTTGGAGGTGTCCAGATGAGACCCAGCTGTGAAGCAATGCAAGCTGCTGTGGTACCTTGGGCCTTCTTTTGGTGGCTCTGGGGCTCTCTGACCCAGCTGCAGCTTGTTAGGTAATTTTAGGTTGCAAAGGGCCAGTTCATTCATATGCAAAAGCCTCTGCACACAGGTTGGGTGGGGCAGGGTCTCAGGGCAGAGCAAACAGCTATGGCTGATCCTCAGCCCTGCCCTAAGAGGCCCCCGGGTCTCAATGTCCCTCAGTAATCACTGCAAGCACCTCTGAGAGAAAGCCGCCCTCGAGTTCTGCCTGAAGCCAGACAGTCCAGTTTCTCCCTGTATGAGTCTGGGTCTCCAGAGTCTCGCCTGGAACTGGAATTCAGTGCAGTTGGGAGTTTGTGTCTCCCAACTGAAAAAGAAAACCACATACTCAGTTGCCAGCCCTTTCCACGAGTGCACCTCCGTACCTCTGCACTTTACTTCCGCAGCTCCTCTGAGTCTCAGTGTGCTTTTCTCTGTCCTTCTAGTTGTAGAATTTCCACTCAGCCAGCCTTCCCATGGTTCTGGATGATGTCTGTTTTGTCTTTTAGTTGTAGTTTTGAAGTGGTTGTGCGAGGCAGCGATTTCAGGTGTTTATCTATGCCACCATCTTAGTTTCTCCCTATTTAACAATATCTTGATTTTACATGTAAAAGTCATAATTTGCAGTCTGCCACACAGATTATTTTAAAAAATCTTTATTTTATAAAACTTAGTTGATCTGTTTTCCTGAAGGCATAATCTCTCTAGTTGAAGACCTTTTTTTTCTCAATGTTACTCAGTCTAATACAGTAGTTTCTCATTCAAATTTGCTTATTATTTTTAGTTATCATCAATCACAGTTTAGTGTGTTTGTTTTTTTTCAAGTAAATGCACTCTTTCAGAAATCCTCTATCTTCTTTCTTCTATTGTTCTTTATCCTGTGTAGGATTTAAACTCCAGAAATTGAAGGTAGGGAATTTCTATTTATTGTTCTAGTATCAGAAAAGCAGCACTGTTGAAGAGGATTATTGATTCTCAGATCCCTCTGCAAAATGTAGCTTTTCTATCCTGGTCACTGGTCATCTCATGAGGGTTGACAGGCCTCATCTAGCTTCCATGGCTGATAATGTTGGATCTTCTATCTGTTCATGAAAAAAATGTTTCTTACATCTCATAGCCTCCTCAACCCAAACCTAGTTTTTGTCCTGGGCAGTTGCATTCTCAGGAATGCCACCATCTGATGTAGATGAATGAAGTAGTGATAGATTTTTATTCACCTTCCAGAGTATGCAAAATACCAGCTCTAGCTACCTTACAGATCTCAGGCCAAGAGTATAATACCCTGCTTCATAATCCTTCTTGGAGGTCAGAATGGCAGGCAGGATTAAAGTTTCACAGGTAACTTTTCCATATCCCTCATAATATCTGAGGTTTATACTATCTTGTCGATTTCCACTCATATATGGAACAGGGCTGCAGTGCCAGAGTTTCTGTGTCTGCACTCACCTTACTCTCATTTCCAGTTTCTCTAAATCTATATTATAATAAAAAAAAATAAAATAAAAGTATAACTAATAAACCAATATTTAAGATAACATGAAATACTGAAACATCCTCATTTTATCCATAAAATCTTAATATCAAATCTAGACAAAGACAGGACAAGAAAATAAATCTATAGATCAATATCTTTTATGAACAAAGGTAGAAAAAAGTAAACATTTTAGTTTGCTCAAATTCTCTAAATTTACTAGTGAGATCCATTTACTAGTATATATGATTCCAGCTATATATGAAACAAATAATATACCATGGATAAATCTGGTTTATTTAAGAAAAGCAAAGATAGCATAATATTTGAAAATCAATCAGTGTAATTCACCAAATGAACAAAATAAAGGGGAAATAATAGGATCATTTCAATAATGCAGAAAAACACATTTGAACTATTGTACCTCCATTCATGATAAAAAAAAATCAAAATTTCAAACTAGAAAGGCAGAGGAGTCTCTCAATCTAATAAAGTCTATCTATGAGAGGAAAAACAAAAAAACAAACCTCATTGAATGCATTCTTATAATCTGGAGTAAGGCAAGGATATTTGTTCTTGTCAATTCTACAATTTAGTGCATGTTCTGCTGATTTCAAGTTGACAAGAAAAATATATAAATGGCATGCAGTTTGGAAAATAAAGTATTCTTTATTTGCAGGCTACATGAACAGGTACATAGAAAATCCTAAGAAATCTATAAAATCTATTAAAGAATGTACATAATCAAAAGTGATAATTTATTGCATTTCTAGATTCTCTCACCTAATTATTGGAAAATGAATTATTAAAACTATAAAAATAACATAAAAACTGCAACATATAGTGATACATTTGATCTTTGGAATAAACCTATACAGTGGGTACTATTTTTATTACTGAATACAAAGAAGAAAACTGAGGCATAAAATAGAAAGCCTCTTGCAATTTTCAAACATGTTAGGGTTTTAGTAGCTCAGTTTCCCATTGATAGTACATGGAACAACTAGAAGTAAAAATCAAGTTTAAAGAAGAATTATTAATTAAATAAAAGTTTTAAAATAAGTTTATTTTTTCTTAATTCTAGACACTAGAATTCTGTCAATTAGAGTGAAATAAAACTTAAGCAACCTGTAGTATATGCATTCACATTGAGTTTGGGATCAGTATAGGATTTCCTTTGAGTAAATAAATGAGTACCAGTCTATTAAGGCTAATTTAAATTTCTGAGAAATTTATCTTGATTTAATCATTCTTGTTAGAATTTCTGGCAATAGTGTGTATTGTGATTATAAAATCTTGAAATATACATATATTCAGTTTTAATATATGTACACATAGTGAGTTCACTGTTTTAAACAACTTTTTAATATGTTATAAACTTATCTTAACTTAATCTTTGAAATTATATTATTAGTATTTTATTTTTGCCTTACAAAAGGAAGATTTTGTAATGTATATTCTAAATTTCATTGATATTAAATTTTACCCACAAAGTGATATATCAAGGTATGAAAAATACATTTTGCAAATGCATTACATATTAAACTGCACAGATTTGATATAAGATTGCTGATAATGTAAAACCACCTCTAATAAGTAATAAAATTAAGTCATTATTAGTAGGTACACTTGATTTGAGATGGAAGATGTGTTAATGGCTGTTAAATGAGGTATAATGTATAAAGATTTATATTATGGAAGGTGTTTAAATGATTTCAGGAATAAGTATTACAATTAGCATAATCCTGGCCTCTGGTTTGTATTGCTCTTATTTTCTAAGATAACTTTATACAGCAGCAGAACTAATTCTTAAATGAATTTTCCTTTGTGGGTGGAGAAATGACTTATTCATGAATAAACAATAGAAGATACTCGACAACAAATTGGAGCTGTCATCTTCCAAATGAAAATCTATTTTATATTTCAAAATATATCACTATGTGCTGAGAGTGTAGGAATTAATTCCCACCTTGAGCTCATTACATGTTGGATATTTTAAGAAATGCACTTAAAAACTCCTTTCCAAATTTGGTAAGTTCTGGCAACCACAGAGGTGTTTGGATAGATTTATAATTGTACTATGACTATGAATTTATATTTCTGTTTTTTTTAATATTAAAATTAAAATTACATCATGCTATTCTTTAACATGAATTGAAACAAACAACTTCAACTGGATATTTATCAGCATCTTCAGCTGGACGTTCCTACATTACTCCCTTCTTGCACTCTCTGCCCTTTGTGCTGTCGTGTTGTTACAGGATCAGAGATGGTGCTCCTGGCTGTGTGCTCTTACACTTGGGTTGTATTGTATAGAAAGAAATAAAAAGGGGGGATCTAAGGCCAGTTTTACCTCTTATTAGTTTTTATTTGTGTGTTTGTAACTTAATTTTCTAATCAAGAAATGTATACTTACAGAAGGACAAACATTCAAATGTCTTCTATTAACAATCCTTAGCAGTCTTTGTTAAGATATGAAAGCCTCTTCTCTCCTGAAGATTTCTTTCCTCAGTGGGCATTGTATTGTGTTTTAGACTTTGGGATTTATTTGAGTGCAGACTGACTGTTGACACTAATATAATATAATATAATATAATATAATATAATATAATATAATATATATAATATAATATAATAAAAAACATATGTAAGTAAATTTATATATTATTCCCTTAAAGATAAAGATGATTGTTTAAAAAATTGAAAACATTAAATTTTTAAAACACTGATTTCCACCTTTTTTTTAGTATTGGGAGTGAGGCACATGAATTACTTGATAATCTGTTGAAACCTCTTTTAAAAAAGTACACATACATACACTAGTTTGCATAAAATATCATGGAACTCCCAGAGATCTTATCATAAATGATGCGGCATGTTAAGATTGTCTTATAACCATACCCATGATGTGGTTCCTGTTATGTTCTGAAAGAGTAACTGAAGCCCCATTGGTCATCTGCTCTCCATATTTAGTTACAACTTCACTAAATTTCTCCACTCTCTCTGACCTCTTATTCTCTGAGAAATGTGGAAATGTAGTCACTAAGATAATTTGCCTTTTAGACTAAGCATGGTATCTCTTGGGAATTTATTCACATTGATTTCATTGATTTTTTTATAATGATTTGATAAAATTATGGAGAAAGTATATTTTCTATTGCCTTCCAGGTAATAGTTCTTATACCAATGCTAGTCATCACAACCCTTATTGTGCTGAATATGTTCTTATTATTATTATTTGGATTGTTATTTTCAGCCAAAGTTTTTCTCACTTTATTTTTAAATCCGCCCCTGAGGATGTGTTTCCATTGCTTTTAAATAGAGTGGAAGGGAGCGGAGATAGAGAGGGAGAAAGAGAGAGCAACATCGATGTGAGAGAGACACATTGATTGGTTGCCTCTTGCACATGACCCTACTGGGCAGGGGTTTGAGCCTGCAATATAGGGACATGCCCTTGACTGCGAATGGAACCTGCAACCTTTCTATGCACGGGCCAATGCTCTAACTACTGAGCCAAACCAGCCAGGACCATTTTTTCTCATTTTATTGCTTATGTCTCTATTTCAAAAATTTACTATTAGCCTTTATTGTGACAGTTAAAATATGCTTTCTTGATATGTGTTCTCACTTAAATCCTTACATTCCAAAATATCCTAGAGCACAAACCATAGAGCTGGGGAGAGAAAAGACTCAGTATTCACCAATCATGTGGCTCAGTGGTTGAGCTTTGATCTATGAATCAGAAGGTCACAGTTTGATTCCTGGTCAGGGCACGGGCCGATGTTGCAGGCTGGATCCCCAGTGTGATGTTTCTTTTTTTCTCCCTCCCTTCCATTCTAAAATCAATAAAAAAATATTTTTTTTTAAAAGAAAAGACTCAGTCTTCTAAGCCTATCCAGTGGTCGGCAAACTCATTAGTCAACAGAGCCAAATATCAACAGTAAAACGATTGAAATTTCTTTTGAGAGCCAAACTTAAACTTCTTCTAACGCCACTTCTTCAAAATAGACTTGCCCAGGCCGTGGTATTTTGTGGAAGAGCCACACTCAAGGGGCCAAAGAGCCTCATGTGGCTCGCGAGCCACAGTTTGCCGACCACGGATCTATACTATTTCTTTAGAAGCAAGTTTCCTTAATTTAAAAAGCTTTCGGCTAAATGAGAAAATGCTTTCTATTTTTTTTCTAACCAAAATAAGCCATACTCTCTTCCTTTAAGTACATGTTCCTTTTTTATTTATTTACATCATCATTTATACCCCTTGGAAAACGTATTGAAACGTCATTTATATTGAGTTTATTCTGAAGGCAAAGATGATCGTCTCAGTGAATTACAAGTGTGATTGAGGATGAGGACATAATGCAAATAGATAGGAAATGTACTGGGGATGTTTTTCCCCAGCTAACCCAGCTTATGTATGACTCAGGAGACAATAGTTTTTATCACAATTTTCTATGAACAACAACCTATCGTTCTAATGCATCTGGGTAGCTTTCTCAGTCTATTACAAAATCATTTGAAAATATATGTTGGGCTTTATGGTTTTTAAAGTATCAAAATGCCAAGTACTTTAAATTAGGAAGAAAAACATGATTATTTATTTCGAAGTTATTGTTTGAACTGCAGTAACTGCAGCATCAGGGTTCATTAAAGAATAACTGGTTTTCTACAAATTCAGAGAAAATAATTTGAAGTTTTTGCAATACTCTTTCGTTATACTGCATATTGACTTCTACAAATAACTAAAAGGCACATGCTAAAAAATGTTCTAGGATCATGGTAAATAAAGCAATTTGTTTCACAGTTCACTTAGATGGTAGAAACTCATACCAGAATGCATTCTAGAAACTCATCAAAAATAAGCACATCCGAGCTTGGTCATTTCAATGACATATTTTAATTTTAATAGATTTTTATTAAATTCATAAAAGTTAATGGACTAGGGATTAAGTCATTATGAACTCTGTCGCAATTGCCTGTTATTAATCGCATCACAATAGTGATGCCATTCTTAAATACTTTCATTCTAAAAGCCTTTATTTAGTCAATCCTGATTCTGCATCTCAGCGTTCCTACTCCAACAATTTTTCAGATGATTGTGCTTCTTATTTGTATTCCCCAAGTTTTCAGAAATCCCAAAGCTTCGATGCCTGCATAATATATTATGTATTTAAAGCATGCGATGCAAATAATGCAAAAAAATAAAAACCTGTAAGCCTTCAGTTATCCTTACAGGTTAGAAAGGCATTACTGACCATACAGTAAGACTCCACTGTTATACAGAATTAGGTGATAGAAATTATCTCTTTAAAATGAGAACCTGAATTAATATTCATCTCAAATCTATTTTGTCAATGCTCTCTTTTTTAAATGTCAATACAATTTTAGTTTAAGAAAAATTAAAAATGAAGTTAGTATTCAAAGTGTCTTTCTGTTTTAGAACCACATTTTTTTCCTTATTAGCCATTATTATCCCAACTACTATGATCTAGCCATCCCAGAACAAGAGGTACATGGATTGCTGATGGAATTTTTCTTCCAATGAAGTACACCTATTTGTTAGTTCATCTGTTCAGGTACAACTTGCTAATGATATAATCTGATAAATTAATTTAAAGTATTTTGTGATACCCAGATTTTTTTTTTAAACTGACCTTGTGGAGTTGATGTTTTAATTTTAGAAAGCTTTAACTGAAATGTGATGAGTCAAGGAAAATGTTCATTATTTGAAAGTATTTTGTAGTTGGGTTTTATATACCAAATTGGTTACTTAAATCTAAACAATTACACTTATTTGTTCATGAATTTTTTTTTCTGCAAAATGTTATAGGAATAGCTATGTCAATGGTTTAAAGACATATGAATTTTAAAGTAAAACGTGACATAAATGGTGCAACTTCTAGAGGACACACTTTTGGAAGCTTAATGCAGTTGAGAGACCTGATTTGGATGCCCACATGTATTTTCTTCCACTTCAAGAACTCAAAGAACGGGCCCTAAGGCAATGTACTTAGCTCTAGAATTTGAGAGTTCAAGTCCCCTTGGCAAGATTAACTTTGTCCTTCTGGGCAAAGGCATTATAATAGTATATTTTATTATGGAATCACATAACACTTTGTGACATACCATTCATCAAATAGTAAAATAGGAACCACATTTGTAGTATAATCTTAACTGCATATAGAGCTTTTGTATTAGTCTACAGTATGTCCTGAAGCTAAATTTGATTACTGTTCCTCTAGCAAGATGTTTAAACTAAGTTGAATTATGTAGAGTTGTACTTATGGCTTAAATGGCACTCTTCTATGTAATGTAAATAAAGTAGCCCCTGTGGTGTACAACTATATGCATGTAAGAAAGAATAACATCAGGTTATTTGGTACCCAGAGGTTTAATGTATCTTTTTCTGGGAAATCCCTGATGCATTCAAAAACTTTCTCATTGTCATATCAATAATAAGTATTATCTAAACCAAGCTTGCAAATTTTAAACTGAAAATAAGGTCATGCATTTTTAGTTCACCTACAGTTCAGATTTCTTCATCCCTTGACCCTTAAAGAAAGCATTTTAGATGGGAGAACAAATTAAAAGTAGTATCAATGTATGCTATAAATAAAATGCATAAAGAACTCATTATACTGAAAAGGTAGTAGATTAAAACATAAGTATGTTTAAAAATAATGTATACAAATTTATGACTAATAGATACATGATGGGTTCTTAATGGAAAGTCAGGAATGATGGGGTGATCAGATAAAATGTAGAGATTGTTTCTATTATGATCTATCCCTAGGATTTATTTATGTACCATTTACTTCTGTCATTTCATACAGCTCTGTGTTTTTTTCATAAGAAGAGTTATTAAAATAACTGATTACTATATGGTTAACCTATAAAATTAAAATTACAGAAATTAGAAACAAAATCTTGCAACTTTCTGCCTTCTCTTACCTCAATTAAAAAATTAGAAAGCCTCTCTATGAGGTTAAAGCAGACAGATTATGTAAGAATATTGGAAAACATTAACAATCACAGTGAGAAATTTTAATATATGTGCATCAGTAGCGTTAGAGGAAACACACAAAAATTTAAGTAAATCTACTTCTTATATGTAGTAAATATATGATATAGAAATTTAGTCAACAATTAATTCATAAATAATATTTGTCTGTTGCAAAACTTTAAAATATTTGATGTAAAACTTCCCCAGTATCCATAGAAATAGAGGCAATAAATCAGACCCAAATATGTTAAATCTATTTAGAAGTTTAAAACATTTGTCAAAATAATTCACAGGATAAAGAGACAAGCATGGTGGTGATATGAGAAAGAGATTTATGATTTTAATCACATTTATTTGTGAAAGAATTTTGCATGCACATGGCTTCTCAAGAATCTGGGGAAGGAGAAATGAGCAAAAGCAAACAAAAAGTAAATAGAATACAAAAAATCAAATATTCGGATTAATGTTAATTTAAAAATAAGCAAAAAACAATTAAATATAAGATTTGGGGGAAAACTAATAAAACAGAATTGAAAATGTCAGGCAAGACATATATATTTTTCAACTTTAAATTAAAATATATATTTAAAATTAATAAAACAAAGACCATATGTTTTAAAAGATGTATAATTGGAGCTAAAACAATTTATTTAACAAAAGAGACAGAGGGAGAGACAGAGAGAGAAATAAGAAATTTGGGGGACCCAGCGGCCATCGCTCATTTTGTACTCTGTTGGTACATTTTAGTTAAAGCTGGGATTGTTTCTGCTAAAATAATTTTTTCAAAAATATAATGTTTTTCGTGTATTTTTATTTTATTTTTTATTTATTGAATTTACTGATGTGACATTAGTTAATAAAATATATAGGGTTCAGTTCTAGAGCACATCATCTGATATTGTATTGTATGTGCATCACCCCAAGTCAAGTCTTCTTCCATCCCCATTTACACCCCCCTTTTATCCTCTTCTTGTGTATTTTATTAAAGTCCACTTCATTAGACCAAAGTCACAGACAAATATTTTTCAGATAATTCATCTTTGACTTCTGCTGAGATGGCTGAGGGACAATGCCCTTAACCACTGTAGAGATCCTAGGGTTTGTTTGAGAGGACCTCTTGGGTACAATCTTAATCTCTTGTAAGTGCCCTCTGCATGATTGAATAATCTAACTTTTTGAGGTTTGGATAGAAGGTTGTAGAGTCATACTCTCAGCTTTTCTCTAGTTTGCTTGCTTTACAGTGAATCTCTTATTTTTTGTACTTTGCCATATAAACAGGCTTAGAATGTTCAATCTCATTTCTTTTCCTTAACACTTCTTACCTCAGTTTGTCTCATATTCCTGTAAGCAGCAAGAAGAAACTATGACCACCTTCAATAGGAAATCTTTTTATTTAATACAAGCAAACTTAGCACTTACAAGAACTTCAGGACGCAAACACACTTAAGAATTCTGCCACCCTGTAGCAAGGATCCCTCTAACTCCAATTTTCAGTAACACATTCCTCACTTGCTTCTGAGCCCTTACCAACAGCATCTTCAATATCTAGGTATCACCTAACAATCTGCTCAAGGCAATTTAGGCTTTCTCTAAGATGCTTGTCAAAATTCTTCAACTTGTCACCTAATTATCAGTTCTAACACTACTGCTAATGTTGGAAAAGCTATGGAGGAAATGATGTTCCCACACACTGGTGGAACTTCCCTTCATCAACACTTTCTACCAGCTCCCAGGACACTACACCAGTTGCAAATGCCATCCCTTTTAATTAGCTAATGTGTGTAAAATTGAACCCATTTTTCATACCTACAGGTCTCTGAGTATGTTAGTTTCCCTATATTGGGTACTTTTAGATGAAAGAAATAACATCCAGCTGAAAGAGGAAAAAGAGGACCACTGCAGAATTACCCAGGGGCCATTTTACTTTTCTTTTACCTTGAATAAAAAAATATATATGTTATATATTTTACACTAATATAGATTTGTATATTTAATTTTCAAATTTATTCATCTTATTGTGCTATGCTTAAAGCATGTCTCCTTTTACATGATGATCAGATCCCGTGTTATCGAGACAACTTAAATTCCAACCTTATGCATTAAGTTTTGGATAATTTGTTCATATTAAGATATCCAATTCAAATTATTAGGGTGATTATCTATCTCAGAAATTATCAGATAGCATTAATTTTTGGTTCCTGAATCCCTGAACAATGATTTACAGGAAAATATAACCCTATAAAAATGGTACTGCTGGGGACTAAAATTCGTTAGATATATGAATCTGGAGAATCTCTGAAGAAAGATTCTGCTGCTTCAATAGTGCATTTGAATGTCACTGACAATAGAAAATGCTCTCCTTAAAAGCACAACACACAGAGTTCAATTACTCTGACTCTTATGAACTTAAAAGACCATGAGCATTTCATAAAATATTCTTCCTGCTACCTTCCACATCCATGACATACTAAATACAAATACCCCGTGTTGTTCATCAATGGCCCATAAGCATCATTTCATTTTTCTTTGCATAATCGCATTATTCCCTCAACTCATAAATCTGTATGTGCTGATTACAATTCTTGCCCATCAATTCAAATTCTTTTTCCCACATGCAATATTTCTTGAATGAATCAAGGGAACAATCCTTCAAATAAAAATGGGATTGGCTAGTCACAACTAGGTCATTAATACATCAGTAAAGTTACTGTTCTTCAAAACAATGAGAAAATAAATCTTTAAAGAGATTTACATTGATGTAGACCTGTTAATGAGCAACTGTGGTGTAATTTCTCAACTGTGTGACTTTGTCACTTAAAATTTACATAATATTTTAAGGTCCACATTTTTGTAATAATTATCACAGAATTAACTTATTGTAGCAAATGTCTTTCTGAATATTGACAGCTTCTTAAGATGTTTGTCTCAGTTTTAATAAAAATATTAACACATCTTTCAGTCAATTGAAGTAGTTATCATAATATATTAACTAGGGTATCAACTATAATTACAATATCACCAAATTTATTTATTTTATTATTTTTATTATTTTTTTAAATAAATCTTTATTGTTCAGATTATTACAATTGTTTCTCCTTTTTTTCCCCCATATCTCCCCATCACCCGGTTCCCTCCCCCCCGCCGTTGTCCTTATCCATAGGTGTATGATTTTTGTCCAGTCTCTTCCCATACCCCCCACACAGACACCCCTTTCCCCCTGAGAATTATCAATCCACTCCCATTCTATGCCTCTGATTCTATTATGTTCACCAGTTTATTCTGTTCCTCAGATTTTTAATTCACTTGATTTTTAGATTCACTTGTTGATAGATATGTATTTGTTGTTCATAATTTTTATCTTTACTTTTTTCTTCTTTTTCCTCTTTTTAAAGAATACCTTTCAGCATTTCATATAATACTGGTTTGGTGGTGATGAACTCCTTTAGCTTTTTCTTATCTGTGAAGCTCTTTATCTGACCTTCAATTCTGAATGATAACTTTGCTGAGTAGAGTAGTATTGGTTGTAGGTTCTTGCTATTCATCACTTTGAATATTTCTTGCCATTCCCGTCTGGCCTGCATAGTTTCTGTTGAGAAATCAGCTGACAGTCGTATGGGTGCTCCCTTGTAAGTAACTAACTGTTTTTCTCTTGCTGCTTGTAAGATTCTTTCTTTGTCTTTTGCCCTTGGCATTTTAATTATGATGTGTCTTGGTGTGGTCCTCTTTGGATTCCTCTTGTTTGGGGTTCTGTACGCTTCCTGAACTTGTAAGTCTATTTCTTTCATCAGGTGGGGGAAGTTTTCTGTCATTATTTCTTCAAATAGGTTTTCAGTATCTTGCTCTCTCTCTTCTGGCACCCCAAAAATTCGGATATTGGTATGCTTAAAGCCATCCCGGAGGCTTCTTATGCTATCCTCACACTTTTGGATTCTTCTTTCTTTCCACCTCTCTGGTTGGGTGTTTTTTTCTTCCTCATATTCCAGATCTTTGGTTTGGCTCTTCGGGTGCGGTGGTCTACTCTGTATATTCTTTATTTCAGACAGTGTATGCATAATTTCTGACTGGTCCTTTTCCATTTTTTTGGTATTCTCATTTAGGTCCTTGAAGGTCTCTTCAAGTTTCTCAGCGGTTTTTAGAAGATTCTTGAGTAACCTTATAAATGTGGTTCTGAACACTGTGTCGTCCATTAGTTTGCTTTCCTCCATTTCTCCTACTCGTGACATACTTCGGTGTCTCCGCATTTTGGCTGCCTCCCTGTGTTGATGGAGTGGCTTTGTGTGGTCGGTGACCTATAGGGGCCGGTAGCTCAGTTTCCCCAATCACCCTAGGTGGTCGCTCTTGGTACACCCCTTTGTGGGCTTAGCGGAAAGTCTTGGTGTAGTTAAAAGCCCTGATTGTTGTTGGTACACTGGAAGGAATTGACCTCCAGGCTAATTGTCTGTGAGGACCTGCTGTGTCTATAACGGAAGAATTGCTGTGCTGGAGACACAGTAGGGCTTTGGTGCTCACTGAGTCTGCCTCTTGAATGTGTCCCTTATGAGAGTGGTTGAAATCTGGTGTTGTCCACACCGACAGAAAAGTCACTCTCGCTCTCCGACTGATGGCCGAGAGTCCCGTAGGCGTCTGGGTCCCCCGCGTGTCCCCAGAAACTGGAGTTCAGAGTGGTTGGGATTGTTGGTATCACTGGCGGGAGTTGATCTCCAAGCCAGTTGGCTGTGAGGATCAGCAGTGTCTCTGCTGGGAGAGCTTCTGTGCGCAGCTTGGATGGGGCGGAGTCTCAGGGTGGCGCAGACAAGCTTTGGTTTCCCGTCTGCTCCGCCCTAAGAGGGCCGGTTTCTCCGTGCCCGAATTAATGGCTCCGCGCCTCTGAGAGAAGGCAGCTTTCGAGCCTCTCCCACTGCCTAACAGACCAGTTTCTCCCCAGCTGGGGCTGGATTTCAGTGCAGACCGGAGGTTTTTTTTTCTCCCGAAAGAGAAATCCAGTCGCTGGGAGGGCTGTGCTCAGCTTGGATGGGGCGGAGTCTCAGAATGGCACAGACAAACTTGGTTTCCGTCCGCGCCGCCCTAAGAGGGCCGGTTTCTCCGTGCCCTAATTAATGGCTGCGCGCCTCTGAGAGAAGGCAGCTTTCGAGCCTCGCCCGCTGCCAAACAGACCAGTTTCTCCCCGACCGCCGCTGGATTTCAGTGCAGTCGGGAGGTTTTGTTTTTCTCCCAAACGAGAAAGCTAGCCACGCAGCGTCTGCTGCCCTCCCTCTCCGCGCGCTGCGAGCAAGCCTGCCGCGTATTCAGCCGCCCGCCCTTTCCGCGCTCACGGATCTCCGCACCTCCACAGCTCCTGAGGCTCAGCGTCCCCCTCTCTTTTTTTCTCTAGTTGTAGGTTTTCCACTCTGCCAGCTTTCCAGTGGTTCTGGACGGTGTGCGCTCTGTTTTCCAGTTGTAGTTTCAAAATTGTTGTGGTAGGGAACAATTAGGTGTTTACCTTATGCTGCCATCTTGGTTTCTCCTAATATCACCAAATTTAATTGCTGAAACATTAAATTGATCAAAGAAAAATTTTTATGGATTATATAAGGTCATAAAATAACTAAACAAAATGTGATCTAAAAATTATAAATTTCAACAAATTATTGGGGGAAAACACATTTTTAAGAAATGACAATTACATAGAAATTTAATATTATAGATAAGTCTACACAAGCAGAGTTTTTCAAAAAATATATTAAAGGGTATTTTATCCTTTGAATTACAAACATAAGTTGTAATGATTTTTTTTTCTTTTTGCCACTATTTGAGAATTGGTCAATTTTAGGAAATAACCAAAATTAAGTTTTTACTCAATAACAAAAGTTAAAGGCACATTACCAGTAAGAGTAACATTCAGATGATCATGTATAACAAAACAGAGGTGAATACCTTTAACAAACTAGACTAGAGTTTGGAGCATCTTTGCTCTGCTATGGTTTTGAAAGGAGACACAGTGTTTGGGATCATGTAATATCATACATGATGATTATTAAGTTTACAGTATTTTTTTAATCCTCACCTGAGGA
Source organism: Ia io (assembly GCA_025583905.1). NCBI lineage: Eukaryota > Metazoa > Chordata > Mammalia > Chiroptera > Vespertilionidae > Ia > Ia io. The sequence goes on along the minus strand of JAJQQW010000014.1, from coordinate 68,450,590 downwards.
TATTTTTTCCATTGATTTTTAGAGAGAGAGTAGAAGGAAGGGAGGAAGGGGTAGAGAGAGGAGGAAGAGATAAAGGAAGGGAGAGAAAAAGAGGGAGAGAGAGAAACATCAATATGAGAGAGACACATCGATTGGTTGCCTCCTGCATGTACCCTGAAGGAGGCTAGAGATCAGGGATCGAGCCTGCTAAGGAGGCATGTGCCCTTGACCAGAATCGAATCCTCGGCCCTTCAGTCCATAAGCCAATGATTCAACCACTGGGCAAACCAGCCAGAGCTTAATGGTAAGTTTAATTTGTGATTCTATGCATTAACCTAAGCAGGTCAAATGCGAGTCAATAAAAAGTTTAATGGCACATAGATAAAAACCTGAAGAAAATAGATAGAAAAATTTAATCTATAGAATGATTTCACATAAAACAGTTTATTTAGTATTAATCACAAAAGTAGTATGTTATTAATTAATAAAATTTATCTAAACAATTTGATTTAAAAGACAACGTTTTAAATAATATTTAATTTTTAATAAAAATTATTAATTATGATTCACCTGTCTGAGTCTGAATCAGTTAGTATACTAGTCTGAGTCTGAATCAGTAATATATATTGATTCATATATACATGCATAATCCATATGTGTACACATACACACATGTATATTTACCACATAATTTAAAAATGCATTGAAGTAAATACATAATTGAAATGCCAACAACCTACGTTCCATAATTGGATATTGAACTTCAGAAACTTATCATATTGAAGACATTGCTATGTGACTGTTTAGCACATGTTTTTGGCTTTTAGGTGTTATTATATTGATCTTAACTGCCACCTTGGCCAGAATGCTCAGTTATTTGGTCATAAATATCTAGATTATGCTGTGAAGGTATTTTGCAGATGTGATTCACATTGACTTTAAAGACATTACCTGAAATTATGTAGATGAAACTCATCCAATCAGGTTATCAGGTTTCTTAGAGAGGGGATTCTACCTCCACATTGTAGCATAGACATCCTTTTCTGAGCTTCCACCCTGATGTCTTATGAATAGATTTAGGACTCAACATGCAACTTCAAATTTTACCTGACTTTCCAGCCAGTAGTTGTATGCTGTTGATTTAGGACTTGCCAGGCCCCCAACAATCATACAGGCCATTTTCTTAAACTCAATCTCTCTCTCTCTATCTATTGTATTTGAAATAATATGTACCATGTATACAATAAATATATAATATTATAATCTTTATCTATAGTTTCTGTTTATATTTATCTTGAACACTTAACTGATACAGTGTGTCCTGGATTACCAGTTACTCTCTACACAATCTTGGGACATTTTTTTTGACATCTCTTAGTCTCTGTTTCTTTCTGTTTAAAATGAAGATATATTTCATTTTTTTATTTTATTGTGGTAATAACACTTAACATGAGATCTACCCTCTTAACAAAATTTTAAGTATTATCTCCAGGCGCTATTTTGCAGAGCATTTCTCTAGAATTTACTCTTCTTTCACAAGTAAAATTTTATCTGTTGACTAATAAACCTGTTTCCCCATTTACCCAGCCTCTGAAACGACAGTTCTATTTTATTGCATCCGTGAGTGTGACTAGTTTAGATACCTGATATATGTAGGATTATGCAGTGTTTGTGCTTCTTCATAAGTGGATTATTTTACTTAGCATGATGTCCTCCAAGTTCATCCATGTTGTCACACATGGCAAGAGCCTCTTCTTTTTTAAGGCTTGAAATAATATTTCATTGAATAATATTCCATTATATGTATACTAAAGGTCCAATACATGAAATTCGTGCAAGAGTAGGCCTTCCTTCCCCCAGCTGCCAGCACCGGCTTCCCTCTGGCACCCGGGACCTGGGCTTCCCTCTCAGCAGGTCATCTGGAAGGATGTTCATTCTAATTAGCATATTACACTTCTATTATTATAGATAGTATTACTTGTAATGAGAGGTAAATGACATCATGAGTAAAAAGCATACCTTGAGAGTAGCAGTAACTGTGGAGGTACTTCTGAAAAGATAGCTACTATAGTTAGACTGTTTAAGCAATCAAGTTTGAAGAAAAAAAACTAAAATAGATATAAATCTTTGTAAAATTGGTAACTGTTCTTTTAACACTACAAACATTATTGAGGTGTTAATTTTCTGATTCAGTGAACAAAACTTGAAAGGGACCAATTACAATAATTAAACACATTTACAACATGAAACATGGCAAACATGGAGAAAGAGAAGCAGGTGTCTACAAATGTAGCCATGGCAGACCCTGGCTCTTGGAAAGTGTTAGTGATGCTAGGAGAGAGGCTTTTTCCCTTTTAATAATGTCAGGTGATGTGTGTACTTTCCAGTTCTCCCATTTTCCTATTGCCTTGCTCTACCTTATTTCCCAGTTGTCTATTGTGTTCCAGAAACATCAGCTATGTCACAGATTTATGATACCTGTGTAGAAGAAATTGTTAATGAGGGCAGTGATCATTGGGATCAAACTGGATTTATAAAGTGCCTTAAATGCCTCATGCACTGATATGTAAGTAGTGGGTGATATTTTAGTTCTGTATTATATTTTGTTTGTTTGTTTTAAAGTATATTTTTTATTGATTTCAGAGAGGAAGGAAGAAAGAAAGATAGAAACATCAATGATGAGAATCATTGATGGGCTGCTTCCTGCATGCCCCCTGCTGGGGATTGAGCCCACAATCTGGGCATGTGTCCTGACCAGGAATAGAACCGTGACCTCCTGGTTCATGGGTCAATGCTAAGGCGACCAGACGTCCCGCTTTTGGCAGGACAGTCGCGATTTTTAACAATTTGTCCCGCGACCCGTGGCGTTTTAATAAAGTCCCGATTTTTGGAAAGAATGCACGACAAGCTAGGGAACGGCGGGAGAATGAGAAGGGAATATACCGTTTTCGGCGGCCATGTGGCTATTTAGCCAGGATATGAGTTTTATATTATTTTTGTTAATTTTATAATGTTAAACTTTAATAATAACAAATAATTGTTGAGAACTGATTATTGAGAACTGCTTATCAAAGTTCGCATTGTTGATCAGTTGTTAGAATTCGACCACCATTGTTTGGACTTAATGAACAATGGCATTTTTTAGGATTGGCAACGACGAAAACATTTTGTAACTGTCTCTCAGACGATACACATTGTCCTGCATGCGAGTAAGCTAGTTAAACAAGTGATGTCATTACAAATCAGCTATTTAGATAATTTAGGTAAGTAATTTATTTATTTATTTCATAAATACATAAATTTTCTTGAATTTATCAGACAGTGCTCATATTATTTATATTTTATAGTGGCGGCAAAAAGTCTAGCGCCGGCCTTGAAAGTGACACTTACGACTTACGTTATGGCAAATTCAGAGGAAAAATAATACAAGTTAGTATTGTTATTATTTAGAAAGAAATATAGGATTAAAATAATTTTTAAAATATAGTTACTTTATAACAATCAAATTAATTTAATTTATAAACTAACAATAAAATATGTTCATGTAATTATGTACCTACTTACTGTGTTTTTAAGCAATATGTATATAATAATTTATAATATAATTTTAAATTATTTTTTTTAGATTTTTAACATAATGAGTAAGAAAAGAGGATGCAAATTCAACGATGATCTAAGAAGTAAAATTCCTTTTATTAAAAATACCAAAAGCGATTACAATATAGACCAAATTTTTAATCAAGAACCCCCCGCCCCAACCAGGGGCCGAAACCAGTTTGGCTCAGTGGATAGAGCATTGGCCTGCGGACTCAAGGGTCCCAGGTTTGATTCCGGTCAAGGGCATGTACCTTGGTTGCAGGCACATCCCCAGTAGGGGGTGTGCAAGAGGCAGCTGATCGATGTTTCTCTCATCGATGTTTCTAACTCTCTATCCCTCTCTCTTCCTCTCTGTAAAAAATCAATAAAATATATTTAAAAAAAAAAAAAAGAAGAACCCCCCCACCCACCCCCGTCAATGGTGTCCTGCTTTACCAATGTTAAAATCTGGTCACCTTAGTCAATGCTCAACCACTAAGCCACACCACAAAGCAGTTCTGTATTGTTTTGATGTATATTTTCCCCTATAGGATCTGCCTCTTCAAAATTTCACCTGTAAAAGGAGATTCATAACTTCTGTTCATTTTAGCACTTACGTTTTCATTACATTAGAAGGGTAAGAAACCTACACACAGAATGTAATTAGTGTTGTACAGCAATAAACATTTAAAACAAATATCTCTTGGAGTTTAAGTTAATCATGAGCCAGGGTAAACACACTATGAGAAGAAGGTCAGACTAGCACATGTCACTACCTGTGGTAAGGTAGCAGCAACTTGACCTCATCATTGGGGTTGGATCTCAGCAGCTGGCCTTGCCACTTAACTCTGTGGGTGGATGAATCCATTCATCTTAGAGACCTTTAGGTTTTTGCCTATTAAAGGGGGAACAAACGCTGCAAGTGTTTGTGAACATTGAATGTTAAACTATACGTGAATGCCCTTTGTTCCCAGCATTTTACAATATACAAAATATTACTACATGGAAAGGACCCAGGTGTGTTTGCTTTTCTATAAAAGTGTGGTTTGCTTAGGGATTCTAAGGTACTTAAAATGCCCGGGGTGGGGGTGGGAAGTATTTTATTCTTAAAAAATCAGCATTCAATCTTGCTTATGCATCTTTTCTTACTTAATTTTAGTCCTGTGCTTCTAAAGATCAAAGATATCCTGATGTGCTTACATATCAGAACCCTTCTCAGTAAATGACAGTGCCTCATTATCATATTTTTTCAAAATCATCACTGCTTGAGTTCTGAGCTGGTCCAGGTTGCATGCTACTAAGGAGAACATCTAAAAAATTAAGTGAAAATGATTTAATATTTAGTTTTCAGGTATTTTAAGTATAAAGTTTGATCAACAATGTAAATATTCAAATTATCTATTTAATAATTTTTTTCATCAAATAGTGTCATATGTCATAATAATATACTCCTGAAATGTTTAAATATGTCCCTATCTCTCTTTCTAAAAACCAGGCCCAAAACAAGGGCTTACAAAACTGTTTCTGAAAACCTGTCAATATAATAAAGGGCATGAGAACATTAAAAATACATTGGAGTAAAAATATCTCTGAAATTAGGATGTCATTTCTTCTCTAATCATCTATTGCCATTAAGTTGGAACATCGGTTGGATTTCAAATATAATAGGAAGTCTTTTAAAAATCAACTGTCATATTATGTTACCCTATGTGATTTTATGAGCTGTTGTGTTAGCAAAGACTGAGAAAACACTGAACATATTAGTAACTCAGGGTAGTATAAAGAAGATAACGTGACTTGACAACTGAAATTTAAGAGGGAAAGTGCTTACTGTAGTTTCATATCAGATATACCCTCAAGTTATAAATCTTGCCTAGAAGTTTAGTGTGAAAGTTGGTAAAAATAAATAGCCAAGAAATATGTCGGTTAAATTTCAGAAAAGATTATAATTATGTTGAGTAGTTTTTGTTTGTTTGTTTACTTGTTAATCCTCACCCAAGGGTATTTTTTCATTGATATTTAGAGAGAGTGGAAGGAAGAGGAGAGACAGAGAGAGAAAAACATCTATGTGAGAGTGATACATTGATTGGTTGCCTTCCCGCTGTGGCCCTGGTCAGGGCTGGAGACGAAGCCTGCAATCGAGGTATATACCCTTGACTGGAATGGACCCTCAGCCCTTCAGTCGCAGCTGACACTCTATCTACTGAGACAAACCAGCTAGGGCTTGTGTTGAAGAGTTTTAAGATGCTTCTTTGTTTCTGGTAAACACACACACACACACACACACACACACACACACACACACACACAATAGGGGGTGGTGGCAAGATTAACTTTAACAATAGCACACTAAACAATTTGAAATCAAATCCTTATTCTTGAACATTTATTCCTGGAGAAGAAAGTGAGATAAGATCTCCAGCTTTGAATAATAGATATTTACAAGGAAAAAAAAAAATCTCTAAATGAAAACCCTTTTTAAAGCAATGGCATTATTTTATTTAAATCATCAATATTCTGGACATGGCTTACTTTATGAAGAGAAGATTCATTCTCTGCTGAAGCATAATTGCATTATCAGATATTAAAAAGAAGCCATAAATCACAGAATGGAAATTAGCCTTCCAATGGACATTTTATACTCTGAAGATGATTTTATTTTAACATTTTTGTTGTCAACCACAGCAGTAGCATGCTAAGATGGGAAACCCAAATTTCAACATCACTCCAACCTGAATAAAATTTAAATATATGAACAGTAAATTGAATAATCAATAATAGATTTTTAGGCAGATAACCATCTCTTTGGCAGTAAATGGCATAAGGGTAAATGCATCTGAACAAGCTCCATCTTCATTAGTGTCACAGCTTTGCAGGACCTTGTAGAAGCAAGAAGATATTTCCATGTTTTCCATTGCTTCATTCTTTTTGCATTGCTCCATTAAAAATTTGCAACGGCACAACCACTTTTTTTTCATTGCCTATTCAGATTTGTAAATGTAATTTATTGCAAGCAATGTCATTTTACTGATTAAATTAATGTTATTATAAAGAGCTTTAAAACTCACAGATACTTATGAATCATAATGAGAAGGATCTGTACTCACTTATAATGATGAACTCCTCTACGTTTTCCCAGACGAAATTGCCACCATGCCCATATTTTGAGCACAAAACTGATAACTAGAATTCTGAAAGGGGCTGGAAAGAAGTACTGTGCCAAGAATGTGTCAGTTGGGATTATCATGTTACTGGTGGATTGAATGAAGTTCTACTTTCAAAGTTGGTTGATCTGTGCATAGGCAAAGTTAAAAGTATTATGAACTAAGTGTATGAGTATTTTTTTTAGTTAATCCTCTTTTTTATTATTTTTTTAAAATTTCTTTATTGATTAAGGTATCACATATTTGTCCTCATCCCCCCATTCCCATCCCAAACCCCTCCCCTATTTAGCATATATATTGGTATATAACATTACAATAACATCTGCCAATCGATTTCATCTGTTTGCAATGTGACGTTGCTGGTAGTTGTTCCTGCCATCAATAGGTGGAATCTATTTGTCTGTTCTGCTCTATATGGGCTGGCCTAGAAACCTGTGTTGGCGTAGAGTGTGGCTCTTCTAGTCTTCATCTTAATGACTGAGCATGAACAAGCCCAGGTAAGAAGAAGGGAAGGATTGCCTAATCAACCTACACAAAAAGGAGAAATCATAAATCACTGTTGTTTAAGCTACTAAGTTTTGGAGGGATTTGTTTCACAGGAATAAATAAATTAAACAATATCAAAATTAAGGTAAAAATTTAAAGATAATCAGATATTACATCAGATTTCCAAAACTGTTCTCTTTCTGTTATTTATATGAAAAGTATAACAGTCACGATTCAAGAACTCAGCTACTTAGACTTTACCTTTTGCTAGTTGTTGGGCTGGGAAACAAACAAAAAGGCCTAAAATGCAAAATGAAAATCATTATTATCATTAGAGTACAAACTTGGTTAACTAGAAGTTTCAGTCAAATAATTACAAGAAAGGTGACAATAAAGTAAGCTAATATTAAGGATTTGTTTGTATTGCAGGTGATTTTGAGTTATGTTTAAATATGGTGGTCCTCAAATATAGGGAGTTTTTAAAAACACTGATGCCTGATTTCCACTCTAGGATCTCTGATTTAACTGATCTGTGTAGGCCTGGGTATTAGATTATTCCTCAAGCAGAGAAAATAGTCTAAATCTCTTCCCCATATGTGTTTACAGATATTTTTTTAAAAATATATACATACATGATTTTGAATATTTTAGTAATAAGAAATATATCATTCTTTATATACATATTTTAAAAATAAATATTCATATATGTTTATAAAATACATATAAGAAAATTACTTATTTCTTATTAATATATCATGTGTATAAAATATGCATCTCTCTACATATGTGTGTGTGTATATACATATATGTATAACTAATAGTAATAATGGTAACTTTGTACTCTTACTAAATCTGAAAATCTGACACTATTTTATTTATATTATTTTGCAAAGAAGATGCTATATTAATACTTTCAGAAATATTCAAATAAAAATATTTACAAATGTTGGGAATGTCTCTGGCTAGAAACTGAGTAATAAAACTATTATTTACCTTATTCTATTTAATTTTAATTATATGGCTGCATTTCTGAAACAGTTGATATAAAACAACTGAAGTGTTAATCTGAAACACAGGATGTGCTTTTTTTATCAATTATGGTTATGATTCTTGAAATTTATATAGTAGTATTATTCAAAATAATCTAATTATCATTCACACAATATCTCAGTAAGCAAAGTATTTATTAAATTTAGTGATAATATAAATACAAGAGTTACCATCCTAGAAATAAATGTCATTGTAATATAAATATTCTACCCCTTGATCTTTTTACCTGTGGTTTACTTACAGACTCTATAAATCCTGAGGTTAGGTCCCAGACAGTTCATTCCTTCTCTCTCTCGTAATAATGAACTTTTAACACTAGGTTTCATTAAAGGTTGTGCTATGAAGATATAGCTGAGTTTACTTAAATATATACCTATAATTATATATTAATTAATGATAATTAAATAGAAAATTATTCTCTTTATTTTAAAATTTAAATTTTTACTTAGACTTTGTATAAATTAATTCCAATAATGTAGTATCTTCATCCTATTCTCTAAATGGTAAAAATTAAATTCCTCTCCAAAGATATTACTTTATATTTTTCTAATTTGAAATCCTCACTATTCGAATTATCCCACAGAAAGGTGGCCATAAATGAAAATCAACGTAAGTATCCAGATATTTATTAATGGTCTTCTACTCCTTTTTATTTCACTGTAAAATTTATAAGCATTGCATACATTTTCTTATTGATTTATATCTGTTATGATAGAAAACAATTTTTTTCCTTGTTGATACTCAGTATCAATGTTAACATGGTGATTGACTAAACTCTGAAATTTACCAGGATTTTCTCCCAGGAGCCATATACAGCTCCTAGAATTATAGCTCTGTTGCTCAAATGCAATTAAATAGTTCTGATGTACTATTTCTACAGTAATATATTTTGGAATTCTGATGGTGTTTCTCCATAGAAAGACCTTTTGGTCACTAAGTAGCAGGGATAGTAACTGACAAACTATATTTAATAGCTAGACAGAAGGGTCTTTGTTCCAATTAACTGGTAACCTAGGGCAACTAACTTCTGGTGCCCAAATGATGTCCTCCATCCATAGCAGAGCTGTAAAATACCTGCTATCAAAGACGGCAAATGAGCTTGGTGAGAATGCACACATTCCCATCTAGGGCAACATGTGTCCTGTGCTCTCCTGGGTCCTAATGAAAGACAAATGTCCTCCCATTATGTCAGAGAACAAGATGATAAAGTCTGCTATACTTTTCCTAGAGGAGTAAGATTCCAGTACAGTACTGTCATGACTCCGAGGAAAGAGAAGTTAGATGCATTCTCTATTTGGCATATAATGATACATTACAATATTGTTATAACACATATAACATATACATACATAATGCTATAAAAAGTAGCAATAACAAATTATATTTTATCTTGTCCAGTAATAATAAAAAACACAATTTACTTATTATTTATCAGGCATAGTCTAAAAATGTTTTTACTTATTAAGTCACTTAATTTTTATAAATTCTTATTTGGCACATTGGACAGATAAAAAATAAGGTACAAAGAAATTAATATAACTAAAATCATTAATATCTGTAGTATGTTTCAGCGCTGGGATTTAAAGGCAGTAAGTCTAGCTCCAAGACTCTATGCTTTCAAAAGTTATATGAATTGGCCTCTAACATAGTATAATTATCAGAATAATACTGCATTTCAGCTTCTTTTCAGATAATGTATCCTGGTAACTTGGGAGAGATTCTCATACCTAGTTATTATTCCATCATGGAAGAACAAAGTGATCATAATATAGTGCTCTTTTACTAATAATCTGTTTGTAGTTATAAAAATATCATATATAAGCTTTAACACTGGGACTTTAATACTAGTTTAACTTAACTTTGGAGATGGCAATATATATTTTAGTTCTGACAATGTAGTTGCATTAATCACTCTTCTTTCCCATGTTGAGAAGATAAAATTACCTTTAATTAATAAGAGCAAACAGAGCATGTAGGTAAGAAAAATTATCCAGGTTATCAGGTTGGAGGGGAGTAAACATACGCAATAGATATTTAACGGTCAAAATGACGGATGACAGCATGGCAAAGGAAGGGAAGATGGGAATAAGGAAGCACAGGAGAAGAGGGTGGAGTAGCTTTAATCTGTGATAATGAGAACAGCAAGATAAACACAGGCGTTTAAAATTGCAGGGGTCCCAATTTTTCTCACTGGCTTCTAAATAAAGGTGTGGTACTCTTTTGTTCCTATTTGAAAATAAAAACTGGGGAGAATGCACAATAAGAGAAAACAAGAAGAGGAAATGTTCCTGGAGGCAGGAAACTAGATAATCTCTGAATCTTCTATGTGGCTGAGATAGGAGGAGGAATGGCATGTGAGTAGCTATCGAAAGGAAGGCAGTGCTGGCTGTGTGGCTCAGTTGGTTGGAGTAACCTCCCATACGGTTGGCATGAGTAAGGGTGTTTCTCTCTCACATCAGTGTTTCTCTTTCACCCTTTCCTTTCCTCTCTATCTAAAAATCAATAAAGTAAGTGGAAGCTTATACTTAAGATTCAGAGTTAATTGGTTTTTTATTTGGAGACAATAAATAGGAGAAATGCTCAGTCATTCTGAAAAAGCAAACTTTAGATGAGTCAACTGTGTATTTTTAAAAAATAATTACTTGCCCTGGCCATTTTTACTCAGTGGTTAGAGCATTGGCCAGTGCACCTAAGGGTCTCAGGTTCTATTCCTGGTCTAGGGCATGTACCTAGGTTGCAGGGTTGCAGGTTTGATCCCCAACCCCAGTCCAGATAAGTGCAGGAGACAACCAAGTAATGTGTCTCTCTCACTTCTCTCTCTTTCTCTCTCTCCCTTCCTCTCTCTCTACCCCCTCCCATTATCCCTTTCTCCCTTTCACTCTCTCTAAAAAAAAACAAACAACCCTCACAAGACCATCAGTGGGGAAAAAATATCCTCAGGTGAGGATTAACAACGATAAAAAATAATAAAATACAATAAAAATAACGAGTTGCTTGAGGAGACATCACAATTATAGTATCATTCCTAGTATATTTATCATTAGCATGAAGTTTTGAAGTTTGGATTTGGAAATAGAAAATGAAAACCCAAGGTAATTAACTTTATTAAAATAATGTACATATACATTCATATATAAAGAACAAGATTGATGATACCCTGTTCTCAGCCCAGCTTCAGTTCTCAAACTAAGGAGGCTAAAGTTTTTAGCTTCCGGGAGGGAGGTAAAGGGGTAGTTGGAGGGGCTGGCCAATTCAAACAAGGAGCAGCAGGTAACAGCCTCAGAAACAGATGGGAGGAGAGGGGTGTCCAGTGTTCTCCTACCTAAATCCTCTTGATTCAACATAGAAATATAATAAATTAATTGGAAGCCTAATGGAATTACTGACATTTTCCTATAAGTTCCAATAAGCCATAGGACCAAGTCTCCTCTATTAATATTTAAATTGAACCTGATAAGTACCACCAGGTGGCACCACATTTCAGTTGAGAGGCCAATGGATTTGAACCTGATCCATATTCAATGGTGCTCTCAACTTGCATAAGATCATCCTAATAATTGCATTAAGCATTCTATAATATAACACCCATTTTAAATAACTGGATTTTCAGGTTCCTCTTAGTGCATTTTACTGTATATGCTACAAACAATACGTAAACCCTAGGGTTCCATAAGTTTTATATCTGCCTAGTGCTTATCATTTGGAGGCAAAGGATTTTTACCTAATCTAGGGAATCTGCATTGGCTGCCAATGTGTTCTGGAAATCTCCTGAGGATGTACCCATTAGGGAACATAAATTAACCTGCTTGGGTCCACAACCTTCCAACAAAGAAAAAAGAATTAAACAAACAAACAAACAAACACACCCCACCCCATTTTAAAAAATACATATAAAAAGATAAGATAGTGAAAATCTAAGAGAATATGAGAATCTGGAAGACATTTGCTGATCTTTAAGAAACAGCAAGGAGGGATTCCAATTCCTATATGAAAACCTGATTTACTAATAAACCATCATCACACAGATTACAACCGCACTACCTAGGTAAAATATTGAGATCTGAAAATAAAGAAAAGCAGGTAGATTTTAAGGGTGCCCATAATGTGAAGGAAGTTACCTGGTAAGTTTTCTATTTGGCTGGGCTTGATAATGAGGAGAGTTCCAGTGACAAAACTCCATTAGAGTGATTTTTATGGTTCTGGCTATAAATGCAGGAAAAGAACTGTGGCAGCCAGGATGAAGTTTCAGAAAAGAGAGAGCATGATCTAAAAGGAAACAAGGAACTAAAAACTTCTGTGTCCAAATCCTGTCCATGTGTCTGGTGCATCTTTGAAATATGCATTCATGGGGTAGACTAAGATCAGTATGGACTAGACTTGAAAGACAGCAAGGGAAACGAAGATCTGATATGCTGTCTGCTCCAGAGGCAAAGTGAAGTCTTAGGTTTGAGTGTAATCAGGTTAATATTCTTCTAAAACAAAAACATCAACCCTCTTCATAGGACTTGAACAGTGTCCACAGTCTCTACAATAAAACCTGCACAATGTACAGGATATTATGGACAACATTTTTTGAAATTAAGTTTAGGTAAATGGGCAAATCCTTAGGGAAATATTAGTTGTGAGATATCAAGAATAATTTTGAATCTATAGTAATTTTGATAGTGACACAGGGGTAGGGAAATAGAGCCACAGAAGAGAGGCCAGCATCACATCCTTGTATATATAGATACTTGACAGATAACAAAGGTGTAACCATATGCCTGCTAACCAGGGAGGCAAGCATATGGAAAAAAATTGAAACTGAAGCCATAACTCACACAAAAATCATCTTAAGGTGGTTATAGGCCAAAGTGTGAACTGCAAAAATATTAACATTTTTAGGATCATATAGAAAAACATTCTCTTACTTTAGATAGGAAAAGTTTATTTTAAGAAAAAAGCACTAAGCAATTAAAAAATTAATAATCCCAACCATATTAAATTCTTTGTTTTCCTCAAAAGTATTATAAGGAAATAATAGAGAAATATCAATCAAAGCCATAAGGAAAGTCCATATATACCCGCCTGGCTAGCAAACATTTTAAAATTTGACATTACCAGTGTCTGTTGATAATACGAAGCAATTGCATTTCCTATACACTCTTGCTGGACATGAAAATTAATTCAACTGCTCTTGAAAGTATTATGTCATATCTAGTACTGTTGAGGAAACTGTAAACCTACATTGACTTACATTCTGTGTGTTCATTTACATTTATTGTGAACTGATCACTTGAGAACCTTTGAATGGAATTGGTATACAATAAGGAAAATGTACAAACAGGGTACACATACTATAACAAAACCTTAACTTTATATGATTAGCAAAGAAACAAAACACCAATATTTTTCCATGTGCCTAAAGATCTAAACATTGTATTATTTATTTTAACCCTAATTCACATGTGATGAAACAAGCTTCAACTCTGTGAACACAAGGGGTGACAATAGAAATTATTATGAAGAAATGGGGAGCAAATGAGTGCCTAGCAGTTTTACTTAAAAGGTTTACCTCTCACATATTTACCATAAGTGATGGTAAGTTACTAAAACAACATTGTATTATTTGTGACAATGCAATAGCAAATGAGGCAATTAAACTTCCAAAACTTAATGGTATTGACATTAAAAGCATAAATAATTAAGTTCAAAATTAAAGAATTATTTGAAAGACAGATTATTAAACTTAAAATTCTACAGAAGCAGATGTTCAATATTTTACATTTTGAGCTTTTTGTAGAGTGGCACTTTGGGTTGCTAAGACTGAGAGAAAGTGTTGTGGAATACTGCATCAAATGCTTTTGCTTGGATATGTTCAGAGACTGCTACAAAGAAGGCAATGAAAGTACCTCTTCTCAGTGACTTGCCATGTCCTAACCTGAATGGTACTGAGGACTAGTTAGGAAAGCAAATAATGCTAGCAAAGTATTTTTCATTATAACTTTATTGATGCACAGATATTGTTAAAAAGGACATTTCTTTTACGGTATGAATAATTTAAGTTTGATGATTTTAAGATGGAAGTTGTTTTTTTTTTTTTTTTTTTTTTTTTTTTATGTTTTAACAAATACCTCTGCACTGTATAAATGTATAACTTCTTTCATTGCATACAAATGTAATTTTGGAGGTTAAATTTGGGGTATATTCTAATGGTGCAGCTGCAATAGCAAGAAAAATTCTGGAATAGCTACCTTAATTAAGGAAGTTGTTTCATAAAGTGAAGCAGCACAATAGTTTCTTCAATGGAAAATGTTATGTTAGGACGCTGAGAGGCCAGAGGCTGCATAGAGTGCTGGGCAACCACTTGTGCTGCCATGAACTTGGCTGAGGAGGATTTTCTGGCGGAGAAGGAGCTGGTGACCATTATCCCGAACTTCAGTCTGTAAATATCTACCTCATGGGTCGGAGGTAAGGGGCCCTTTAACCCTGGCTTTCAAGTGCAAGTGCCTCTCAGGTTGGTGATTAACCTGAAACAAAGACAGAAGTGTCCTTTGCTTCCTCCAGAGAGTATGGATGGGCAAAAGTTGGGGAAGATTAGGGATCGTGGAAGAATGAAGAAAATTTTACCCCTATGCATAGCTCTTACTGACCAAACTCCTATTAAATCATGTTTCGGACCACATCCCCAAAGCAGATCAAGGATGTGTGGGACACTCCCATGCCAAACTCCAGGTGTCTGCCGGCAGCTTTGTGAGGCAGCAGGTGGCACATGCCAAGCTGGATAACTTGACCTTCGTGGAGATCCACACCAGCGGGCCTTTCCTCACACAAGCGCTCAATCACATGTACACACTCTGCACAAACCTGCAACGTTCTGAGAGTGCCCAGTCTCGGGACTTTGATTTGCAGAGGCCTGTGTCTGCTGGCAGGAGGCTTGCGGGGTGGTGTGTGAGTGCTCAGCATAGAGGTACTCATAGGTCTGGTTTTCGAGGACCATTTTTGAAGAGAAGAAAAACGTGTACTGAAGCAAGGAGCGGATTCATAACATTGTTGGAATCAGGTTGCGCTTAGTCCTCAAGATATTCTTCAATTTCACATCTGTCACTAGAAGCCAACTGTTCTTTTATGGGGGGCGGGGGGAGCTTCGGCAAATAAGCAATCCTCCTTCGCGGAGTCTCAGGGCTCCCACGGAACTGTTACATGTGGTGAGCGTTCAGTGACCTTAGGTGCTGCTTTGAAGAGACAGACATACAAGTGGGGATGTGGCTCTAGGGCTTTGTGTTTTTGTTGTGTTTTTTGTGGTTTTTTTGTCTTTATTGATAGGATCTCTTGGGCTAATCTTAGAATCCAGAAATTGCTCACACAGAGACGAGACTGTTGAAAATCCTATCGTGGTTATTTATCTTAGACAATAGATTAAATCAGGATTAAGTAGGGAAAAAGAAAATGTTATGTTAAAAAAGTAAAGTCATTTGCACTAACTGAAGTGCTTAGTGATGTAGTAAAATTATAAATAATATAAAGATTAATGGGTTAAATTTGACACTATTTTTCATCAAGTAATAAAGTAGAAAGTGATTATGAGTAACACTGTAGGCTGAGCTACAAGGTGTATTGATATTAAAGAGTCTATCAAGAATGTTTGCACTAAGAAAAGATGTTGTGATGTTTTTGTCAGGTAAGAAACCAGTTTGATTCCAACTGTGAACTACATGTGAACAAAACAGCTGTATTTGCTTATTGGCCTGATATTTGTCATTTTAGTAATTCTATTGCTTGTGCAAGAATGATGCAACATTTATTCCAATGGTAGAAAAAGTTAAAGAAGAGCAACAAAAGTGAGAAGTTGGAGGCTTTCAATAGTTTGCAAAGACAGGTTCCAAAAGTTAACTGTTTTTAAAGAAGTAGATTCTGATTCTGTTATTATACATCTGCCAAATTTGTCATAGAACACCATATAAATTTTGTAGTATACTTTGAGTTTTTCCCATCTAAAGAAGATCTATTCCTATGAAATTCATGGTTTCAGAATCCATTTATTTCACTAAACAATAATATAAACTAACCATAACTCTACAGCATAAATTATTAGAATTGCTACTGGTGAAGGATTGAAGACACTTTTGAGCACATAACATAACTTCCTTCACTTTTAATAAACATGAAAGTGAATATCCTTAGCTTGCTAAAATTGCTTTTAAAATCTCCTCTTCCTGGAGTTTCTGGAAAGGGAAGCTCAGAAAAAGTGGTTTCTTTACTCTGAATACTATTAAAAACAAAGCAGAAACCATTTAGCTATGACTAATACCCTGTATGTAGCATTGCCATCAATCCAAGCTATTTTAAAGAAGTTAATAAGCAAGAAATGAACTCATTTGTATCATTAAAAACTTTAAATATGGGTGGAATCAGTCTTCATTCAGTTTACCTGTTAGCATCTAACATGGGGGAATTGTTATTTTATTCCCAAGAGTTGTCCAACAGTTATGGAGTTATGATTCCCAATATCACCTCCTATGTGTGCACTTAATAAAGAATACATATAGTTTTATAATTTTCTATGCGATATCTGTTCTGATAATATTAATTAAAATTCACTTATTGCTGTTGAATAATAAAACCTTTTAAAGAAGAATTTAAACACTGTTTTTAAAATGCTATCCTAAATAGCTGGAGTAATTAGTAAAATGTGGAAATTTATAAAATGAAATATTTAAATCAAAACAATTTAATTTAAACAGTGAAAAATGCCAGCATAAACAGTCAATGTCATGCAATAAATTATCAACAAGAATAAAGGCACTGTGTAATTATGACTTCGAGTGCAGGAAAGAAAACCAAAGAAGAAAGGTTCTAAATCACATGTTGAAAAGTGACTCTGAAAGAGAATTGAAGTAATTGTGTTCTATTGGAGAAGCAGAGAGATATCTGTTTTACCTGCTCGTGGTATCGAACAGGGCATACAGAGCTTGCGCTCTTCCCTATCTTTCTCACTTTGGATCTGAAATGTGTATTCTTGTTTGTTCCTAGTTATTCCATAAACTGGAGATAAAGGCTTTGTTCTTGGGGAGTGAGGTCTGTTTTACAACCTAGCCTACAACTGTATGATTCCTAAGGTACATTCTTTTATCTATATCAGGAGCAAAGCTAACATTTTTGTCTCCATCTGCTTGGCTTCTTTGCCCATCTAATTTTGTACAGAAATCTGGAAATTCCCAATGCCTATCTAGAAAGGCAGTTTTGCAAGTCAGAAGCTGAAAATTTGAGGGGAGATAACCGCTTTCATGAAAATAAGAATTTATTATTTGTCTTGTATAGATATATTATAGTTCTCTCTCTCTCTCTCTCTCTCTCCTCTCTCTCTCTCTCTCTCTCTCTCTCTCTCTCTCTCTCTCTCTCTCTCTCTCTCTCTCCCTATCTCTCTCTTCTAGCATAGCACTTATATGTTTATATATCATCTAATATTCTAATCTAATATTCTAGTCTTTGAACCAAGGGATGTCATAAATACTTTTTTAATTGATGAGAGAGAGAGAGAGAGAGAGAGAGAGAGAGAGAGAGAGAGAGAGAGAGAGAGAAGATCAATTTATTGTTCCACTTATTTAGGCATTCATTGGTTGCTTCTTGTATGTTCCCTGAATAGAGGTCAAACCTGAAACCTTGGAGTATCAGGATGACACTCTAACCAACTGAGCTACCCCAACAAGGGTCCATAAATACTTTTGATAACACTCTCATCCATATATCAGAAACAATATCATGTTTTGCAACTCATCTTGTTGTGAAATACACTATTCCTGTTACTCTGATCACCAAAATATTCTTGTTACAGGGAAATTTTTCTGTATTACCTATTACTAAAGAAATAGTCATAAGAGAGAAAAATGATGCTACCTTTGCAACTACTTTAACACAGTCCTTTAAATACAGACTTTTCATACTCTGCTCCATTCACAGGAGTTCTTATCACCTTGCATTATATGCAACACAAAGACTTAAAGATATTCCCTCTGGTTAAATTTAAAAAACATCCTAACAGTTTTCCAGAGCACACAGGATTAATCGCACATAATAATTAGGCAAAGTGATAACACACTTATTATAAAAGAATATATACACCATTAAACAAACAGTGGCAGAAACTGTAGGAAGGAGAAAAATAAACATTAATTGGTGATGATAAAGGGGGGAAAGAAAAAACACCCAAAATATAAACTCTCATTTTCACTATTAAAGTATTTTGGGTCTAAGGATGTCAATGTTCTAGTTCTTTGGTGTCTGTGCTGACCCTTCTCGGTAATGAATCACCTGCAGAAAAACACATGGCCTTGACAGTTGCCTGTTAGCCTGGCACATAGAGCTGATTAATAAGCATCTTGTCTTTCATTTTTAAGTTTATGCTTTTAAACACTTCTTGATGCCAAAGGAGTCAAGTGAGAGTACAATCCAGAGGAGGAATTTTTAACACCACAGAATAGAAATAGATGAATAGACCATTTTAATTGTGTGCTTCTGTCTCTGAAATCTGCTTCCATTGTACCAAAAAAGTATGGCAAGTAAGGGATTTCTCTGGTCGACCTATGTGTTAGCTAAAGGAAGCACCCTTCTTACATTTGACTTTGTTAGTGTAAAGCACCAAAACCAAACCAATGGTGCAAAGAAATGATTGGTTTTCACCAATCCTGTTTTTTGGTATATTTTTAATATGTCCCATAGTCACTTTATAATTTATATTATCACTCATATTCATAAAAGGGACTGTCTGTGTGTTCCTTTGGTTTCCTTAGGTTTTGTTTGAGTGCTGGTAAGTTCACCTCCCAGCTCCTCCCATCAAATGGGTAAATGTATTTACACATTACTGGTCTGTCTCTTGCATATTTCTCCAGATAACAAGTGGTTGAATGGGACTTGAAGTGTTTACTCTCTCTGTAGGTCACTGGCATTTCTAGTAGTAACAGAGATACAGCTGGAAGGTATAGTCATGTCTTACTAATCCTTTTGGCTTGAGAGACAACCTGTGTCCCTGTGTGCACTCAGCAACTTCTAGTTCTCTATTCTCTGAGGAAGGATTTTCTCCATGTATATTCTCTGAGAGCTTCCATACCGTATTTTTAGAAAGAAATTCAATTACATGCCATTTTACACAATACTTAGTGCCTCACATTAAAACTTTTAAATACAGTCGGAGCTCTGAGATGGGAACCAGAACTTTAGGTTACACTCTCAGGTCTCCTGCTAACTAGCTATATGGTTTGGGGCAGGCTAACTATTGACTCTAAGTCGCAGTCTCCCTCCTCATAGAATGATGAAGACAGCAGATAATGCATCTAAGTGATTCAAGTGAGATACATGGCAAATGGGTGTGGAGATTTGGAAATTATTGGGCCCAAATCCAGCTTAAGTGTGTGCAAATTCCAGATTTCTTTTTTTTTTTTTTTAAATAGCAGTCTGTTAGTTGAACAAGATACATTTGTTTTAGGTTTAGCTTGGGAGGTCTTAGTTTGCAACTTGTGCTTTTAAGAAGCTTTCTAAGTTCTTTCCAATACAAGCTCCTTTGATTCTACAAAAGTCCTTTTATCAATATTCAGAATGCTATAGAACCAAATGCAGACATGTCTTACAGAAGAAAAGAAACAGAGATCAGAAAGATTGTTTCTCTCAGTTTCCTTTTGCTATGTAGCCTAAATAAAAACTTGTGCTTTTCAAAACTTTATGGTAAATAATATCATGAACAGGAACCATCAATATGGAATTTTCCATGCTTGGCCAGTGTGGTCAGTGGTTCAGCCGGGAGGTCACGGTTCTTCTATTCCTGGTCAGGATCCATGCCTGGTTGCAGGCTTGATCCCCTTTGGTGGTGTGCAGGAGGCAGCTGAACAATGATTACCTCTCATCATTGATGTTTCTCTTTCTCTCTCTCTCTCTCCCTCTTCTTCTCCCTTCCTCTCTAAAATAAATAAAATATATATATTTTTAAAAAATATGGAATTTTCGTATTAGTACACTCAGTAGGCCATTAAAAGAGTGCCACCATATTGGTTGGTGAACCTCATTATCCATTGCTTTTTTTTGCATTAACTTTTTACTCTCAGTCTACTTTCTGGGGATCATTAAATGCATAAGAGGCTCAGATAGCTATATTTTAGCTTCTTGTCAAATATTTACATGTCATGGATAGGGCCCCACAGAGGAGTGTGATTACTTGCCAAGAAATATCAAGACTCAAATGCAATTGTTAGTATTTAAAGGTTTTTCTATTTATATCTGCAAATGCGGAAGATAAACACTGTCAGCTCATAGTAAACTTTATAGAGTATATATTATTTTCAAAGATGATAGTTCTCTAAAGTTTTATATTGTTCAAAACACATGGCATAGTGTAAAATTTTCAGTTAGTTCTTTGGGGTTAATAATGCCATGTGTGAAGAACCAAGCAACTGCCTTGCCCTCTGGCCTCTTTGAAATTAATTAGAAACTTCCACTAAAGAGTTTAAAATCTAATGGAGACTTAAAAGTGAAGAAAATAAACCTAAACAAAACAAATGCAATCACAGTTGTGAAGGATACAAATTCTGAGTTTCATATTTGTAACAAACAGGAAAACACAAACAAATTGAGTTTGAGAAAAAATAAGAAAAACACAGTATGGGGAACACAAGCTACTGTTCTACAAGGTGCTGTTTGAGTGATGTTCAGATGATTTTGATTGGAAGCGATCATTTGCCTCAGTCACTTGAGAACTATTTACTAACATTGCCCTCCCTGCCAAATATTGTTCCCTTATCCCCACTGATGTGATTAGGAAGCTAATTCCATCCAATGATGATTTCCAATTGGTGACAAATAACACTTGCTCTATAGATTTGCTAGTAATCCTTATCCCCCACCCCCACCCCAACTCCAAGACAAATGTAGGAATAAACCAACAAAAAAAAACATTGAAAAAAATGTATTCTAGGGAATAAATGAGACACTGTCTCTGTCATGTTCCGCTTTTGGTAGGTAATGTATCATTTCAATGGAACAAAGTATGAAAGAGCACTTACTGTCATGAATGTGTACCATCAGATGCCTGGCTTTATAGCTGGAGGGTATGAGGTTGCAGTGTATAAAAAAGTGCAGGTAACTTGGAAGACCCAGAAAGAAGGTCTCTGTTTTGTTCATCACCAAAAATCACACTAAAAGGAAGGGGGTATTTATTTAGAGTATGGAAATTTTCTTAGCTGTCACATGGATTTCAAAAGTACCTTGGGATTAAGACTCGTGGCTCATTGCAAGAGGTGACAAGAAAGGACCAGTTAAGTCAATAAAAGGGTTTGCACCTGAATGATGATTCCTATATCATTTTATTTGTAGAGATCAGTTGGTAGTCAATATATCTCAAACTCTTAATTTCATGTTCAATAACATTTTGAAAACTGAGACTATGTACAATCTTGTTATTATACACAATGGCACAATCATGTACAATTACACATACTTCTTTGGGCAGAAATTATCTTTATTTTTCATCTTGTAAAATGCTATTTTGAGGGGAAAGTTCCTCATCAGGGATGAGGAAAAAAAGTTATTTTGAGTCACAGAAAATAGCAGAAGATAAAATACCTGCTATGATTTCAAGGAGAAAACTCAAATAGACATAATGCATACCTTAAACAGCATGAAGTTATTATTTTTTTAGACATAATATGCGATTCTAACTTGAGGGTGAGCTATCAGTATTACTTAGGACACTATGATACAAATAATAATATGTGTTTGTTTGTTTTTTTCATTTTTAGCATCTTTAATGATGTTCTTCACCCACTAAGAAAAATTGATGTATTATTGAAAATGAGACCACAGAATATGAAGAAATGCCATCCAGTACTAAATGGAACTAAATACTATATTAAATTCATTTTTTGCAGTCTTATTCTAGTCTTCACTGCTCTCACAGATTATCATATGCTAAAAGTATTGTACTGTTCAGTTCAACTTGACAAAAATTCAGCTGAGAAAATACAAGGTCTCTCAATATAGGTATTTTCATGTCAAGTGCTTGGTAATCATGATTTTTATAATTGTATTGTGTTCCATCACCAAATCTTGAAAATTAGAAAAGTCTCTTGACTTCCTATTTACTTTTGCTGCATTGCAAGGAGTCTTTTTTAAAACTAGAGGCCTGATGCACAAAATTCATGCAAGCGTAGACCTTCCTTCTCCCAGCTACCAGCACCAGCTTCCGTCCAGCACCTGGGACTCAGGCTTCCCTTGCAGTCCCGGCTTCATCTGGAAGGTCGTCTGGAAGGACATCTATTCTAATTAGCATATTATGTTTTTATTATTTTAAAATAATAATTTCTATACATTTTATTGTAAACTAGAAGCCCAATGCACGAAGATTCGTGCTAGAATGGGCTTTCCTTTCCCTGGCTGCTGGCACCGCCTTTCCACTCCAGCCCAGCCCCTTTCCGCTCAGGCCCCAGAGCTGCCCAGAGGCCCTGAGAGCCTGGGGGTGGGGCAGAATGCCTGCGTCGTCGCCATGACGCAAGCGTCCCATCTGCCCCCTTTACTCGGCAACTGTGTATGCAAATTAACCGCCATCTTTGTTGGGTTCATTTGCATATCACTCCTGATTGGCTGGTGATGTAGGGGAGGAATGGTCAATTTAGATGTTTGTCTATTATTAGGTAAGATGGTTGACTTACAGTTGATTTTTTATTTATTTTAATTTAACTATAAATATATATTCATATATATTTATTTTTATTAAATTTATTGGGGTGACATTGGTTAATAAGATTATATAAGTTTCATTTGTACATTTCTATGATAGATGATCTTCATATTGCACTGTATGCCCACCACCCAAAGTCAAATCATCTCCCTTCACTATATATTTTACCCTCTTTACCCTTTACTGCTCATTACCACTCCCCCATCCCTCTGGTAATAACTATGAGGTGTCTTGTTTTTCTCTTGTTTGCTCATTTGTTACTTTCAGATTCATATCCCACATATGAGTGAAATCATATGGTTCTCAACATTTTCTGTCTGACTTATTTTGAAGAAATGTGGTGCATGTATGCAATGGGATACTACTCAACCATAAGAAAAGATGAAACACTGCCATTTGTGATAACATGGATTGACCTTGAAAGCAGTCTTTTGTAAGGATTCATGCTTGATCCAAATGTCATTCTCTTATTATTTTCCCACTCTCACTTTGATGTAGCCTCACTGGCCTCAATAATGTTATTTGGACTTGCCAGGCCATAAACCTTTATTCCAGCTGTTCCCTATGTCTGAAAACTCTTACTCCAGATATCCACTTGCCTAAATCTCACCTTCTTCAAGGCTTTGCTTATATCTCAGTCAATGAGGACTGCCTTAAAACCCCCATCTCTTCACAAAGCATTTGTTATCCCTCTTACTCTGTTCTACCATTTTATAGATACTTAATCTTTGCATATCATTTATTGTCTCTCTTCCCCCTTTAACATAAGTTCCTCAATGGTCTCAATGGTCATGAATCTTGTCTGTTTTATCTTATGGTCCTAATATATCCAAGAATCTAAAATGCTTCTAAGCAAATACGAGATGTTTAGCAAATGTTTATGTTGACTTCATTGGTAAGTTATCAGAGTGATGTGTTAATGTTGGCTTGTTGAATAAAAATACTGAGTGATTAAAATAAAACAACAACAGAACTGAATGTGGACACTGACAAATGGTCCAAGCTGTCAACAGGCCAGATATAGATACCTTTGTGAAAGACTAAAACCCAAATAATCCCACTCCTAATGTTTAATAAGTAATATTATTTATAATAAGACTATAATGTAACATTATGCTTTATTTTTATAAGTTTACATAATGATAAATTATTTTAATTTGGATAAAATTAATTGTGTGTTTTTGGCAACTATCCATTAAATGGTTTAAATATGCTAAATTTCTGAAAAACCTTAGCATGCCGTATATAAGAAAAAGCCCTAAGAAATGATGTTGGAGACCACAGTTTATAATAGATTGTGAAAGAAGTGATTTCAAATAACCAGTGAGAACTAATGAGAACCAGCAGCAGAGGTAACACCACAGAGATTACTGAGATGAGGAAAAAGTCACAAATAGATCCCAAACACGTAGTCTAACTTGGTGACTAAAATGTCCTCCTTGATAATTTTGAACAAATAGGTGATACTTTACACTTCTTTTTTATTTAATCATATTTACATTCCAGGGTTCTCCAAAGATAATGTGGATAGGCTTGACAGATAAAATGGAAAGTATTAGCAATAACAGAATATATATATAATAAAAAAGATACCAATACCTATATAGATGCTGATATAGATAAAATCATTCCATTTTTATTTAACTCTAAATGTGGAAATAGTTTATTAGAAAAAATAAGCAGGAGAATATATTTGCAAATGCTATCTCTGATAAGAAGCAAATATCCAAAATATATGAAGAACTCAAAAACAACAAAAAAATCTGATAAAAAATGGGCAGAGGACCTGAATACTCAGTTTTCCAATGAATACATATAACTGATGAACAGATACAGTGGAACCTTGGTTCTCAAACTTAATATATTCCTGAAGGCTGTTCCAGAAGCCATTTGTTCAAAAACCAAATCATTTTTCCCCAACAGGAATAATGTAAATTGAAATAATCCATTCCAGACCCACAAATGATTCTTTGTTTTAGCCCTTCTTATAGACAGTACGTGTCCAATGTACTGTTTAATCTATAAAAAACATTTTTTTTTTTTAAATTTATTGAACCACCCCCTCCTAGCCTTAAATGAATCATTTCCTGGACTCTTTACAAGGGTATCTTTTGGAAAGTCTTATGTAGCATCTTGGCTTCTCCAGCTAACTGCTTTTCACTTATCCAAATCAACAACAGTTTTTCTACCTCTTCAGTTGCCTATGATCACTTTTATATTCACAGCACAATTCCCTGAAATGTTATCATGTGAGGTTTAGTTGTAATGATTTGCATTCTCTCCTATGTTTGTGGCCTGAGAGACGCTTTTGGTCAAGCTGATGTGTCAGCGTAAAAGAGTGATGAGGTCAAGAAACAAAATTTGGTTCAACTACCAAGACATTATTTCTGTGAACAACTTGGTCCAGAACCAAATTATTCTAGATGGGAGAAGTTTGAGAACCCAGGTTTGACTATATATGAAAGGAGGTTCTCTGGTAATAATTTGCAAAATATAGCTAGGCCACTGCCTATATCTTGTCTCTTAAACCTGTTCTCCAATCACAAGGAAGACTTCTATGGCCAAGCTTGTTCTTTGTGATTTAATTAATGTGGATTTTCCAGAGAAACATTATACATACAGATGAGAGAGAGAGAGAGAGAGAGAGAGAGAGAGAGAGAGAGAGAGAGAGAGAGAGAGAGAGAGAATGTGTATATATGTGATGTGGGATCACAAGAAATGCAAGAAAGAACTAGGAAATAACAAAAGAGTGTGTCTTGATGGATAAAAGATGTGACAAAGGCATAGAAAAATATATGGCAACTTGAATCTCTGTTCTAACAGGACCAGGCCAAACTGAATGACATGCCAGATTTTAAAGCCCCAAAATGAAAGCCAAAATTAGCAAGGAGAGCTGTGACATGACTTATGCCTCTCCTGAGATTCATGGCACTGCAAAAAATGCAAAAATGCAAAAAATGCAAAAAAATAGAGTTGGTTTGCCTTCCTGACTTCCAGATATTTTTTATCTCAATTAGGAAAGACCATTCTTTCCTAAGCTTGGTCTCTCTTCTTTCTGTCCATTAAAAAGGAGTGAACATATTAACCCTGTTACCACAAAGCAAACTGATTGATTATAAAAAACAGGTTCAGGCCCTAGCCGTTTTGGCTCAGTGGATAGAGTGTTGGCCTGGGGACCGAAGGGTCTCAGGTTTGATTCTGGTCAAGGGCACATGCCTGGGTTGCGGGCTCGATCCCCAGTGGGGGCATGCAGGAGGCAACCAATCAATGATTCTCTCATCATTGATGTTTCTATCTCTCTCTCCTTCTTTCTTCCTCTCTGAAATTAATAAAAATATTTTAAAAAACAGGTTCAGGGTTGTCAGCATTGGCAAGGATAACAGGCTGCTGTTCTGGTAGTTTGGGTACAGATAATAATTTACTTGCATGACTGTTGACTGAGATGACAAATCCTCTGTTAGCTGAAAGAATGATTGATTTTTTTAAACGGGGCAGGAAATAAACAATTGTACATTCCTGATATGTGCTTGGCACTGTCCTGTTTTCTTTGAAAGGTTATCTTATTTCATCCTCTCAACAAACATGTAGCAAACAATGAGACAAACATGTTTGATTAAAGTCAATTGCAGATGAGGTAACTGAGTCTCAGAGAGGTTAGGTCACTTTCCTAAAGTGTATGAAAGCTTTCATAAATTATGCTATAATCCTGATTCATTCAACTTATTTTTTTCCCTGAAGCTTTGTGTTAAGGATATAAATCTTCTTTTACAAGTTTTACTTGACTTATGTTGCATGGATCCAGGAATTGTTTACAAATCCACAATAGGAGAGTTTTCTTCTTATAATTTCTTTTTTTATGTATGTGTCACTTTCTTAGGTACACCTTCCCTAGTCATCAAGACTGGCTTAGCTAATGTGCTTTACACTCTCATAGTACCAATACTTTTCTTTTAAGGGCATATCACCCTAGTTACTATACAATCAAGTATGTACTGTTAGTTATCTGCCTTCTATTGCCAGCATTTACTTGAAGGGAGGAAGGAAGGAAGGAAGGAAGGAAGGAAGGAAGGAAGGAAGGAAGGAAGGAAGGAAGGAAGGAAGGAAGGAAGGAAGGAGGCTTTGGCCTGGAGCCGGAGTGGACACCCAGCTCCCCGCTTTCGATGGCAGGGGGTCCACTTGCCATGCCCACCATCCAATCAGAGCGAGGAGCTGGGTGTCCGCCATGCCCACCATCCATCAAAAGTGGGGAACTGGGTGTCCTCTCCAGCTCCAGGCCAAAAACCTCTGGCGGAGGCTTTCAGTCTGGTGCTAGAGCAGACCCCAGCTCCCTGCAATCCATCGCAGGGGGTCAGCTCAGGGCGCCTATGTATGCAAATTAACTGCCATCTTGGTCAGGTTTATTTGCATACTCGCTCTGATTGGATGGTGGGTGGGGTGGTGGGCGTGGCTTGGGCATAGGGAAGGTGCAGTCAATTTGCATATTACTGTTTTATTAGGTAGGATAGTAGTTTAAAGATGCAGAGTCTAAGGTCCAGCTGTCTGGGTTGAAATTACAGTGCCATTATTTTAAACTGTATTGCCTTGGGCATGTTACTTAAGCTCTATTTGTCTGTTTTCTTTAATTTTATCAGCTAAGCTGGTGTAATATTACTCACCTCTAAATAACATAAAAACAATAGACCAAATATCGGTTAAAGCTACAGATCAATGCCTGAAATATTATAAATGCTCAATAAACCCTGAATATGTATTATAGTGATTACTCTAAGAAAAACTAGAAATAGAATATGTGATGATTTGGAGATATTCAGAGTCACTTAGCTCCAAAAAGTGTAAACATATCCTGAAATCATCTTCCACTATACAGGTAAAAATATTTAGCTCTAAAATGAATTATAATGTTGAATGCAGAGACATAGTAGGATCAGAAATAAAAATACAGCACTAGCCGGCTTGGCTCAGTGGGTAGAGCATTAGCCTGTGGACTGAAATATATTTTTTTAAAAGAAATAAAAATACATTTCAATATCTTAAAAATGCCTTTTTCTTCTTGTTTCTTCTGTCAAAACTCATTCCTAAACTACATGGAGAACAACAAATAAATAAATAATAAATAAATAAATAAATAAATAAATAAATAAATAAATAAATACAAATTTATTTAAACTAGGAGATATTTTTAATCATTTAACCCACAATATCTCATGACAGAAACAGTGGAAATTGGTAAATGACTTAGCAGAGTGGGAAAATGTCAAATCTAAGAAAACAAAACATGAAAATGTTTTCTCAGATTGCAGACTTAAAAGTAATGGAAATGGCAGGGGGAATTATTTTGGGTCTAAAACGTGAAACAGATTGAACTAAGAATGAGCATCAATTAGACTAAAATCCAAAATGTTAAATGGAAAATTCCAGAAATAAACAATTTATAACTTTTAAATTGCATGCAATTCTGAGTAGCTTGATGGAATTTTGCACCACCCTACTCTGTCCCTACTCTGGGATGTGAATCTTCCCTTTGTCCAGAGTATCCAAGCTGAATATGCTCCTGGCCTGTTAGTCATTTAGCCCTCTTCATTATCAGACACACACACACACACACACACACACAACAGGCCACAGTCTCAAAACTTTTACTATACTGTTATAATTTTTATATTTTCTTATTAGTTACTAGAGGCCCAGTGCATGAAAATTAATGCACTGGAAGGGGTGTTCCTCAGCCCGTCCTGCCCCCTCTCACAGTCTGGGAACCCTCAGGGGTGGGAGGCGACCCGGCAATCAGGGGGAGGTGACGCCCCATCACACCTCTGCTGCTGCCACTACTGGCAGCGCAAGCCTTGGTCGGCCCTGGTTACCTGAGCCTCAGGCGGTTACTCTTTTACTGAATCTAATTTATAAGTTAAATTTTATCATAGGTATGTGTATATAGAGAAAACATAGTATATATTGGGTTTGGTATTACCTGAAGTTTCAGGCATCCACTGGGGGTCTTGGAATGTATTCCCACAGATGAGGGGAAACTGCTGTATAGATGAATTAAATCTATAAATCAGTTACCTTAACAATGGTGTTTCTTCTGATCTAAAAATATGCCACCTTTCTCTATTTAGGTTTCATTTAGAACCTCCTAGAAACTTTATTTTACATTATTGGTTACTGGGTTTAACTGTATTTTTTAAAAATAGTGTTCACTTCTACTTTGTCACTCAGTTACGTTCTTGGATTAGTTGAATCCTCCTGAGGTTTCATTTTAAGTTTTTAGAGCAAGCTCATAGAAGCCTTTGGTCCAGGCTAATTTGGCCTTACAAATAAGGTGGTATTCTGAGGATTCTACCTGTATCATTTATCACAGATACCTGTCATGCTGATTTGTTGAATCATGACCTATTGTTCAACAAGTGTCTGTCTACTCCATTCTAGTGGTTCTTTTCCTGTAGATACTTTCCACGCAGGTATAGATCAGCCAAAGACAAAAGAGGCCCTTCTGCAGAACAGGATGATTTGAGAAATTCAGTCACTTTAATCAAGATAAAATAGCATGAGGACTCAGACAAAAAGTGTCTTATATTTGGAAAATTTATAGATAAAATTCCCTTTGATGCTAACGTAAAAATATATTTTTAAACTCCAAATATTCTGACCTGGTTATTAGTCAAAGACTATGATATCATCTGAAGACTAAAATATTAGCATTTCAAGTCATTATCAATAATGTATTTTTCCTCCATCAGAAACCTAAGCAAATAATGACTTCCTACCTAATAATTATTTACATTTGATTTTTAAGTGAATTAACTATAATCCTAGAATACTTTGATGTGATCATGCTTTTTGTATATAATTACAGAATTTTGATCACTATATTTAAGAAAAAGAAAATATACTTTTTCCCAGTAGAATACATAAAATAATTCAGCCAGCTACAGAAAATTTTTAATGTATGCTAAACAATTCTAATAATGCCAGCTGACATCTATTGAGACTTTACTTTATCCCAAAAACTTTACAAACATTATTGTGGTGATGGAAAGAATCTTGGTTTTACTTCTTAGCTTTCAATTTCTATGTGTCAATGGGAAACTTACACAAATTTTCCAAACCTTTGTTTACTTATCTATAAAGTGAGATGAATGACCACCAAAGAATCTGACCAGAAATAAGACATGAAAACCCTTCCAAAACCCTATAATACAATATTATCTTTGAAGACATGCCATTGTGAAATTTGCATATTTCCTTTGATATTTACATTATACATAGAGGTATTTTTTTATTTTGTAACATATACTTCATTATGTATATATTTGCATATATTTGTATATATATATATAAGCATATGCACACTTATGTACATACTTGTGTGCATGCACATACACATACAATTTATTAATATATACTTTAACTAGTGTTTAAGAATAGAAAACAATGGAAATCTTTTTTCTAAAACAGAAATATGTAAACTCCTCTTTTCATATATAGACATTCCAGCATATTATGTTATCCATTATTGTACCAGAATTTATTAAGTTTATATCTCACTGTAATGTGCCATAGTCATAATTTTCCTTTTTCACACCTCAGTTTGCTCTTGTTTCAGTCTTCAAAATTCATACTAAAAAATATTGCTTATCTGACTGAAAAAGAATTAACAATTTTTCAAACACTTCCTGAGTGCCAGCAGTAGAGTGACAAAGTCTCCTGTGTTGCTCAAAAAAGTACCTTAGATTCCAAGATCAACCCCCATGAGTTTAATTTTATCAAAGAATACATGTCTTATCAAATGCAGTCCCAACCAACATAATCAGTGGCTTTCAAAGTATGTTTGACGTTGAGAAGAACTGAAAAACAACCTAGGAGCCAGAGAAACAGACATCGATGGCCTGTCAACATTTTGTAGACATCATGCTATTATCAAGGCACATCAGGATAAAATGAAATGACCTAGCTGACCACAGGCTTACAAATGTCTTGGGAAGGAAAGAAAAACGGTGAATCAAAAGGTAGCTTTGTTGCATGTCCCCCCAGGCCTTCTTATTGACAGGAATGACAATGGTCCCAAGATGCACCATTATCTATGACCAGCAAGCAGACATCAAATGCTCCTGAGCTGTATCTGTCAGAATAAAAAACTCTGCTCAAAACAGACAGGGCTTGTTACATTTTGTTCAGCTAAGGTTTGTAAAAAGCCAGGGTCACTTGTACGTGCCCTGCCCTGAAGGGGAATTGTAAAGCCAGAGAAGTACAGGATTCCTCAATGTTTCTTCTGCAAGGAGACTTGGAGTCTGGTTGACCAGATTGTTTTGAAAGTCAAGTCATGACTCAAAGGAAGTGAAAAACAAAGCTAATAGTCTGCCATTTAAACTACTTAGGAATGAGACTCACATGCTAAAGAGGCAGAGTTTTAAAAGATTCTTACATTTAGGGAATTTTGTGTTAAGTGTGATTTGTTATTTCAAGCTCAAAAAAAGAAAATACTACTGTTACCGAAATTAGAGAGAACAAGCTAATGTGTTCTGGCCAAGCATTTTATGCCAGGGCATTATGGAGCTTATTACAGCCTGAAATATTTACACTGGTAAGAGATCCCACTAATTTGCTTCTTTTTGACTAAAGAGAGATTTTATATACAAATGTCCAGCTTCTGACACTTAAGTAAACTCAATAACTTGGGGAAACATCTGTTAACCACTCATAAGAAAATGCAAGTTGAGAGTATTTCGTTAATTGACTCTTTAAAAAAGTTACACAAAGTTTTTTTTTCCACTTTTAATACATTTTAAGGTGAAAATGTAGCCATCACAACAACTAAACAAAGAGATGTTTTCCTTCCCTCCCCCTTTTATATTTTTTTTACATTTTTATTGAATTGATTGGGGTGACATTAGTAAATAAAATTATATAGATTTCAGGTGTACAATTCTGTAATACATCATCTATATATTGTATTGTGTGTTCACCACCCCAAGTCAAGTCTCCTTCCATCACATTTATCCCCCCTTACCCTCTTCATCTTTTTCTTCCCCTTCCTCCTCAATTGTGTCTTTTCCTCCCCTCCACCCTTCTCTTTTTTTATTTATTGTTTTACTTCCTAATTTATAGCTTACCAATTTTCCTAGGTCCCAAAACAAGTTCAATTTTGATCAGACTTGTTATAACTGTTCTTGTTAAAAAATATCATGACGTTATACTTCCTATGCTTATGTAAATTTTTAAAAAGCGTTTGCACACTGATAGTCATGATTATTTTGTTTTGCTCCATCGTTTCCAAAAGCCTAATTTATTTTCCATCTTTAAAATTAAGAAATTTCACACAACAACTTTAATTTCCAGATTCATAGAAAAAAAAAGGCAGGTGATAATCTGGCAGTGCTGCACTTGAATTTCTGCACAGCAATATTCTTGTAAAATGCACGGGGTGAGGAACATGGCTAGACAGGACCTGTGATCCCCAGGGTGTCACAGTAGCACCAGGTTTATTTCTCTCACTTATCCATAGAGGATTGATTTGCTAGCTCTGCTGCTCAAATTCAATTAACAAAGTAGACGAATCAGCTGACTTCCATATTGTACATGACCACAATTCTAGTTAGAAATTCACAGGTGAGATTGTAGTCTTTTAATTACTTAATAAGTAAAAATTCAATCTCTATGACTAGACTCTGAGCTTTGCCAGGAGATCAACCATATTTTAGACATTATTTCCTATTCATATTTGTGCAACATGCCAAACATAGAGTGGGCCTTCAGTGAATGCTTGTGGCACAAAGAAAGGCAGCAAGGAAGGAAAGGAAGGAAGAAAACATCTGAATAAAGAAAATTCATCTTTCATTTTTTCTATCTACAATAGTAGCAGTTATGTTGTATGTTATTTAGTAAATGTTCTTGTTCAGCTGATTAAATATGAAAAAAATAGGTCTCATAATTTTATATCACCCAGAGGTTATTATGGTGGAACTCACATGAGATCCTATAGATATTTGTCCATTCATTTTAGAGAATCTTTATGATAATAATAGATGCCATATTTTTATATCTTATTTCCAATGATGTTGGTCAAGGCCATATATCTGCCTTTACTATTTCTCAACCATAAAGTTGATATTCTATCCCCACTCTAATAATTGAGGCAAGGAATTGTTTCTGTGATTAAATAACAATTGCTCATGACTTGGAATATCTTTTAATATTTGATGCTCTAAAATTTTCTCCAAACAACATCCCATGTCTCAACATTAATTAGAAAAAAAGGATAGAAGATTTTGAGTCAGCAGCCCTTGGTTTCAATTCCTAAATTTGTCATTTATTAGCAGTAGTATAGTCAACAGTCACTTAACCCTGATATGCCTTAATCTTTTTTATCAGTACAGTGAAGTAAAAGATAATTCCCTCAATAACATTAGAGTATTATAAAATGACATGTAAAAATGTAAACATTCTATGTTTTTTAAGAAATCTATAAGCATACTGTTAATAAGAAACTTGATAACAAATTCCTACCTTTATAATAAAACATACAATTTGATATTTTCTGTTTATCACTAAACCTGATAAAGACAATTGATTTAAACAGTCAATTAATCTGATGGTCAGTTTGACTGAATTAAACAATTAACCAATGAATTTTGTAAGAGAGCCAAATAATTGATCAATTCATGTTAGCAGAGAAATGCAAATTATTAAAAAAATGTGTGTTAGGATTACCTAGATTAATTTACTCATTGATTTATTTCTTATTCTGAGATTTCTAATGCTGAAGTTGCTGTGTTCCTGATAAAATGCAAAAATTCCTAGGGTTACACAGAAATTATAATCATATAATAGTGAGCGTGTCCTATAATCTATGTAATTATTTCTCTCACTTAATTCTGATACACCTTTGAAAGTTCTATTCATCTCTCTTAAGCAAGATCAAATGACCAACTCTATGAAGGTCTTTTGAAATTCTTTGAAGTTAAACACTCTATTCACAGTATTCTATTCATCTTTGTAGCCTTCTGTACATTACATTTTACTTATCTGTTTATGTGGTTGCCTCTAATAAAATTGTGAGAACCTTGAATACAGATACTGTGTAGTCTTCACGTTGAAACAAAAAATAATCTAGCATAACACTGGGACTTTGCAAGTGTTTAGTAAACATTTTAAAAGGGAAATGTAAGGGCCATTGGCATAATAGTACAAATAATAAATTTTTAAACAATAAGAGAAAGAAGAATAGATGAAGAAGGATAGTAAGATCAAACTTTAATTGAAGTCTCTAAACTCCCATTTGCTTTTCTTTTGTAGCATCTTTTGGTTGGCCCTTCTCATAGAGGTAGCCATTATTTTGTATGTGTTATCCTTCAGGTGGGTAGATATATTCCTGAGTAAAGAATTATCTTGAGCCTGGTCAGTGTGGCTCAGTGGCTAAGCATTAACCCATGAACCAGGAGGTCATGGTTTGATTTCCAGTGAGGACACATGCCTGAGTTTCAGGCTTCATCCCGAGTGGGGGATCAGAGTGGGGCAGAAGGCAGCCAGTCAATTTTTCTCTCTCATAGTTGATGTTTCTATCTCTCCCTTCCTCTCTGAAATAAATAAAAATACATTTTAAAAAAGAATCACCTTGAAAGCCATTGCTTTTTATTGTACTTAATAAAAAAAATATTTTTTTAACTTATGATAAAAACTGAAGGTATATAACTAAAGGCATCTATAATAATAAAAGTGTAATATGGTAATTAGACTGGACGTCCTTCCAGACAACTTTCCAGACAAAGTTGGGGCTGCAAGGGAAGCCTGGGTCCCAGGAGCTAGAGGGAAGCCAGTGCCAGCAGCTGGGGAAAGGAAGGCCTACTCTTGCACAAATTTTGTGCATCGGGCCTCTAGTGGATTATAAAGTATAAGCTAAGTAATAGTGCAAAGTATGTGACAACTGAGAAAAGGTTTTGATCAGCTTGAAAGAAGCAAATTATTATAGGGAATCTATATATATGAAAGGCTATGTGACTATCTCATCCAAAACAACCAAATAGATGACTGAACAGGCTATGGTGAGGCAACCAGGCCGGCAGGGGGTTTAGTGAGGGACGACCAAATGACTGAGCAGCAGGCTGCGTGGGGCAACCAGGCTGGCAGGGGGGTTTGGGAGGGGCGACCAAACAACTGAGAAGCAGGCTGCATGGGGCTACCAGGCCCACAGGCAGGGGGGGGGGGCAGTTTGGGGCAACCAGACCAGCAGGAGGGGCCAGTGAGGGACAACCAGGCTGGCAGAAGGGGGCAGTGAGGGGTGACCAGGTTGGCAGGGGGGCAGTTGGGGGCAATCAGGCTGACGGAGGGGTAGTTGGGGGTGACTACACCTGCAGGGGGGCAGTTGGGGGTGACCAGGCCAGCAGGAGGGCAGTTAGGTGCGATAAGGCAGGCAGGCAGGTGATCAGTTAGGAGTCAGTGGTCCCGGATTGTGAGAGGAATGTCCCAGATTAGAGAGGGTGCAGGCTGGGCTGAGGGGAGCACCCCTGTGCATGAATTTTGTGCACCAGGCCTCTAGAATAACTATAATTTAGGCACTTGTGAGTACTTGAAAAGGAGTCATCACATCAACAGAGGAAAGATTGAAAAAACAACAACAATGAAGTTTAGAGGTACTATATTATAACCTAAATCTAAAATATCTTTGATTACATTTTCAAGGGGGACTAAGAAGTGCTGGCAAACTAGAAGAGGCCAAGGTGGGATTCGGATACTATTGTGAATATAGACTTATAGAGCAGGGGCTGCAGAAGAACTGAGGATATATTGATAATTGTCGGCACATAATGAAAGCCAAGATTGAGAGGAACCAGCCACTATGAAGCCAAAGTCAGAGGGGCCAGAAAAAGTCATTCAAAGCCATGGCCTTTTGTTCAATGCAGGTGATATGTAAACTCCTAGAGGTCTAAACTGTTCATAGGGAGAAGAGGGAAAGAAGGTAAGGAAGAAAAAATATTGGAATGAGTTTAAAATCTGAACACACTAAATTTAATGCTAACAGTGATTTTGTCATCTTTAATTAAATATTGAAAAATTTTGACTTCTAATTGAAGTGAAAATATCAAAAAATGTTTATTATATTAAAAAGTTAAAGTTCTTATTAGATTCAGATGGCGTACTGTTACAACCACACCATTTTAAGTGGCTACATTTATTTATGTGCATAGTCATGGGTTTAAAGGGTTTTATTGGGTCTTTTAGAATGATATTAATAGATATTTGGTAAACAAAAAATATATTTTATTAACTTGGATAATCCTACATTATTCTCACAATATTTGATGAATAGTTTGTGTTCTGTTTTGTCATTATTCATGATTACAAAGTTATAACGTTATAATGATTATGTCATGCTTTCATCTTAAATGTTTTATGGGAAATAAAGCCTGGCTTTGTTTGTTTCTTAAGAAAAAAAAAATCCTTTCATCCCTTTTGTATTTAGTTTATTTAAAAAAATTAAAAATAACCTTAGTCTAAGTTTATACTCAATCACTTACAAATTGAGCTAATTGATGCACAGGTCTGAACTGCCTCCCCTCTGTAGTTCATGTGACGGGGATGCATTCATTTGTTCTAGCTTCCCAAAAGGATCATTGGATGATTCCAAAGCATTAAGATATATGGGAAAGTATATTGAAAGCAAAAGTGCTCTGCAATGCAATTTATTGTTTATCAATGTATCATAAAATAGCCCTAAACATGATCAAAAGTACTATTCCATTTTTCATTACAGCAGAGTACTTCTTAATTATTCATAAAATAAAATCACCTGGCTATATAAATTGGTCTGTTCCCTTGGAACACCTAATTTATAGTCATGATGAACAAGTTACTTTAATATACAGTGTATAGCATTGGAATAATAGATTATTGAAAATATGTGCTAGTTTATTATTTTACAATTTAAAATAACATCATCAATGTACATGACTAAAGAACTACTTTAGTTAAAAATAAATACAATTTTAATATTCACTGCTCTCTTGCCATGAATGGGTAGGTCAGATGGCTAGAGAGTCCTATTGATAGCCAAGGTTGTGGGTTCCATCCCTGGTCAGGGCACATATAAGAATCAATCAACGCCCTAACCAGTTTGGCTCAATGGATAGAGTGGCTGCCTGCAGACTGAAGGGTCCCAGGTTCGATTCCTGTCAAGGGCATGTACCTTGATTGCGGGCATATCCCCAGTAGGGGGTGTGCAGGAGGCGGCTGATCAATGTTTCTCTCTCATTGATGTTTCTAACTCTATCCCTCTCCCTTCCTCTCTGTAAAAAATCAATAAAAAATATATTTTAAAAAAATCAACCAATGAATGCGTAAGTAGGTGGAACAGCAAATTAGTCTCTCTCTCACACAAAACAAACAAACAAACAAATAATATTCACTGCTCACTTAATCCTTAAAAATTGAATTTAAAGTAAAATAAATTTTACTTGATATTCGGTTTAGGAAAATTCCAGAATGCAAAATTGACTTTCTAAATCTAAGTCAGTTTAAATAGGCTAAAGCTAAGCTTTTAAGAAGCCACAGAGGAATTCTTCAAAAATAGTCATGCACTGAGAATCATTAGTAATTACCTTCCATTTAAGCCCAGTTTTAGTAACCACCTCTTCTGCCTGTTTAAACTCAGTCAATGAGATGGTAAGAGCAAAACTTTTCATAGATTCTGAGAGAGTTTATAATAGAACTGTCAATAAAATAAAATTTGAAACGTTCAACAAAATTTCTCTAACATTTTCATGGGGAAGTTTGAATTGAGACTTCAGTCATTATTGTAAATCTAGAAAAGTAACTTTTTTTCTCTTTCATTCCCAAACACTTTCAATAAGCCACAAAAAGGCACTTTCTGTTGGGGGTGGAGGGGAAGCATTTGAAGACCAGAACAGTGAATTCAAGTGGATCAATTATCCTTCTTAGGCATAGATTGCACAAACTTATAGTAGGATGTGTATGACAAACTGATGAAGTTGCAAGCATAGCAAGATGAGTTAAGGGGAGAAGTTGAGTTGTACGAAGAAGGATCATTTACTGAGTTCTCTGAGCACTTAACCATTGTGCCTATATTTCTATGTATATAGTATAAGCCTAGTTTAACCACACTAGAACCAGGAAATGATGATCCTAACATTAGCTGCCACCAGCATGAAGTACTTTAGGGAATAAAGATTTTACTTTTTACTGATGAGAAAAGAAAACAAATATGAAATGGGGATCACTATAGACCACTATAACTGTGGTCCCATATCTTACTTTTGCCAAGATATATGAAGTCATTTATTTTCCATTTCTACTATTTGGTTTGAATTTTACCCATTGAGTGGCTTGCAGAAATTCAATGACTATAAACATTCTTCTGAAGGGAGAGAACTTAAAGTGCAAATTTAAAAAGTTTCTGAGTTTTAAAGTTAAACTACAGAATGTCATTAATCTTCCAATGAAGTAGATTTTAGTAAAGGATACTAGTGAAATTTTTCATACTGTAATTCATCTTTTTTTTTTTTCATTAAAAAAGTTTTCTAAAGCTTTGGCTGTAAACATTCCATGGCCTTTTAGTTGGTTTGAGAAAAAAGGTTAAAAAGAATTTAGACTCCTGGGCCATTTTGTTTCTGGTATTTAATGGGCCATTGTGTTTCTGGTATTTTAAATGAAGAATAGGTGATGATATATGTAAAACAAATTTGATCTCATAAGACACTTTTTTTGATAACATTTTATAAAAGACATTATTTTTGATAAAATGTGTAATAAATGTCCTCGCCTTCATATACGATTCTTCAAGTCATTTATTCTGCAAACTATTAACTATTATATACCAAAAAATTTTGGGGAACTCTGTTTTACGAGAAAATTGCATTAGGCTGGGTTTCATCCAGAAAGCAGAAGCTGAGACAAGAGCCTGAGTGCTCCCAGTTTATTTTAGAAATAGATCCCAAAGGAAGGAGGTAAAATGAATAAAGCGTGGCACTGCCAGTAAGTTATCGTCATGGGCAACTGTGATTTGATCATGCTCCAGACACTTTGAGATGCTGTGTCAAATATTCTTTAGAGGGTTCACAAAATGGAACTACCAGCAAGCAGCCAGCCTCTACTGGTAACTGTTGACCTCTCAGATGCTCAGAATTCTAGGTTTTCCCAAGGGATCAGAACACCCACATAAGGTTCCCCATCACTCTGTCATGAAGCCCAGGGCAGGAAGGAAGATTTAACCAGTGTGGTGGAGGAAGTGCTATCCATAAAAGGGGAGAGGTTGGGCAAGAAGCTATGGGTTACAGAAGCACATTACAAAAAAATACAGGGGAGTATATCCTATTCATATCAATAGATGCATTTACTTATTTATTTATTATGTTTACTGAATACTTGTTATGTGCCTGCCACTGTTTTAGGGATAGAGATACAGACATAAACAAAATGACCACAATCCCTACTTTTATAGAGTTATCTATAATGGGTTAGGGGTGGAGGGCAGTGTGGTTTATCAGATGGTAATAAAGCAGAATGGGATAGGCAGCTATGCACATACCTAGAGAAGCATCATTCCTAACATAACTAATAAGCTCAAGAGTCCTAATAGGAAAGGTGTTTGGAGTGTTCAAGGAACAGATGAAGGAGAGTGATCACTACTGTAAGAAGGAGAGAGTGTGGTATTCTTGGAAGACATGAGCTTTAAAACATTTTTTTTAAGCAAAAAGGAAGAAACACTGGTCAAAAGTGGCAATAAGCATTAAGAAAAAGACCTAACTCACCACTAGCCTCAAAAGTATGATGGAATTGGGAGATAAATCGGAAGACATGGAGTCTCTCTGTACCTCCTCCTGGAATTGTGAAGGCTGGGGAAGGGGTAATGTTTCTCTAGTTACAGGGGATAAACATGGGTAGTTATGAAAGTGATCTATCAAAGCATGAGCAATACATTTAGAATACATTCACCTTTATAATCCTATAGCTCATTGGCATTTCTCAGAAATATTGTCAATGAATGACTTATTCATTTGTATTTTTATTTACTCATTTAATAAAAACTTGTAGAGGAAGTACTTTGTCAAGATACCATTCAAAGCACTTTGAAATGTTAACCAGTTAATTTTCATAACAACCTTAGAAGGTAGAAACTATTATTATCTCCACTTTAAATATGAAAAAAACTGAGACATGGAGAGATTAAATTGTTCAAGGTTGTATCTGAATGCTAATAAAAAATGTCTTAATCTCATATTTAAGTAAAGCAATTGGATATACAAAGTAGGCAATTAAGTCATTGTAATAATTAATTCATGATGAAAAAAATCAAACTAACTTTAAAATTAAACAGCTTATAATTAATTAATTTGAATCCACAATTCAGACAAAGCCATTCATTCCAAATGATCGGAATGAGGTCTGAAAGACTGGCCTGATTCTTCAGTTAAAAAACAAGCAAAAAACATTTTTTAGTACAGGGTTTTTCAGATACTTATCATCATTGCACATAAAAAGTGAGAATAGAGCCTTGATTCGAATCAGCTCACAGACTCCTGATATGTCATGTAAATGGGAGAGGTGTGGACAGGGAGCAAAGGAAGTGGTGCAAGCAGAGGGAGAAGATTTCCCAGGGAACAGCACCCAGGGCTCAACACTAGAGTGACATTTGACCTCTACTGAGCAGAGGACTTGATTGTCAAGATAGTATTGTGGCAATCCAGGCAAAGGAAATTTGAGGGTTAAGCAATGAAGACAGATTCAAGGTCCAAGACAAGATATGTTCTGACAATGGTGAGATCCACACTGCGCTTGAATGTAAGTTGTCTCTATAGGGGGTATTGGAAAGGGCTTACTACAGGAGTGATATGTAGTAAACCCTGCCAATACAGATGGCAAGTCTGGATTGGAGAGACTAGTACTATGCTGAACTAGAACATGTCCAGCAATAACCCAAGAAAGAAATAACCAACCTAACCTGGCACCAAACTCCTTCTTGCACTCCTGAGTCCAACAGGTTGGAATCCTTACAGTCTTCTTTCTTGCCAAATGTCATTTTACTGCAGACCTTTGCATATGATTTTCCTTCCACTTGTAATACTAATGCTAATTTCTACTCATCTATCAGATTGAAATTCAACTCTTAATTCCTCAAAGAAGCCCTGACAGGTCAACTTCCCTTTTCATATGCTCTGACAACACCACTCACCTCTTATTCCAGCACTAAACTCAAGTATAAATATACATTAATTTATAGAATAATTTGATTAATTTCTGTCTTCACTACTAAACTATAAACTTTTTGAAATCAAGGATTTATAACATGTGATTGTTTTTTTAAAATATAGTTTTATTGATTTCAGAGAGGAAGAGAGAGGGATAGAGAGATAGAAACATCAATGAGAGAGAATCATTGATTGGCTGCCTCCTGCATGCCCTGTACTCAGGGGGATCGACCCCACAACCCAGGCATGTGCCCTTGGCTGGAATGGAACCTAGGACCCTTCAGTCCGCAGGCCAACGCTCTCTCCACTGAGCCAAACCAGCTAGGGCTCGTGTCATGTTTTTATTATCCTTATGTTCCTAGCACAGTTCCAGGCCCATAATGGGTACACAGAAATATTGTTTGAATCAATGAAAGCTTGGATCAAGGGAATGAAAGTGGAAAGTCAGAAGCTGGTAGAAATTTTGAAATAAATGAATGCATGACTAAGTAAATATTGCTTGTTGCTATTTTAAGATTAACTCACATTTCAAGTAACTCTTCAAAAATTATGTATTAACATGTCTCATATTCACAGTATTTGATAGAATGAGAAAACAAGGTAAGTGTATTCAGTTCCTTGATTTTGAAAAAAAAAATGAATAGACATACAATTTTCTACAACAAATAAGGAAATTGTGAAATGACATATTTCTTTCAGCTGAAACTTTTTCTCTTGTATTCTTTTCTCACCCTATTGCCTTCTTGCCTTCCCCACCTTGTTCATATTTCAAGATGTATCTAAAACCCATCTCCTTCATAATGCTTATTATAATATTCAATCAATATTGAAACTCCTAGGTCTGGTTAATGTGCATTTAATTATCTTTTCTTCCTAACTTCACAGGTAAAATATTCACAACAGTAATGGATCTACCCAACTACCAGCAGGAAGCTAACTGGATGATTGATTAACAACACATGGAGTCATTTTCCCACTCCCAACAAATATTTTTCCTAGTGGCAGAATATCTGTATGTCAAATATCTTAATAACTGTGAACCTTACCTACAGTTGTAATGACAGCATTTATTGTCAAAATGACCAATTATTTTACTATTTTTCTTTTACTTACTTTTACTCTATGTTACCATGACTATCTTTTTTCTTTATTACCAAATTTCTCTGGGAGAATAAAAATCTGTTAAAGTTATTAAAGTTAGTTTAACTCTAAGAAGTAGCTGTATCATGAAAAACAAACTATTAAATTAGGTAAATTGACTAAATCAATGTAGTGTTATGAACAGTATGTCTCTTCAAATCTGAGTCTTACAAGTTTTAATAAAATATACAAGCTTAATCTCATGTCATAGTTCACCTACTCACCCTATGGCTAGTTTTTCACATGTGCATTTTTTCTACCACGTACCAAAATAGTAGCATTTCATAGTATTTATCTCCCTTTCTTCATTAGTCAAGGAGCATGGATATTTTATTAAAGGAATAAACAAAAGAGTCTTTTTAGAAGGTAAGACATGAAAAATCATTAACAAAATGTTTTTGTTGTTATTAAATATTTCTTTTATTTTTATAACCTTAGTAATGGAATTGAGTATTAAGTCTCAAGTTTATAGCTAAAAGTTATGTTCTTATTTGTATTCTTGTTATTTCTGACAGTAATACTTTTAATATATTGAAACATACCCAATTAAAAATATAGAGAACTGGAAAAATGGACTTCACCAGAATAAAAGGAGTTCAAATTAATCAAACACTATACAGTACTATAGAACCACAAGCTATGTATTAGATTGAAAATGAACAGGAGTCTTAAGAGTATGCGATGTGTGTTTGTGTGTGTGTGTGTGTGTGTGTGTGTGTGTGTGTGTGTGTGTGCGCGCGTGCGCTCATACACATTTTAGGCAACATTGTACAGTGGATCAAGAAAATATTTATGGCTCTGGATGGTGTGGCTAAGTTGACTGAGTGTCATTAGATGCACCAGAAGGTCACCTGTTTGATTCCCAGTCAACCACACACCTGGGTTGTGGGCTCAATTCCCAGTAGTGGGCATGCAGAAAGCAGCTGATTCAAAGCTTCTCTCTCACATAGATGTTTCTTTCTCTCCCCCTCTTCCTTTCTCTCTCTTAAAAATCAATAAAAATGTTAAAAGAAAATAAAACATTTATGAACACATCATAGTAAAAATTAAGAAAACCTTTTCAGTCTGACATCATGAAATGAATGTAGGCTTTCTTGAGAAAAATCTGTATCTAAATACAGACCAAGACGTTCACATTCTTGCTGTGTTCTTTATCTGTAAATTGAGGACAATAAAATCTTCCATTCTAACTTGGATAATTACTGAGGATGTAGTAAAAAAAAAAATCAGATGTAAAAAAGATTTGTAAATGGTAGGGACATTTGGCACTGTAATGGCACAATGTGTTAAGTACTATAATAATCCTATATAATAAAGAGCTAATATGCAAATGGTCATCATGCCCTCACACTGTCCCGCCATGGTGGCTCAGATACTCAACAATGGGGAGAGAGGAATGGGGACCAATCAGGCACAAATGAGCTTGCAAGAGAGGAATGGGGACCAGCCAGGCACAAATGAGCTCGCGAGAGAGGAATGGGGACCAGCCAGGCTGCAGCCCAGGAGAGAGACAAGCCACCCGCCCTGTGGTCTCGGACACCTGCGGCTGCGGCCCTGGTAAAGCCGCCCGCCCATGGTCCCCTGGGTCTGTGGCCAGCCTGGGCAAAGCCAGCCTGGTTCCTGGGTGCGTGCGGCTGGCCAGAGGGAGGGAAGCTTGGGTTCCGGGTGCGGGGTGAGGCAGAGGCAGTTAGGGGTGATCAGGCAGGCAGGCAGAGATGGTTAGGGGCGATCAGGCAGGCAAAGGTGGTTAGGGGCGATCAGTCAGGAAGAGGTGGTTAGGGGCAATCAGGCAGGCAAGGCAGAGGCAGTTAGGGGCAATCAGGCAGGCAGGCAGAGGGGTTAGGGGCGATCAGGCAGGCAGGCAGGCAGGAGAGCAGTTAAGAGCCAGAGGGGTCCTGGATTGCCAGAGGCAGTCAGACACCCCCCAAGGGGTCCCAGAGAGAGGGTGCAGGCCAGGCTGAGGGACCTCCCCTCCCCCCCGCCCCCCGTGCATGAATTTTGTACACTGGGCCTCTATTAGTATGAATAATATTGTTAGCATTTATTGAAAACTAGATTTATCTACTTACTAAGCACTTCATATGTATAATTTCATTTGATCATCACTGCAAGCCTAAGGTATACTTACTGTTATGACCCGTGTTTCAAGGTAAAAAAGGAAACAGTAGCTAAATTAAATTCTTTAGAGTCACTCAAGTAGGAAGTCAGAGTTGACCATTACCCAGTGAACTTCAAGCCTAAATCCTAAACTTAAGTCTTACTGTTCATTTTTTCTTCTGTTTTAATCTTAGGACCTCATTCAACTCCTTTTCACCATGTACATCTTGTCCTCTAGAACTTTGCTTATTGTATTGTAATTATTTGTATACTTACCTTTCTTCCCCACTAGACTGTGAACACATTAAAAGCAGAGCTGGAACCTCACCCATCCTTGTATTCACAGAACATAGCTTTATTCTAAGTTCCTAGGAAAGAATAGTGAATATTGGCTAATGACTGGTGGAACATATTTTCATTTATTGTTTTAATCAAAACCACATCATCTGTAAGTAACAATGATTATCAAAATACTTTGGATACCTTAAATATGCTTCACAATCCTTATAAACATTTGTTTGTCAAAAGAAAAAAAAAATTAAACATGTTTCCACCTACTCCAAAAATAAACCATTATTTT
The DNA here is from genome assembly GCA_025583905.1 of Ia io. NCBI lineage: Eukaryota > Metazoa > Chordata > Mammalia > Chiroptera > Vespertilionidae > Ia > Ia io. Next base: position 68,405,620 of record JAJQQW010000014.1, on the reverse strand, counting down.
TAAAAGTCCCAATATTTTGGGCTGGCTTTGATTTGTACTACTTACTTTATTCAATAAATTAAGAGATATATTTATGACTTAATGGTTCATTACAGTATAACTAGAGGCTCAGTGCACAGAATTCATGCACTTGTGAGGGTGGGGGAGTCCCTCAGCCCGGCCTGTGCCCTCTCGCAGTCCGGGAGCCTTCGGGGGATGTCTGACAGCTGACTTAGGGAGCGGGCCTAAGCCGGAAGTCAGACATCCTTACATCCTTAGCTCTGCCGCAGAGGCCGGAGAAACTCCCACCACTGCTGCTGCGCTCGCCAGCCGTGAGCCCAGCTTCTGGCTGAGCAGCGCTCCCCCTGTGGGAGCACTCTGGTCAACAGGGGGCAGCTCCTGCATTGAGCATCTGCTCCCTGGTGGTCAGTATGCATCATAGCGACTGATCATTCTGCAGTTCGGTGGATTTGCATATTAGCCTTTTATTATATAGGATAATATTTTTAAACCACTTAAGTAGTGTTTCCCATATGTCATATGCTACTCTAAGTAGTTTATTAGTTTAATCCCCATAATAATCTTATAAAGAAGACATTATTATTATCCTTGTTTCATAGAAGAGCAATTCAGCAACCTGCCCAAAGTCATACCTCTGGTAGTAGAGGTACCAGCATCCAAATGCTTGCAATCTGGACTTCAGAGCTGTCTTCTTAAGCAACACACTATCATCTCTCTGTCTCATGGGATCTGCTTGTAATTTACAGAACTTCAGCTTTCCTCCAAATATTTTTTTGAAAATCTCTTCTCCTTAATAGCTCCTGCTTCCCTCCCTTTTTGGGCCATTTTCAAAATAAGGCTCACTGAGGTATAATTTACAGTTAGTGAAATTGACTGACTCGGTATTTATTTTAATGAGTTTTGACAAATGTATACAGTTGCATAACCACAGCCACAAACATGATATGGAACATTTCCCTCAGCCCTGAAAGTCCCCTCAAGCCTCTTTGCAGTTAATCCCCAAGCCCAACCCTAGTTCTTGAAAACTGACCTGATATTAGTCCCTATACTTAGCCTTTCCCAGAATTTCATAGTAATGGAGTCATACAATACTAGCCTTTTGTACCTGGGTTCTTTCTTAAAACTGTAAAACTTTTGAGATTTATCCATGTTATCACAATAGTTTGTTCTGAAACTTAGGTGCAGGGAGAGGATCACCCCCTGTGGGTTCTTGCCTCATGAAGTTTGAAGAATAAAATTTGAGGACTAAAAGGACTTGATAGTAAAGGGTAGAAAAATTTTGGAAGCAAATACAGACTCCCACATAGGCAGGGGTTCCCAAGGGGGTAACCCACTAATTCCCTTTTTTTTCTAAGGTTTATAAAGGCTGTAGTTTTTGTCTATTCACGCTCTTTTCTAATTGGACCACTTCCCCATTTTATGACCCCTGCTTTTTTAATTGGTCACTCTTTTGCAGAATATCAGCTTCAAAGTCCAAAACCCATGTGCTGCTCCCTTCTTCACTTCCCCTTATCTTGTAACATTCCTTTTATCTCCTGTAAACATATGTTTCCCCTCCCCCCTTTCTAGCATCTGTCAACATTTCTTTATCCTCTGTGAAAGTTTGTTTCTTTTTTTCCCCCATACCCTGTTGCTTTTCCCAATCTTCTGTGAATGTGTGCCTTCCTCTCCCCTTATCCTGTGGCACTTTTCTATTCTCTGTGAATGTATGCCTTTGGGCAGCTTCAAGCCCTCATCTATGCATTTCTCCCCCATGGACCCTCTTTATTCCCAATACTCTCCAAACCTGCCTATTTTATCCCTAAAATTCTTTTCAGTTCCTTTTTATTGCTGATTAGTATTGCATTGCATAAATGTCCCACAATCTTTTAAGCCATTTATTAGCTAAAGGACAGTTGGGTTGTTTCCAGCATGAGATAATTATCAATAAAGCTGAAAACATTTATAAATATAGCCATATATGTGGACTTATATTTTTATATCTCTTGGTATAAGATAGTGGGGTCATATGATAAATATATTTTCAACTGTATAAGAAACTGCCAAACTGCTTTCCAGAGTGGCTGTACCATTTTAATGCTCACCAAGAATATGATTTCCAATTACTTTGCATCAATACTTGGGGTTGTCAGGTTAGGTATTTTTATTTCCTTTTTTTAGGCATTTTGTAAATACATAGAAATATTTCATTGTTATTTTAATTTGTATCTTCCAAACAACTAATACTTTAACATTTTTTAATCTGTACATCTTCTTTGGTGAAGTATCTGTTCAAACCTTCTGTACATTTTTTTTAGAAAATGAATTGTTTTCAGAAAATTGGCTTGTTGGGAATTCTTGTAATCTTATTGCAAATCCATTGTTAGATATTTTCTTCTAATGAGTCTTTTCGTTTTCTTAGAGATATCATTTTAATCATTATTATTTTAATAGTGGTGAAATACACATAAAATAATATTTTCTCTCAGTCATTTTAAATGTACAATTCAGTGCCATTAAATACATTTACATTGTTTTGTGACCACTATAATCTCAAGAATCTTTACATCTTTGAAAACTGAAACTCTATAGTCTTTAAACATAACTTCCACTCCCCTTTTCACCCATCTATTGACAACTATCATTTTACTTCCTTTCACTCTGAATTTGGCTACTTCCAATACCTCATAGAAGAGGAATCACACAGTATTTTAGCGCTTAGCTTTATTCACTTAGCATAATGTTCTCATGGTTAGTCCATGTTGTAGCATGTGTCAGACTTTCCTTTCCAAATTCCATTGTATGTAAATGACATATTTTGTTTACCCATTCATCCAATGATGAACATTTGGGTTACTTCCACCTTTTCATTATTGTGAATAATCCTATCTAATAAAGATGGAATATGCAAATTGACTGTAACTCCACAACAAAGATGGCGGTGCTCAAAGCCAATAAAGAGGGAATATGCAAATTGACGTGATAAGGCGAGAGGTGGAAAGGCGGCTCCAGGCCGGAGTGAAGGCAGTGCCAGCAGCCAGGGGAAGAAAGACCTATTCGTGCATCCGGCTTCTAGTGCTGCTATAAGTGTAGTTGTATAAATATGTCTCCATGCTCACTTCTTTCAGATACGTATTTTGAGTGGAATTGCTGAATCATATGGTAATGCTGTTTTTAATATTTTGAGGAACTGTCATACTATTTTTCATGGTAGTTGAACCATTTTATAACCCAAAGATCAGTACTCAAGGGTTCCACTTTTTCCATACTCTTGCCAGCACTTGTTACTTTCTGCTGTTTTGGTAGTAGCCATCCTAATATGTGTGAGAAACTTCCTCATTGCTGTTATTTTCCTAATTATAGTGATTTTCAACATATTTTCATATGTTTATTCATCATTTTTCTTTGGAGAAATGTCTTTGAAATCTCTGCACATTTATTTGATTGGGATTTTTTTTTTAATTGTTGAGTTGTAGGAATGCTATTCATTCTACATGTTAGTTCCTTATTAGAAATATTATTTGCAAATATTTGTCCTATTCTACCAGTTCCCTTTTCACTTTGTTGATTATGTCATTTGATGCACAGAAGGTTTAATTTGATGTAATCCAATTTATTTATTTTTTGTTTTGTTCACTGTGCTTTTGGTGTCATATGAAAGAAATCCTTGAGAGATCCAATGGCATCAACGTTTTCCCCTATCTTTTCCTAAAAGTTTCATAGTTCTAGTTTTTACATTAAGATCCTTGATGCATTTTGAGTTGATTTTATATATGGTATAAAATAAGAGTCCAACTCTATTGCATGTTGATATCCAGTATTCCCAAACACCATTTGTTTAAAGGACTTTTGTTTCCACATTACATGGTCTTACACTCCTATCAAAAATTATTTGACTATATATGTGAAGATTATTTTTTGGCTCTCTATTCTATTTCCTTGGTCTATATAGTTGTCTTTATGCCAGTACCACCTTGTGTTGATTACTGTAGTTTTGTAGTAAGTTTTGAAATAAGGACCTGTGAGACCTCAACTTTGTTGTTTTTCAAGATTGCTTTGGCTATTTGGGGTTCCTTGAGATTCCATACAAAAATCAGGACAGACTTTTCTATCTGCAAAAATAAAAGACTGGGGACTTGGATGAGGATTGCATTGAATGTGTAGAAAGCTCTGGCTAATATTAACATCTTAACAATATTCTCCTCTAATCTCAAAACACAGAATGTCTGTCCTTTGATTAGTGTTTTCTTTAATTTCTTTCAGCAACTTCTTGTAGTTTCAATTGTGCAAGTCTTTTGATTCCTTGGTTAAATTATCCTAAATTGTTACCTTTTTTGATGCAATTGTAAATTGAATTGTTTATCAGGGCATTCCTGCCCCTTGCCCAGTGGGAGCAACCCTCTGCCTTGTATTAGTGCAGATTTTGGGTGCAAACAGGTTTTCTGCCCTTCCCTCGGGGCAGAGACCTTTTGCTTCTACTCCCACCACCCAGAAGTCAAGGATATTTATTTGGGCCTTGAGGACTGACCGATTTCCTGACTACCCTATAGCAACTTAATGCGTTTCTTGCATGATAGAAGGATATAGGAAGTGTGTGCAAGTTCATGCCCATGACCACCTAGGAGAGTCTCTTCCCAGTCTTTTCCTCTGCCCTAATCTTTTTTGTATGCTCTCTGTGGAGGCCAATATGAAAAGCATGGAAGTGCATGCTCATGATGGGAGCTCCCAAGGAATCTAATCTGTTACACTAGACCACCATGGTATTTAAGAATCTTACACAATAATGAACAAACATGTAAATTAACCATACCTCTGCTATGCCCACAGCCAATCAGAGTGTGTATGCAAATCAGAAGGCCAAAGATGGCAGCCACCCAGCTGCTCCAGGTGCAGAGTGGCCAGGCAGGGCAGGATGCCTGCTATGAGAGGGAGGGCAAGGGGCGAAGGGATCTACAGGAGTGGAGTGCCACAGCGAAGACTAAGATGGCAGATGGCAGACTCTGGCTGGAGTCTGCAGCAAAGACGAAGAAGGCACACTCCGGCCAGAGCAAAGGCCTGGGTCCTGGGTGCCGGAGGAAAACTGGTGCTGGAAGCCAAGAGAAGGAAGGCCTATTGCATGAATCTCTCTACATGCAATGGGCCTTTAGTTCATTAATAATGTTTAGATGTTTTGTTCTAAACCACTTGTAATGGAAGCCACCTTCTTTTCTCAGTTGAAACCACGCAGAAACTTTATTCCTTTCATATGAACTTTTCTTCCCTTCTGATTCAAACTGGCCTCATCCAGCACCCTGACTCACCCACCTACCTCTCCCTTGCATATCTATTTCCTTACTCATTGAGCCCTAAAGACAATGAGGTTCTTGTCAACATCAAATACTATTAGGGACAAAGCCTGGTATCTGTTGACCACAAGAGACAGAGTTTCAATCAAACTAGAGATGACCTCAAGGACTCAGTTGTGTTTCAGCTCCAGACTCAGAAAAGTGGACCAACTCCACCAATCACACCCTTTTGAAACCAGACAGAGAACTGACATCAGGACCAGATGCAGTGATCAGATACCCTCTACCCTAGTTGGATGAAGCAATAGAGACCATGACCCTAACTCCCTTAGTCCCCTATATAACCCATCCCTTAGAAGTCATCAGGGAGCAAGGTCTTTGGTCACACAAACACACCTGTGAGTCCAGGGTGGCACCATTTATTTAAAAATAAGCCTTTATTTTCTTGGCTGAAAACTCCTGTTCAAGTTAGATTGGGCTCTGATGCCCACAGGTGAACAGACCCCTTTAGTTTGGCAACACATTATCTGCCAATGATTAGAGTTCATTTGTTCTCTCTCTCTTCAGAAGGGCTTTGGAGTTTGCTTCTCTTGATTACCTTACAAGCCACAAAAATATAATAATTTTATAGATTATTTGGCCCTTTGCTCCTTGGTAGTAGATGAGCAACATTCTCCTCCAGCTTTCTATACTTTACTTGGAACTAGAACTGTTTTATACTTTAAACTGTTTTGTACTAAAAATTATACAAATCCTGGTAGATTTATACCTGGGATTTAAAGATATCCTTGGGGTCAGCAGATATCAAAGGTGGACAGAAACATAATTCCTTGATTTGTCATTCTGATTTATTCATAACTCAACCACTTATTTCCTTTCTTCTTCTGAGCCTTATTCTTTTCAAAAGTAATCTCATTTGAGACAACACGGATGTCTCTTGAGATTAATATGCTAAGTGAAATAAGTCAGAAGGAAAAAGTCAAGAACCATACGATTTCACTCAGATGTGGACTATAAAACTGAAAGCAACAAACAAGACACACACAAAAACTTCCCCTGAATCTCACAGAGGCAGATAGCAGCATGGTGGCTGAAGGGGTGAGAGGAGGTAATAAAATGGGTCAAATGTATAGTGACAGAAGGAGATTTTACTTTGGGTGGTGAGCATACAATGCACTATACAGATGTTATGTCATAGATTTGTACACTTGAGATCTATATAATTTTACTTACCAATGTCTCTGCAATAAATTAAAAAATAAATAAATGAGCAAGAGGTAATGTGGAAATTATATTTTTCTTTTGCCCAATCTGTCTAATTGTAATTATTTCCCTGATAGATGATACACAGTGTTGTTTGTAATAGTAGGTTATAAATGGAATATAGACTACAGTAAAATGTAAAATATAGCAAAAGGTTGAAAAATACACTGTAAGTTAAAATATATCTTAACTTAGAACAGGAAAACAGTTGAGTTGAAAATAATTTAAGCAATTTTTGTACTCTATTTTCTTTTTAAGAAAAACATCAGAAATAGCAATAAAAGTTTAATATGAGAGTAAATGTAACTAATTTGCTACATTTTAGAAATGTGAGTACCTGTTTCAATATAAAACTAAAATTACTGTATACATAGTTCTATTTGACTTCTTGTGCTCCTACGGGTTTCCAATTGCTTAGACACTACTATGATTCACTCACTTGCCCTAAGCACATATAGTGTAAACATCCTCTGGACAGCTAATTTAATAAGGGGGTTGAACATATTTTACGACAGAGCACAACTATGAGGACAAGACTTGGCTTAATATGAACATTTATGGACATTTGTGGACATTATGTTCATATTAAGCCAATATGGACATCATCATGGAAAATAATAAAATAAATCACATTTTAATGAAAATAATAAAATAAATCACACAAGCATTAAGGCAAGGAATTAATTAGACCTAAAAAATTAAAATGAAATATCTTGACTTTATTATATTATGAATTAATTAATTTTCATTTTGCTTCCTAAATGTATTTCTCCTTAAACAGCAAAGTGGAACAGAAGACAAAATTGATTCAATTTTACTCTTTGAGTCCACTTTTTATTTAACAAAGAATTCTTGAAGATCTATCTTGTGAATCAGCACTCTATTAGACATTGGATACTGAATTGTGAATAAGGCAGTATCATGTCTCACTCACTCCTGGCCTTCACTTATAGGTGTAGAAATAAATAATAACTTCAGATGGTTAAGTCAGAAGAAGTGGCAGAGACTTTGTAGGTGATTACATAGTAATTCAGGTTTTTTTCAGGGATTCTGGAAAAATCATGTTATTATTTGACAAGTTCAAAGTTGTGGTTCAGAATGTTTATAACAGTGCACATTACATGGGAAATATACAAAAATATTTATATAATGAAAATGTAATATTATTGATTTGATGGAGGTCAAGTAATCTAAAACCTTTGTTCATTGTTACTAAATTAGATGGCTTGGCTGCAGTATTTACCTGCATTTAGTAAATATGATCTAATGTTCTAGAAAGCAGAACAAGTCCATTGAAGATTCGCTTTAGGCATCTTCCCCAGAATTGTATTTGAGGTAAAGGGACCACTGGGATTCTTACAAGACATGCATAGAGAATGAAATGCTCCACAGTAAGTACTTCTGAACTTTGCTCTCTCTGTCAATAAATGAAAGTCTTATAAAAAGGCAGAATCACTCAAAATCAGAAGTACTGATTTTTTATATGCAGTAGAAAAATGCATGATGTCTGTAACTGTGGGTGGCATATAAAGAAGTAGGGAATGAAAAGGGATCCACTGTATGGGAGAACACATTTGTCAGTGATACATCTGATAAGGGGTTAATTTCCAAAATATATAAAGAACTCATACAACTCAACACCAGGAAGACAAGCAATCTAATTTACAAATGGGCAAAGGACCTAAATAGACACTAACAAGGGCATGCAAATGGTCAAGAGAGATATGAAAAAAAAGAAAAGTTCAACATCACTAATCATCAGAGAAATGCAAATGAAAACCACAATTAGATATCACCTCACACCTGCCAGAATGTCTACCATCAATAAATCAACAAACAACAAGTGCTAGGGAGGATGTGGAGAAAAGGGAACCCTAGTACACTGGTACAGCCACTATGGAAAACAGTGTGGAGTTTCCTCAAACATTTAAAAATGGGACTTCTATTTGACCCAGAGATCCCACTTTTGGTAATATATCCTAAGAATCCCGAAACACCAATCAGAAACAGCATGTGCACCCTTATGTTCATAGCAGCACAATTTACAGTAGCCTAGATCTGGAAACAGCCCAAGTTCCCATTGGTAGATTAGTGGAGAAAAAAGCTGGGGTACATTTACACAATGGAATATTACAAGACCGTACAAAAAAAAAAAAAAAGGAGATCTTACCTTTGCCACAGCATGGATGGACCTGGAGAATACTATACTAAGTGAAACATGCTGTCAGAGAAAGACAAGTACCAATGATTTCACTTATATGTGGAATCTAATGAACAATATAAACAAACAAAATAAAACCAGAGGCATGTATCCATGAGACTGATAGCTGTCAGAGGGGAGGGAGAGAAGGGACTGAATGAAAGAAGGTGAAGGGATTAGCCAAGGAACATATAAAAATAAGTAAACACAAAGACACAGACAACTGTGTGGTTATGGCCAGAGGAAAGTGGGGTGGGGGCTGTGTGGAGGTAGGCAAATGGTGGGGGGAGGAGTTGAATGAGGACATCTGTAATATTGTCAACAATAAAAATAAAGTTAAAATACAAACAACAGCAAAAAACGTTTAGCTGGACCTGACCAGAGCGGAGCAGAGTAGAGCTGTCTACTTGTAGAGGGAACTTGCCCACTGGAAATGCCTCCCTGTTTATGCCTCTGCTCTTGCCTGGCCTGTCTCCTTCCCAATGGGTTCTTCTGCCTCACCCACCCACCCAAGGGCCAGAGCTGCCTCACAGCTGTGACCTTATTCTTTGCAGCCACGCTGTATCACAATTGAGCTGTTAGTTTGCACTGAATTGTTTCGTTTTTCATACACACACACAAAAAGAGAGGAACCCAAATATGTTAGCAATAGTAAAACCTGCCTAGACCTTCTATAAAACATAAAGATCATTTAGGGAAGTAATTTTCAACATATGACCAACAAATCACTGGTGGTCTTAGGAGTCATATCATGAGGTTCTGGATTATCGTGTTTAGAAAACTTATCAATAATTGGTTTTGTTTACATATATTTCATAAATTTGAAAAGCAATATTGATCTCATGTTCACAGCAACTTTTATAGTTTTAATAATTATTTATTCTTAAACAAACCACTGTATTTCAACAATCTTTTAAGTAATAGGGAAAAAAATCTCCTTTTGCTTACTATTTCAATTGAATGTTATAGTTTTAAATTTGCACTTTTGACTTTTCATATTGATCTTCACTGTATTTGCAATTCATTAAGATGAACCAACAATTCAAAAGAGGCTCATTAAAACAAATAGTAATTAAATTGATAAATATCTAAAAACTAAATTTTATTAGAAGACCGATCAATTTGTTCCTCATTGCCTTTAAGGCTAATATATCACCAATTACAAATTTTCACAGTAGTGACAGAAAGTAATAGAAGGTTTGGCAATGTTTTGAATAAAGTATAGGGCCCTCTCTGATAAGTCAAACTCATTTTAGAAAATAAACACCAAGTAAAATATTTCATGGAATTTATTAACTTTACCTCTTGACACAGGAAAAATCACATAACTAGAAAGATACCATCTAATGTTATATACTAGTTATTAACAAGATGAAAATTCACTCTAATTGAGAAAGTAAACCAAGTCATTAAATTTTTAATCAGATTATTATATTTGGCACTGTGTGATATCAATGTCTTTTTAATAGATTACCAATTAAATGTAACTGTTTCTTTTAGCAATTTGCTTTGTGGTTGAACACATTTTTTGATTTTCAGTACATGTAAGAGGAGGAGAACTCAATTCCTTTTCTATTGTATGTCATAGACAATCATGCTACAAGAGAAATAATAATTTAGCTTACCATCACATTCTAAGCTATTGCATAGATTGACAAAGGTTGTGTTGGCCTCATTATTGAAAGAATAGCAGCTATGCACATACCTGAACATCAATCCACATTTTATATTTGTTTATTTTTAATAATTTATTAAGGTAAATTCAATTTACATAAATTATCTATTTAATAGTGAATAAGTCAGTGATATTTAGTACATTCAGAATGCTGTACATATATTCTTATCTAATTTCAAAATATTTTTGTCATTCTAAAGTAATATCCTTTATTCATTAAGCAATTTTCACCCTTTCTCAAATCCCCATAACAAATAAATCTGCTTTCTGTTTCTATGGGTTTATCAATTACCGATATGATATAAATAAAATCATATAATATGTGGCATTTTGCATATGGCTTCTTTCAGTTAGCAAAATATTTTGGAGATTCATTTACATGGTAGCATGGATCAGCACTTCATTCTTTTTATGGCTGAGTAATGTTCCATTGTATGGCTATACCACATTTGTTTATCCATTTACAATTTATAGACATTTGGACTATTGTGAATAATGCATGCGCATCTGTTTTCAACACTTTTGTGTAGATACAAAAGTGCCTGTGAGGTGGTCATTGTGGTTTTAATTCGTTTTTTCTAATGGTTATGCTAAGCATCTTTCTATGTGTTGTTGGAAATTTGTTTATCTTCTTTGGGGAAATGTATATTCAAGTCTTTTGCCCATTTTTTAACTGTATTATATATATTTTTGTTGTTGAGTTGTAAGAGGTTTTTAGAGATAGACTGTTATCAGATATATAATTTGCAAATATTTTCGCCCATTCTGTAGGTTAAATGAGTACTGATTTAGGCAAAACAGAGACAAGTGTTTTTCATTAATCCTTCAGGTAGCCTCCAAAATGATTAGAACAGATCTACACAATAATTTGTAAATGAGTTCTGTTCCAGTCCTTCTAGAACCAGGCACCAGAGCAACCTTGCTTTAAGTGGACCTTCCTTCAATAAATGTTGCATAACACCTGAAATATAAAATGTAGTAAATAAAAACTTTTGATGACTTCACTTAATGTATCACTGCTAATTACTGTTCCTATCAAATCCTATTTATAATGCCCACAACTTTATAATGTCCACAACTTGTACTTTGCTCCATCTCTACTTCCCTAATCAAGCGCACCATTATTTGGGCTTAAACTACTATAAATTTTTATAAGTAGAATCCTGACCCATCAAATCCATTCACCCCGAAATCATCTAAGTTAATCTTTTGATAACACAGCTTTGACCTTTTTCCCAAAAAAACATTAATTTCCCTCTCTTTTAGGATTAAATACAACATTCTCAACAGTCTCAAAATGATCTTATACCAAACCTAAATTATCTCACCTGGCCTTCCTCTTCATTTCCAGCTCTTTGCCACTCTAGCTCACTAAATAAAGCCAAGCTACACTGGGCTTATTTCACTTCTTGAAATTACTGAGCTCTCTGGTTTCACCTGAGCCACTGTATGCATAGCCATGCAGGTTAGTGTGCTGCATAACTCTGGGGGAAATATCATGTAAATGGAACTCCCATGGCAAATACCTGCCTTCTTGCTCTGGAGTTGTATGTGTGGAGGTCATGACTGACCGTATGTTATGTTTTCTGCTTGATATTTCCACACAACTATGTCCCTTCATTTAAGTATCTCCAGTCATTCAACCTGAGATTAAGTCTATGACTTAATATTTTTTAAATGAACCAACAATTGTGTATTTCCAATTTTCCATTTAATAAAACCCTTGCCATAGACACAATTTAATTACTTCTTCACAGAAATCCTATGTGATTGCCTACAATTTTAATTTTATCTTCATATATATGTACATATATATATGTGTGTGTGTGTGTGCATGTGTGTGCATATATATGTGTGTGTGTGTGTACATATATATATATGAGAAATTGAAGTTCAATAAATTTGTCAAGACCCACATCACTGACAGTAGGTAACAGCACAGAACATATAATCACTAAGTGTTCTGATTTAAAATTCTTCTTTTTTTCCATCAAATGAAAATTCAGGGATGGTGGCTGGGGAGGAGCCCGAGCCCAGGCCGGGCACCGCGCAGCTCCCACTCATCCTGACCCTGCTGCACCTGCCATTGCCACTGCCACTCAGTAGGCTAACCAGCCATGAGCCTGGCATCTGGTGCCTGTGGGTCAGCTGAGTGGTGCTCCCACTGTGGGAGCTCACTGACCACCAGGGGGCAGCTCCTTGCATTGAGCGTCTGACATCTGGTGGTCAGTGCACACCATAGCTACTGGTCGAACGGTTGCTTCAGCTTTTATATATATAGATTATTCTACATTGACATTCTTTTTTTAAAATATTTTTAATTGATTTCAGAGAGGAAGGGAGAGGAACAGAGTGATAGAAACATCAATGATGAGAGAGAATCATTGATTGGCTGCCTCTTGCACGCCCCCTACTGGGGATTGAGCCCGCAACCTGGGCATGTGACCTTAACTGAGAATGGGAACATGATCTCCTAGTTCATAGTTGAGCCAAACCTTTTGGCTGGGTATACATTGACATTCTTTTTAAAATTATTTTTTAAACAAAATTGTTTTTTTGAGAATATGCATAATGCCATATTTATTTAATGATAATTCTACTTAATGGTTTAATCTTAGCAATACCATTATATAATACATTAAAATAAAATTCAAAAAAGAAACCTGTCATATTAATACTTTCATTGTTTTAGTTAAAAACATCTATAATAATAATATTCAAATCAACCAAATGATGGAACAGCAGAACAACCGTCCGGATGGCCATGCTATGACATGCACTGATGCCAGGCCAGCAAGGCAGGTGCAATGTGATTGGTCAGGGGGCCCCGCCATTGCCCCGTGACCTCCCTGCAAAGGGAGGCCCAGGCCACCCTCTGTGGGGCGATTGATGGGGGCACCCCACAATCAATCGCTCCACAGAGGGAGGCCCTGGCCACCGGCCAGTGATGCTGTGGTGGGTATGTGGGGTCGGCCAGTGATCACCAGCAGAGAGAGGCCCAGGCCAGCTAAGCGATCACACCCCACACCTGATGCCGGCAGAGGGAGGCAACCGGTGGAGGGGGGTAGAGGGGGCAGCAGGGCAGCACTGCACAGATGGCAAGCAGTGGCAGCAGGGGGTGTGGGGCCAGCTGCCAGCAGCCAGGGGAAGGGAAACCCTGAGAGGCCCTGATAACCGGCCAGACCTAGGGACCCTTCCTGAGGGGTCCCGGATTGTGAGAGGGTGCAGGCTGGGCTGAGGGACAACCCCCTGCCCCAGGCATGAATTTCGTGCACTGGGCCTCTAGTTAACTATCATAGCACAATTTAGTGTAATGAACTTTGTATTGTTAAGGTAATATGGGCTATACAAAATTGATTTTTTTTAAATACTATATAGAAATGTCCTACATAATTTTAGTAGTCAGACAACTTTTAAACCCACAACCAATGCAAATAAGTTAAAGTTTTATTAAGCTTGCTGAAGTTTTCTGGTGTGTGTTCACTTCATGTGTCTTCTGCCAGGACCATGCAATATTATTGAGAACACCAGGTAAATTTCTAGTGTGTGACCTCAATTTATGTGGCATTAATACCAAATTAATACCAATTTTAAGAGTGCAGTTTATTTTGTTTGTTAGTAGTAATTAATGGATTATGTCAATATAAATTCTGATGTAAAACAGAATTTGAAAATAGGTGACCATCAAATAAAACTAAGTCCCTTTTTATGAAGGTTCTAAATTTGTTACATTAGTAATTGAACCACTAGATCTTCTGTTTTCAGCAAGACTGGATTTGCCACCTTATATTTACAGTATTGTTTTTGCGGAACTCCCACTGCAATATATACAAAGAATTCAAGAACTTCTAGGCTCTGCTTGTTACCCACCTTTTATGCTTAGAATCATTTAGAGAGATTAGTCTTCCTAGAAGGTCTCTCAATCAACATGGCAATATGGTCAGGTCATCAATGGGTCTCAGTACAGGTGTCCTGACGTCGTTCCCTGGGTTCTTCTGTTTCTACGCTTTCCACTGATTTTCTTCTTCTGAAACAGTCATGTTCTAATTGAGTCCACTTTCCGTATTACTGCTGACTTCTCATCCACCTCTTATGAACATTAAAAATAAAAATGTTCATCAGATTGCTTGTCACCTGTTTTAGTTTTATCAACAACAAATGCTTTATTTTGATGTAATAGCATAAATGATCTGTGGCGTATCACTTACAACCAAAATGCAGTTCTGTGGCATAAAGTTCTTAGATGTTTAATCAAACATCTATATAAAAAATATACTCTCACTGACTAACAGAGACAAGATTGTGATTACCTATCTTTGAGGAAGTGGAATGTTTGAGAAAATTATTTGGTGTGCTCCACTATTGTACCTGTCACACACTTTTAATTAAAAATGTGTTGATGCATGACTAAATTGTTCTTGGTGAAAAACAGAGTCATTTTAGTTCAATTGCAGTAATGTACACATAGCCCAGTGAAGTAAGCCCATGCAATTATAACACAAAGACAGCTCCGCACAGTGAGCCACTCACACCTCCATCTCAAAGCACATGCAGATGTGGGACGCCAAATATCACAAAACTGTGTGGATTCAATCAACACAAGTGTTTGTACTAATCTAGTCTAAATACCTGTAATGAAGCCATTTCACTAATCTATGGAAAATTAAATACGTGGAGAAATGAATGTGGAATAATGATTAACTTTCCTTTCTTCCCCCTGGAATTGCATGTCAGAATTCACTAAGCTCACTCACTTTGACTATCCACAATGTCAGTGGCTGAAATAAAATGCAATATTTGCATATTTCAAGTAGTGGTGGATATAGTATGCTATTATGAGTTTAAAAATTAAACCTAAAAGATCTAATGTTAACTGATTGCTTAAAAATAATTTCACTCACACAAAAAAATATTTAGAAATATAATCAAGCTCTCCAAATGGAAATTATAGACTAATGATTGAGGCACTGATTTTTAGTGCATATATATATATTTTTTTAAACTTGGAAAATTTATTTACTTTCCCACCTCACCAATCACTGATATGAGTAGCTAAATCATATATCTCTTCAGGACAAAATAGATACTATTTAAAGTATCTATTACATCCTATGGAGAACTTCAATTTTAGGTCACAGCGTTAAGAGCTCCTGGTTTTAGTCCCATAAGCTCTCTTTGAAACGACCTAGTGCATATTTTTTAAATAGTCACAAACTGTAAGTTGCTTTAGAAGTCTCCAAAAGCATAACCCAGAAAACAAGACTATAAAATAATAAGTTATTCAAGTTTGATAGTTCTTTACATTCCTAAAACAGACCAATAAATAGATCAAAAAGTTGCATTTGATCAGTAATCACTAAATCATAATTCTCTATTAAAACTCACTATGTGTTGCCCTAATCCCTGGGAAAAATAAGAAAACACATTATTTAGTTCTTCATAGGAGAGGATTCACATTAGATAATTAGATGCTTATGATACTGTTGTAATTAGCTAGTCTATAATAATAAAAGTGTAATATGCTAATTAGACTGGACATCCTTATGGACAAAGCCAGTGCTGCGAGGGAAGCCCAGGTCCTGTGTGCCAGAGGGAAGCCGGTGCTGGCAGCTGGGGAAGGAAGGGCTACTCTTGCATGAATTTCGTGCATCGGGCCTCTAGTGATTAATAACAGAAAAAGAGCAAAGGGAAGGCCAGACATTATAGACATACGCCCTATAAAACATTGGGGGAAAGAGACTGGACAAAAGGAAAGTAGATGCATGCCAGTACAGTTGAGATGATAGGGAAATGCTTGGCTGTCAATCACACCTTGGGGCAGATATGGTAGGCCAGAATGTGTGTGGCCACTGCAAGCCTGTGAAGATTTGGAATAATTAATTCCCTGAACAAAAAAAAAAAAACAACCTCACTCTCTTGTTAAAACTGAAACTTGTGAACACAAACAGCATTGTGATGATCGCCATAGGGAAGGGGAGTAGGGGGTCCTAATATACGGTGACAGGAGAAGATTTGACTTTGGGTGGTAGGTAATTGGTGTAATATACAGATCTTATAACACAGAAATCTATATGTTCATGTTGACCAATGTGAAAAAAAAAAAAAAGGGAGTTGATTTAAGAGGGGGAATATTGATATAGGGTAATGTGGTAAAAACTTCTGATGACCTGAGAAATTGTAGTGTGGAGAAGTAAAAGCTGGATAAAAGCTGACATGGAGGGAAGATTATCAGGGAAGGAGAATTGATTGGATTATTCTAGTACCTATTTAATGGCTGAGTCAATGAGGTTTCAACCCTTGGTGAAAAGAGAAAAATATGGCACCAAGGAGGAAAAGCAGAAATGGTAGAGCTTTTGAGCATAAAAAATTTAAGATTCTTTATTTTATTTGGCAATGTAGTATTTGATTAATGAAAGAAAGTTCAGAGCTAGATATAAAGATCAAGGAGCTATTTATACAAATGTAAGAGCTCAAGCCATTGTTTGATAAGAAATGGGAAGTTAGATATAAACTTAGCTTTGGGGAAGATCTCTTTTTTGGGGGAAAAAAGGAATGACATGAATGGTCAAAAATTTAATAAAGAATCAAGAAAGATAACATCAAGAATGTCAAGAGAAGAGAAAGTTTCAAAAAACAAGAAGTGATAAAGCACTTAATTTATGTTAGGTTGTACTCTCCTCTCTGAAAACTAGGAATTACAAGGGAATTTCTATATTCTCTACCATAAAAACACATAGGTTGATGACACTAAAATAAATATATGTTATGGGATATAATAACACATACTTCTAGAAATGCTGCATTTTTTAAGGGAGCAATTGGAAATCCATCCGTTTTCATGCCCTCAGACTTCACCATTATTCCTCATATCACAGATACCAAATGTTCTCTCTACATACATTATCTTTGTTAAAATTATTCATTTATTCATTCTTTTGCTCATATATTTATTAATTAGGCATATACTTTCTGATAAAAGTATAGTATGCTAGAGACTGTGTAGACTTATTTTTTTAAATGGAGAGAAAACGCTTGTCCTCATAGAGGATAGACTAACCCTTTTTCAGGAATGTGCATCATAGGAAAGCAGATGGCAGATTCCAAACTTATAATCTAACAATATAAAAATTCTGCAGGAGCCCAAACTAAAGAAGCAATGATTTTGAAGAGGTTGCTTTATATCTAATTCTTTTTCAATTGAGAAATCAAGTTCAATTGTGTCTTAATTTTCCCTGATTCTACCAAGCCTATTTCTTTAGCTATGGTTTCACTGTATAGGGACACTAGAAATTGTCCGTTGATTCACATGTAACATGCTACAATTTGCCCTTAAACTACGTGCCCTCAAACTAAGCCTCTCTGATCATTTTTATGGAAGTTGAGCTTACTCCTCTGGTAATAGGAGCCATTGAGCAGTTCAAGCAGTCATTTTCTTATTCATTTCCTAACTCAGGGCTCCTGGTGGTTGAGGGGGAGGGAGGGGAATTAAAAAAAAAAAGAGTAAGGCACTTGGCTTGCTACTAAAAGTGTGCCCATGAATCTTTAGATAACTCTATATAATAAATGCCCAGTCTCCAAATGGTGGAACAACCAGAACGACCAGTCAACCAGTTGCAACGACATACACTGACCACCAGGGGGCAGATGCTCAACGCAGGAGCTGCCCCCTGGTAGTCATTGCGCTCCCACAGTGGGAGCCCTGCTTGGCTGACCAGGATGAGCAGCGCTCCCACAGTGGGCCGATCCCTCAGGTCACGCCCCCCACTAGTGCACGAATCCCGTACACTGAGCCTCTAGTATGTAATATAAAAGAGATGTGAGTAAAGCTTCCCAAACTGTTACTATTGTGGTCATACTAACTGGTTTGTATCCTTGCCTTAAAAATAATTATTTTGTAAGAGGTTTTATAAACAAATTACAACTTGTTCTGACACCGTCACAGTAAATAGGTCCCTCATCTGGAGAATTAGGATCAGCAGGGGTTGCATTAGAGTGCCAGTGTAGAGGTGACATTGCCCTCTTGCAGAAGGAAATTGACTCTGGAAACACACATGGAACCACTTTTGTTTGTAATTCCAGTGACCAGTATTTTTCATTTTCACTTATACAAATTATTTAGAAAAAGGGAAACAGCATGTTTAAATAGTGAACTTTCAGCATAGTGTGCCGGAGAGATTTATTGCTCCTAGGAGTTGAAGTCCAGGAATGCTGAGAGCCAGAGGGCAATGCAGCTGCGTGCAGAAGGATCCAATCACCGGCTCAGGTGTCTTCCTGCACTGCGCTGCTTATGACTGGGGCATCCCCATAGAAGCCGTCTGTTCAACATCTTGAGAGAACATGTGGCATTTAGAGAGGCATGCTTAGGATAAGAAGTGTTATTGAACAACCCCTTTCCTCCTCACTGCTCATTCATTGCATTCATTTCCCATTGCTATGGATTCAGCAACTGCAGGTTGGCTTGGCCTCCACAGTCAGTTATCAGCAGGCCAACATTTTAGAAGCCTTCATCCATCTCAAAACCCACATACAGGTAGTTTTGTGCTAATGCGGATCCGAACAAATTCTTAAGGAGTTTCTATAACGTCTCATAAAAAATAACCCAAAGAGTTGCTTAGCACATCTGTAATCTAATGTTCAGGTTTCATTGAAAAAAAATATTTTAAAATATGAAAACCTTACATCGATCAGCATAAAAGCTCATTATGCACATCTGTTACAAAAAGCTGTTAGGAAGAATGCCCCTTGAAGTCTACTTCCCAAGTAATGCTTCTTCCCACAAGAGAACTATTCCACCCCCAGAGATTATATCCCAATGTTGCTCCAATAGAAAGCAGAAAGTGAACTTCACTGAATTTTTCCTTTAGGAATTACGTTTCAAAAGAATGGACGACTTAGAGCAAATTCTAATTATGAACCCAAACCAGTGACCCACTGTAGTGTAGTTATATACTTACTAGAGGCCCCATGCATGAAATTTGTGCAAGAGTAGGCCTTCCTTCCCCCAGCTTCCGGCACCGGCTTCCCTCTGGCACCCGGGACCCAGGCTTCCCTTGTAGCCCCAGCTTCGTCTGGAAGGATGCCCAGTCTAATTAGCATATTATGCTTTTATTATTATAGATAGTTATACAATTATAATAAATATGAATATTGAAGGGGTTCAGGACAAGTCTCAGAATATGCCACTTTCTCATGCAAATTATTTTGAGCTGAAGATAGTCAAGGCTCAAAGTACTCAACAAGGGCTTTTCTTAACTACTAGAGAGAATTCATATAGGGTCCCATACCAGGAAGAGAACTATCACCAAGATAACAAAGATATGGGTCAGGTGTGGTTAGCTGGGAGGTCCTGTTTGTTCAAATTCCTCTTTGTGTCTGTTGTATCTGGATGGCATGGCAAACAATTGTTTAGCAAACATTAGCTCTTCCTAGCTTCCTGTGAATTATCTGCCTTCTGTTTTAGACACAGACCCCTATTCTGTTCTCCTTAGCTCAGGATGGCATGTAGGACTGTCTGAGAGCCTCTCGTGTCTTTGTAAGATCCCTGGATATATGAAATTACATTTGTTTTTCTTCAGTTAATCTGCCTCATGCCAATGTAATTATTAGATCAGCCAAAATAACCTTAAAAGGTACAGGAAAAATTTTGTTCCTTACCATACTAATTATATATATATATATATATATATATATATATATATATATATATATATATATATATATATATGTGTGTGTGTGTGTGTGTGTGTGTGTGTGTGTGTGTGTGTGTATATAGTACATAATTGTTATAGCTTTATTTGTCCTATTTAAGTTCAGCTTATTTAATAGTATTATGTGGTCATAAAATGTGTACTCTAATTTTAAATCCCTGCTTATTTGTATTCCTTAGTACTAACTTTATTTTTATTGCTTACAAAGCTAAGTTTCTCATGAATTATAAAATGTATTCATAGAATATTTATCCTGATACTTTTCACTTATCTTAAACAGATCAAAGGACTTTATTGCAATCCCTTTAGAAAATAATATATAGTTTCACGTTTCCTTCACTAAACAAAGTAAATAGTTTTATTCATTTAAAAAAAAAAAGCTGTCAACTTTATCAATGAACCTTAAATGTAAAGATGTTTCCCCTCATTTAGTTGAGTGTGAGTCAGAAACAAACCATTTGAGACAGTTCTCCACTTGCTCATTTAGAACAAACTTAAGAAATATAGTGTAGGCAATTTGTTATTGAATTTCTTAGTTGAAAGCAATCTCTGAGTATGCATTGAATACTTGTTATCTTTACCTATTACTTACTCAAGCAGAGGTGAATTGTAAGCACGGCCTTTTGATATGCTAATATAATCACTCTTTCTTAGAGAACAAAAATTACAAAGAGACTAACTATACACATTCAGAATTTATCACCTACAACCAACTACCAAATAGAGCTGAGCCTTGAATTTTTAACTTTCAAGTGCCAAGTCTTCAAACTCACGTATTAATTGTCAGGGCCCCACAGATGCTGCCCTGTTAATGAGATCAAGTTCTTCCTGGTTCAAATCTTGCTCAAAATCAAAACCCTTTATAGTAGTAATAGGTTTGGACATATGTAAATGTGTTCTCCAGGTGTTGGCCTCCTTTTAATCTTACTTCAGGAATAAGTCACTCTGTTCACAAGCTTCTGTGACTTTCTTGTGTCTGTCACTTCTCACTTGGTACCCAGTGTTGCAATGGGTAAAACATTCTTTATCTGTCTCAAAACAGCTTTCACTGTTATTTGCATTTCCAAACATTTCTCTACACACATCCATGCATCTACTCAGTCCTTTCCAAAAAGGGCTGTGCACTGGGGGATACTTTCATTGAACCAGCAATGGTAGCAGTGAACGTCTTGCTCCTCAGAGAACTTGCCAGTTCAAAAACCCATGGTATACGTGGAGAGTTTAGATTATAATTTTTCAGTATTCCTTCCTGTACATTTATCAAAAGTGAATTTCATCTGCCACTGGGCTGCCCAATTCTCCAGTATGATTAGAGCCGTCTGGAGCATCTCCCAAACCTCATTAGTTTTTAACTAACCAAAATAGTTGAGTGTTGTCAGAATACTTCACCATCTCCCTGTTTCTGTTGTCCTCTTCCTCATTAGCAAATACACTGAAATACATAGGTCCCAACACCAAAAGCCACCATCCCATCTGTCAGCGTATGACACAGAGGAATACACATGTAAGAGCAATCATTGTTCTAACCCTTAGTCACTTTCCACAAAACCTACATATTGAGATTCATTACCATGACACTTCACCCACTGGACAATTCATGTAATGATAAAGAGCAACCTTTCATTTCCTACTTATCTTTTGGTAATTGGTAATAGAAACTGAGAACACAGTGGAAAGACAAGGAGAAAATTTGGGAAATATTTACCAAATAATATTTGGTAGTGTTTCACAAGGTCAAGTCTTTGGAATGCCAAATACCACAAGGCAATGAATGCCTAATGCCCCGCTCACCTCCAAGAACAGCAAGGTCTTCTGTAAGGCCTTTAAGTTTTTGCTAAATTATGAGTTTCACTTTGGTGTGGGTATAGATTAAGTCATCTGGCCTGTGTTTATATTTCTTTTAGCATATTATGATGTTAGCCCAGGACATTAACTTATTAGCTACTGAAATGTTATAAAACTATTAGATAGAATGTAATTATTAAACTGCATCAAATTGGTTACTGTTTACCAGAAATTCTAATATATATGTACTATTTAATATTTTTAAATAACTGACAAAATAGTGTAAAGGAAGAGGAGCCCAGCCAGTGCTGCTCAGTGGTTGAACATTGACCCATGAACCAAGAGGTCCTTAGTGCACATGCCCGGAATGTAGGCTCAATTCCCAGTGGGGGGCATGCAGGAGGCAGCTGATTAATAAGGTTTCTCTCTCTTGATGTTTCTATCTCTCTATCTCTATTCCTTCCTCTCTCTCTAAAAATCAATAAAAACATTTTTTAAAAAGAAGGAGAAGGAGATAATTGGGTAATTATTTAAATCACCCCTTAATTTCATTGTGAACTCACTTTGAAGAGGTAAAATTTCTGACTTAAATTACACAAATGTCTCCATCCTTTTACTTTCCATTATTAATTTTAAAAAATAAATTCTTATATTTTTAATTACATTTAAAATACATTATTTTCTTAGATTATATTTTACTGTTTTTTTCCAGAAATATAATTGACTATTACAGACAAAATACTGCAAAGAATATATCAGTCATATATATATATATATATATATGCACATATATATGTATATCCTATATAATAAAGAGGTAATATGCAAATTAACCCTTACACCCTCACAAGATGGCTGTCTATGACCAGGCCAGCAAGGGCGGGGACAGTTGGGGGCGACCAGGACAGCAGGGGGGAAAGTTAGGAATGACCTGGCCAGCAGAGGGGTCAGTTGGGGGCAACCAGGCTGGCAGGGGTGTAGTTAGAGGCAACCAGGCCAGCAGGGGATGGCAGTTGGGGGGCAACCAGGCTGGTGGGGGGGTACAGTGGGGGGGTGCAGTTGGGGGCAATCAGGGCAGCAGGGGGGGCAGTGAGGGGTGACTAGGCTGGTGGGGGGGGGCAGATAGGGGTGACCAGGCCAGCTGAGGGGGACAGTTGGGGGCAACCAGGTTGGCAGGGAGGGGGCAGTTGGGGGCAACCTGGCTGGAAGCAGGGGGCAGTTAGGGGGACCAGGCCAGCAGGGAGGGCAGTTGGGGCATTCAGGCTGGCACGCAGAGGCAGTGAGGGGTGATCAGGCCAGTGGGGGGGGAGGCAGTTAGGGGCAACCAGGCAGGCAGGCAGGTGAGTAATTAGGAACCAGGGAACCAGGATTGTGAGAGGGTGCTGCTTGGGCTAAGGGGACCGCCCCCTGTGCATGAATTTCATGCACTGAGCCATATATATATATATATATATATATATATATATATATACACACACACACACACACACACACACACACACACACACCTATATATCTATCCCTGTGTAATAGGGTGTTCTAAAAATGAAAATGCTAAGATGTCTATTCCATTTTTATATTTCAGTTAATAAACTATTTGAACTAGGAGTCAAAATATTAATTTTATATTACTTATTCTTTTGAACATATTCTTTCCTGTTATTTATTTATATACTACATTATATATTTTAGAAATGATATCCAACCATCATGTAAAAACATGTATAGGTAAAAGATTTAAGTACTTTGTGAAATGTTAAACAAAAAAATTTAAAAATTGGTTAGCATGATTTTACTCTTTAAACAAGAATTAGTTAAAAAAAATAAGTAAAAGCAAAAACAGGAGTGTCCTAGGAAGTGATTTCCTTGTTTAGAAGGCTCAATATAGATTAGTGGGATTTACAAAAGGAGAGCTTTAAAAGTGATAATAATATGCCGCTTATTGGCATGCACAGTTTAGTCGGATTTTTTCATTTTCATATGCATTCTGATTTCCAGCACATCCAATATGCACTGCTAACCTGTTGTCTCTACCTCTTTAATTATAAATCTTTGTAATTAAAAAAGTCAAACTTTACAATGAGTAATTTAAATAAATTTAATTTAATCAATGCTCTGAAATAGAAGACTTAGAATCACAAAAAAGCCCACAAGTTTTTCAGACTACTTCTAATAGTGGTATTATAATCATGAGTGCTTATAAATTTCTATTTCCTACTTCACGTATTTCAAACAATTTAATGTACCTTGAAGCGCTTGCTCTTCCTGATACATAACAAGCTGTTACTCACTCTTGACTAGATGGAAGCATCTTAGTCATCTAGATAAACTGTCTGTCCTGCACATTATAAAAAAATGTAACTCTTTCCTTCTAGTAAAATAGCATGGATGACTTGAAATCTGCATGAATTTACCTTTTAAAAATAGCATACTTGGGATTAAGTTCCTTGTGTTCAAGTCTTTTCATTTGGAAAGTAGTAATAATAATCCATGCTTTGTCATAATGTCAGAGTTTGGTGAGGATTAGATAAGAATACATACATATACCTTACCTATTTTTAACTGATGGCTAGATATTTTATCTGTTTCTTGTCTGGAAGCTTCATTCAGACAGACAATTCAGTCATGAGATAGGAAAATTATTTCAGTTTCCACTTTCCTCTTCTCAAAGGGTAAAACATTGATACTTTGCCAAACTACCATAAAACTCTTTTTCCTCCTATAAGAGTCCTTGAGAATATGGGTGAAAGTATTCCTTATTTGAATGGAACCCAGCTAACCCAAATCTATATCAAAGGAACTTTCATGCCTTTCATTTCTAATGTTGTAAGAAAGATATGCATCCTAGTCCCTTTCATGTTACATACAATCAGATGTATCGTCTATATCTTCTTCATACTTCACATTGAGCATTATAGAAGTTCAATTATATTTACCATATGTAGCTATTATGTTAAGAAAATATACATATAGTACAATGACAGGGATTTTTTTTAACAAATATAAGAAGACCATCTATACTAATAACAGGGTAATATGCTAATTAGACCGGACATCTTCTGGACGTCCTTATGGACAAAGCTGCAGCTGTGAGGGCCAAGGCAAGCTGCCATGGTCAGGGTCTCCCTGTGGGCAGTGATCAATGGTGGAGCCCAGGCCTGGTGGGCAGGGCCTCCCTCTGCTCTGCAATTGATCACAGAGCCTCAGCAGGGTGGGTAGGGCCTCCCTGTGGGCAGGGATGATGGCAGAGCCCAGGCCGGGTGGAAAGGGCCTCCCTCTGCTCTGCAATTGATCGCAGGCCAGGCCTAGGGATCATACCCATGAAGAATTTGTGTGCCGGGCCTCTAGTTCTTTAGATAAGCAGATTTTCTACCTGAAAATTCAGTTAACCACACTTTTTTTTTTCTTCCCCATCTGGTTAGTAGCTTATTTTTTAGTCTTAGTCGTGTGCTTTTTAGCTATGTTAGAATTGCATCTTTATCAAGTAAAGCAAACAACTAGATTTCCTATAACTTGAAGTCTATGTTCTCATTCTTGTAAAAACATTTAAAGCCATCCACCAGTTTCCAGTTGCTTGGTAAATTTATGCTTTTATTATAATTGATAATTATGTAAATATAATTTTTATATTTTCACTCCAACTGTAATTTAGAAATATTTCTAACTCCATAATAAGTACTCTTTGCCTAGGTTTGCCAACTATTAACATTTTATAACATTTGTTGAAACATTTGAGAGTTACTTAAGGACATGGTGGTATTTTACCTCTCAATATGTAAGTACATATCTCTTTAAAAATATTATTATCTTAGAGACACACAGTAAAATTTTCACAGTAAGGGGAGTTAACAATCCTATCTAATAATAGAGTAATATGCAAACTAACCATCACTCTGCAACAAAAATGATGGCACCCATAGACACAAGATGGCAGCGCCCAGTCTTCTCAGGCCCGCCGGAGACCCCCAGTTCCAGGGAGGGCTGCCGATGAGAGCCGGCAGCATGGCCCAGGCTGTAGGCCTGGGAGGTGGCTGCGCCCCGCCCCCCCCCCACCCCACGATCTGCTACTAGCCTCGGCCCGTGCATCCCTGGCGTGATCTGCTCCCAGCTGCAGCCCTGGCCATCCAACTGGGAGGCTCCCGCGCCCACCCAACCCCCCCTCCCACAATCGGCTTCCAGCCCCGGCCTGTGGGCCTGCGAGGCGGCCACGCCCTTCGGCGCAATCCACTCCCAGCAGTGACCCAGGTCATTGGCCTGTCGGCTGGGAGGCGCCTGCACCCCTCTCAGCACGTTCTGCTCCCAGCCATTGCCAGGGCTGTAGGCCTGTCAGCTGGGAGGCGCCCATGCCCCTCTCAGCGCGTTTTGCTTTCAGCCTTGATCAGGACTGTGGGCCTGGGAGGCAGCCATGCCCCTCTCCGCATGCTCCACTTTCAGCCGCCACCAGGGCTGAGGCCTGTCGCCTGGGAGGTGCCTGTGCCCCTCTCAACGTGATCCGCTCCCAGCTGTGACCCGGGCCTTAGGCCTGTTGGCTGGGAGGCACCTGCACCCCTCTAGGCGCGTTCAGCTTTCAGCCACGGCCATGGCTGTGGGCCTGGGAGGCAGCCACCAGGGCCGAGGCTGGTTGCCTGAGAGATGCCTGCGCCCCTCTCAGCGCTATCCGCTCCCGCGATCTGCTCCCAGCTGTGGCCCTGACCATAGGCCTGTCGGCTGGGAGACGCCTGCGCCCCTCTCAGCATGTTCCGCTTCCAGCTGTGGCCAGGGCTGTGGGTGCACCTCTCCCATGCGATCCACTCCCAGCCATGACCCTGGCCGTAGGCCTGTTGGCTGGGAGGCGTCTGCACCCCTCTAAGCAGATTCCGCTTTCAGCCGCCGCCAGCTTCTTCCCAACCTGCAAAACTCCAGCTTGATTCCCCTATAAAGGGAAGAGAATAGGACAGGACGTTCCCAGTAAATGGTGACAACAGGTTGCATGTGTGGACTGTGCTGGAGCTGTGTCCATGGCACTGTGGGAACACTGAGGAAGGAGCAAGCAGATCTGGCTGCAAGGATGGGGAGAGGGCCACAGAGACTTGGCCAACCCTCAAAGGGCCCAGTAGAACTTTCATAGGTAGAGAGGATTGAGATTATTAAGAGGAGAAAGGCATCTTGGAAGGAGTATTTCTAGCAGAAGGGAAAAAATGGGCCAAAAGTTTGTGGGAAAATGGATAAGTACAGTGTTAGTACACCTCTATGTGAAAAAGCCTTCCATCTTGACACCTACATTACTTAACAGACTTGGCTCCAATTGACTTTGCTCTTTCAAAATAATTTTTGGAGGGAAAGATGGACAGTTGGTTACATGTCTATTGTTTATGAAAGAAAAGGAAACTTTTAGAAAATATGAAAAAGTGTGAAATCACCTATAAACCTTCTACATACTCAAATATATGCCCAACAACCACATGATATCACCTTTCCAAGGTCTCATGAAATTCCTGTTTAAGGAGTTTATTTTATGACACCTTTAGTTTGGGTTTACATTTTTACTGGTTTGTCAAGACCACCGCTGGTACACTGTCCAATATGTTAAAGAAAAAACCCTATCTAATAAAGAGGGAATATGCAGGGGAGGGCATTTGGGGGTGACCGGGCTGTCAGAGGAGGGCAGTTGGGGATGATCGAGCCAGCAGGGGAACAGTTAGGCGTCAATCAGGCTGGCAGGGGAGTGGTTAGGGGCAATCAGGCAGTCAGGCAAGCAGTTGGGAGCCAGCAGTCCCGAATTATGAAAGAGATGTCCGACTAAACAGGCAGTCGGACATCTCCCAGGGTGTCCCAGATTGGAGAGGGTGCAGGTTGGGCTGAGGGACACACCTCCCCCTCAGTGTACAAATTTCGTGCACCGGGCCTCTAGTATATAATAATTTCTAATACATAGTCATTCAAATTTTTTTATTTGTCCAATAATACTGATAGTAGCTGTATTTTTGTTTGTTTTAAATATATTTTTATTGATTTCAGAAAGGAAGGGAGAGGGAGAGAGAGATAGAAACATCAATGACGAAAGAGCATCATTGATCGGCTGCTCCCTGCACACTGGGGATCCAGCCTGCAATCTGACCAGGAATCAAACCATGACCTCATGGTTCATAGGTGGATGCCCAACCACTGAGCAACACCAGCCAGGCTGTTTTTTGTTTTATATTTGTTTTGTTTTTTCCTTCTTCTTAATTCAAGGACCCAATTGAGTTTTATTTTTTCTAATCTAGTTATTATTTCTTTTATGTTAGAAACTAAAATACTGAAAAACCAATTAGTCATGCTAAAGGATATAGAAGCCACCCAGAAAAGGCTTTCTTCACTGGCCATGTTAGAAACAGCTTGCTATAAAATAAATATTACCAAAATGAATTACAAAATATTAGTTTAGCAAAGGATGCATGAGCCTTTGCTAATAATAAAAAATAAAACATTAAAATGGATGATTGAGGGGAGGGGCTTTTCCTAACAGATTACTGTCTATTCATATAGAAAGAGGGAATAACAGAGATAGAGAATCATCACCTTATGACAAATATAGAAATTACTACTGTAAGTGAAAATTGCTACCCTGGCCCATTTGTCTCAGTAGTTAGAGCATCGGCTTTTGCACTGAGAGGTCACAGGTTCAATTTCCAGTCAGGGGGCGTACCTGAGTTGCAGGTTCAATCCTCGGCCCCCATTGGGGCGCATGTGGAAGGCGACCATCTCTCTCTCTCTCTCTCTCTCTCTCTCTCTCTCTCTCTCTCATCTCTCTCTCTCTCTCTCTCCCTCCCTCCCTTCCAATCTCTCTGAAAATCAATGGCTTCAAGTGAGGATTAACAACAACAACAAAAGAAAATTACCAATGGATGCTAACATCATTGGTCAAAGACTGTTGGAGAACAGGACACTCAGTCTCAGCATATCTCCTCACAAATTACTTGTTAATACAACAAGTGAAAAGAATTAGTAAATGAAGAAATCTTGTGGATTACCTGAGCCACAGGATTAAACTTAGCATCACCAGTAATGGGACAAACTGGCATCATATGCCCTTTGATATGAAAGGACAAAACATCAATGTAATAGCAGGTTCAAGAAAGAATTTCAATCTATTTTGCATGAGAGTCCAAGAAGTTTATCAGAAGTGGAACAACTAGCTGGTTTAATGTTTATGCTTATTTTCTTTTGATGGCATGTATACGTTGACTGATTCACAATTAAAAAGAGAAATAAAACTCCTCTCTAGTTAAATATGTGGATGGAAAAAAAGGGAGGCAATCTATGGAAAATAACCTCACAGGGTGATCTGACCATACATTTCTCTCTGGGCGGGTCATGGTGGGCAGCCAACGCCCCAGTAATATAACATTTTTAGTGAAAGGCTTTAAACCAGCCCTGCTTATTGTTCTAGTGCTTCTAGGTTAAAACACCTTTGAAATTCCAGAAGTAATACCCTTTAAGGGAGTATTAACCTTTAAGAGAGTACATAATCTCATTTACTATTTATAACCCAATCCTCTCCTTGCTTTGCCCCATCTCCTTGTAACGTCCTCACTTTCCTCCTTAATTTCAAATGCATAAGAGAAGCTGCAAAACAGTGATGAAGAATTTGAGGTCTTGCTCCCCATTTTGGCTCAAATAAATTCATAAAAATTCTCTACAGGTTTGGTTGTTTCTTATGTGGACAAATATTTGACTCTCTGAAAGTTTTAGTAAACATTTAGATATCTTTTAATTTGGAGATGTTTCGTTGGAAAATCAGTATAGTTGTAATTCAAATTTTCAATTTCACTGAAATTTTATTGCTTTTTAAATAAGCCTCAAAATATATAATAAGGTGAGCAGCTTATGTTAATTTTAAAATCAGTTTTCCTTCTCACATAAAAGTATAGAAACATGGTTTGAATCAAAAGCAATGGATGAGTGACAGGATGCTTAACAATTTCTTTTATCATATGCAAGCCATTAAATATACACTTTCATAAAGATACTTGAAAAATAAATCGCTATTACAGACAGATATGTCTTCTTGCTTTTAAAATACACTAACTAGAGGCAACAATATGACATAATAGATATTTACTATTATATATAATAGAATAGTCATCAAGACATCTAAATCTCAGCTTCATCTACTTTTTAAAAACTTATTTTGTATATACTCTTTTTTAATTGAAAAAATAATCTTCCTTTTCTAGGCTTTCTGAATACTTTGGCAACTTAAATACAGAAGGAATTTTTTCATGGTGAAAAGACCATATAACGCCATGAAAACCAGGGTTTATGATGGCCTTCAGCAACAGTTCAGTGCATGGCGCCTCTATAATTTTATTTGATCCAGAAAAAAACAGCTTAAGTTATATAACAAACATTCCCTTCAAATTTTCTTTCTTTGCAGGCTTGCACATGTATTGTTTTATATAAGCCAATGTCAGCTTTTGTGATACAATGCTGCCAAAAATATTCTTTGATGAATGCTAATAAATTCAAATGCTTCATATTACCCTATAGTTTTTAAGGTTAGGGGTGGTAAAGAACAAAAGCTGAGTCTGAATAAATTATAGCCTACATTTGACATTGAAAATTGGGCCAAATACTCAAGGCTTCAAAAGATGGAATCTATCCAGTCAGAATACCTCTTTCTCTCACAGTCCGTGTTAATCAATGGAGCCGCTTAATATAAAAGTCTTTATAGTGCATACCAGCAAATATGGGATCATACGTTACAACGCAATAATCTATAGTTAATGGACGTGGAGAATTTAGTACAATTCCATGACATATTGGAATGCATATTACAGCCATGTTTCTTACAAATGAAACTTGTAGCACATGATCTTGATTCTAAAATATTCATCTATTCCAGTAATAGAACTCTAACAAGGCTTTGTTCTTGATGAAGAGGGTAGAATTTTCCACGATTTGCTATCAATTAATTATAAAAGTTGTTGCAAATCATTATCCAAGTGAAAAAGTCACAGACTGCATCACCAGTAACATAGTATTATTGAGACCATCCTTGGAGCATTTCATTTCAAAATTGTCTCACTTTTTATTATTATTTTTAAGTATTCCATCTAATTATCTGAGGAGCCTATATATCCATTTTCAGGATCTATAAACCCTTATGAAGATATGCCATGGAAAGACTGAAAGCGTTTTGACTTATATAGGGTGACAATATAAATTTCATTCAAAAGGGACCCTTTAAAGCAAAAGGAGATGTTATCCAGATAGGATTCAAGCAATTGTTACTGTCCTGTGAGAAAATGAGGCCTATGGCAACAGAGTTAAAACAACTCTGAGTACAATTAAATAAATCAGAATTAGATTTGAGTCTCCAAGGACTTTGGTTTTATATTTATATTATGACAAATGTTGAACATGGTAATTATCTATGTATTTAATTTCCTCCCGACTTCCTTGCTTTGTCAATGTTTACATCATCATCCCAACCATTGATTTTAAATATTAATAATTTTCAGTTATATTGTTACAAATATGATAACCCTCTTTACTACTTGTATTTTCACTTTATTCATGATGACTATGGTTGATCAGAAATTTTTAAACTTAAAGATGTCAAATTTATTAATCTTTCCATCTGTGGTTTACATTTAGATGTTGTATTTAAAAACTTCTTCCCTATCTTGAAGTAATAGAAAAATTCATCTATATTTTCTACTTACATTTAGAACATGTATCTTTAACACTTACAGTGAGTTCTCAATCTATATGTAAATATATGTCAGTGGGAGGAACGTTGAAATCTTCACTATATTGAAATCTTCTTTCCATTAACTTGATTTATCACTCTATTAATTTGGCTTTTAGTGCCTTCTAAAATATTTTTTAAAATTTTCCATGAAAGGAAAAGTATAGTTTTTAGAATTATTCCTAGGTATTCATTGGTTTTTGTTACAATTATAAATTTCACTTACGTTAAATTATATTTTTGTTAGTTAATGTTTAACAGAAATTCCTTAGATTTTTTTTGTTGTTGTTTATCCTAAGGATATCTAGAATTTCTTATTACTAATAATTTGACTAAATATTTTTAGCTGTTACATGTAAACAATCAAAGCATTTATTGTGTTTCTTCTTTCTAATCACTTGCCTGAATTGATTTTATTTATTTTTTTAGTTAACAAATTTTATATTGTTTTTTGTTTAATTTGCAGTTTTATTTGACAGTAATTTATAAATTTGTTTTGGTTTCATAGTTTCATAAGTCCTATAAATATAATGACACTATAGTGGTTTTATAGTTGTTTATATATAGAGTTACAATTAAATCACTTAAGTCAACACTGGGAGATTTTTTTTACCAAAAGATAAAGTTGGAAGTTTTCATAAAACATTCAAAAGGAAAATACGGATCTAAACTCCTTCACATGCCTCTGTGGTCTGGTCCCATTTAGCAATCCAATCACCCTCATGGTCTGGTCCCATTTAGCAATCCAATCACCTTCTCATATGACTTCCAGCATACAGAGGGTTAAGAAAATTGTTCTGTAATATCTAAACTGGCTAGCCACCTTGCTTTCCAGTGGAAAAGGAATTTCCATTATTTGTAAAATAAGTCACTAGGCATTTGTTTTCTCCATTTCACAGATATTAAAGCTAGACAAAAAATGAAAACATTGCCATTTTAAAGCCTCTATTACATCTTTCTGTATTTCCACAAGGTGAAGCCCAGCGCATACAACCCATTTGGTTGAGCTCAGTCAGTTAAGGTGGGTTACTGTAACAGATCTCTCCCCCAAGGGGAGGGTTGATGCTGCAAAAACAGTAGGAATAGGGAGAATTAGATCCTATAAAAGTCTGGAAGTTGAGTTTTTAAACTGTTCAAGCAAGGTGGCAGACAAGACCTGTGTAATACATGGAGTTGGAACAGAGAGACCCTTAAGATCCAAGGTCCTCTAAATGTTGCAGACATAGTGAGAAGCAAAAGCAGACAATAGGGTGTAGGACAACAAGGAAGATTGCTTCTGCCATTTAGTTAATTATTTATTTATTTTCTTATCTTCCTGCTGGCTAGAACATTAGTACATAATTGAATAAAAGTGGTGATATTGGATATTTTTAGTTTTTATATCTTATCGTAGAGAAAATCCCTTAAATATTTTCATTTGAGAATAATGTTTGCTGTATTTTTTTTGGGAGATCTGTTTATTGAGTTGTTTTGCTAAGAAATTTAATGATAAATAGTTGTTGAATATCATCAAATACGTTTTCCTGCTTCATTTGAATTTGTCATATGTCGATTTTCATACCTTTATCATCCTTTAATCTGTTTATGTATTATATTAACATTATAAATTTTCTAACATTAATCCAGTCTTTAAATGCTGTGATGAAACTTGCTCCTGATTTCAAAGAGTTTTGTTCCTTTTACACTATAGGATTTGACTTTTGAATATAAACACCTTTGATCTATATTCACAACAAGATAGGCCTGTACATTGGTTTTCTCATGCTATCATTGTCTGGATTTGAAATTAAGGTTACACTGGCTTAATGGAAATTATTGTGACGTGTTCTACCTTGTTGCGTATAATTAAAACTATTGGTTAATTGAAATTGTGTAGAATTTGCCTATAAAATCATTGGTACCAGGGGTTTTCCCACAAATTTTTTAAATTGCTCCTTCTATTTCTTAACTAATTCTAAGAGCATTGATTTAATTTATTTTACCTTAAATTTCTAAGTTTAATTTTCTGGGTCCTACTTTTCCTCACTGCTCAAGTAGGATGTTAGCTCACTTAATTTTCTTTACTTATCTTCTAATCTATATATTTAATGCCATAAATTTCCATTTCACATCCTTTTGCTCAATTTCCCAAATTGTAATACATAGCAATTACAAAATAATTTGTTGCTAAGCATTAAATTTAAATGTAGTCCTATGTATTTCTTAGGAAATATTTGTGATGTTATTGTAAATAGGTTTGCTTCCTATTTCATTTTCCAATTGTTCATTGTCCTATCTAATAAAAGAGTAATATGCAAATTAACCATCACTCTGCTACACCCATAAGCCATGCCCACCAGCCACGCCCAACAGCCAATCAGGAGCAAATATGCAAATAAACCCAACCAAGATGGTTACAGCCACAGAGAGCAAGAGGGAGGCTTGGGTTTCCCAGGCAATGGAGGAAGCCAAGCTTTCTACCTGCCCTTGCTGGCCTAGGCTTCCACTCAAGGCTACAAAGTTTCAATTCTAGAAGATACATAAACCCCAACAGAAATGGCTGCTGCCATGGAGCAAGCAGAAGGCTTGGCTCTGCTCCAGGCTACAAAGTTTCAATTGTAGAAGATAAATAAACCCCAGATACCAGGGCCTCCACTTGGGTCACCAGGGGGCGTGGCTGGCCTGCAAACCACCACAGGCCCCTCGCCAAGGCCGCCCCATGCCCCAAGGGAACCCCCACCCTGATCTGGGACATCCTTCAGGGCAAACCAGCCGGCCCCCACCCGTGCACCAGGCCTCTATCCCATCTAATAAAAGAGTAATATGCAGATTGACCATCACTCCAACATACAAGATTGCTACCCCCATGTGGTCAAAGATCCTGCCCCCATGTGGACACAAGATGGCCACCACAAGATGGCCAGCAGGGGAGGGCAGTTGGGAGGGACCAGGCCATCAGAGGAGGGAAGTTGGGGGTGACCAGGCATGCAGGGAAGGACAATTTGCGGGGGACCCAGGCCTGCAGTGGAGAGCAGTTGGGGGGGGGACCAGGCCTGCAGGGGACAGCAGTTAGGGGTGACCAGGCCTGCAGGGGACAGCAGTTAGGGGCAAACAGGCTGGCAGGGGAGCAGTTAAGCATCAACCAGGCTGGCAGCGGAGTGGTTAGGGGGTTATCAGGCTGGCAGGCAGAAGCGGTTAGGGGCAATCAGGAAGGCAGGTAGGCGAGCAGTTGGGAGCGAGCAGTCCTGGATTATGAGAGGGAGGTCCGACTGCCCCTTTCAGCCCGATCCCACTGGGATCGGGCCAAAACGGGCAGTCGGACATCCCTTGAGGGGTCCCAGATTGGAGAGGGTGCAGGCTGGGCTGAGGGACAAACCCCCACCCCCGTGCATGAATTTCATGCACCGGACCTCTAGTTAATATATAAAAACAGTTAATTTTTTAAAAATATGTTTTCATTCCTTTATAGAGGAAGGCAGAGAGAGAGGGAAATAGAAACATCAATGATGAGAGAAAATCATTGATTGGCTGCTTCCTGCATGTCCCCTACTGGGGATCAAGCCTGCAACTCTGGCATGTGCCCTGACCAGGAATCGTATACCCTGACTTTCTGGTTCATAGGTCCATGCTCAATCACTGAGCCATGCTGGCCAGGCCAGTTAATTTTTGTTTTTTACTTTATATACTGGTATTGCAATCTTTTAGGTTTCTTTTATGATTTCCTTATTTTTGCATGTGAGTTATTTGTAAGTATTTATTTACATTAATACATGCATGGAGATTTTTAAATTTATATTTTTGTGACTTCCAACTTAATTGTATTTTGTGTTCTTTATGTTTATATGACCTTTTTTCATTATTGAGGACTACTACATAGTTTATATACATGTGCTACACATATTTGAGAAGAATATGTGGTATTTAACACATTCTTTAATGCACACAGCATTATTATCATTCCATTTTTTCATTGCTAATATAGACAGGTAAGTAGATAGGTAGGTAGATAGGATAGACATATCCTAATGCTTGAATATTATATATATTTGAAAAACATATTTAATGAACTAGATTATATAAAAATACAGACTATTTACATATGTATGTGTGTGTATATATATATATATATATATATATATATATATATACTCGTATACATATTTGTATACAGTGGTTTTGTGTTCATTAAATTTAGGTTATTAAATATGTGGTTCAAATATTACTCCATAGCTTTGTTCATTATTTTATGTCTAACCTATCAAAGATTGAAAGTGGTCTCTTGAACCCTCTAGCTATGATGGAAAATTTAATAATTTATCCTTATAATTAAAGAGATTTATATTTTGGATTCTGTAAGCATAATAATATTTAAATTTAAAGATTGTTTGTGTTTTCTCTGAATTTTTATTATTATTATGTAGCGACTCTCTATCCATTATAATGTTTTGTTTTGTTTTAGTCCATTGTGACTAATATTAATATGGCTACCTCAGCATTTTTTAAGTAATATTTGTGTTATATATTTTAAGTAATTTCAAATCTTTGAGATATATATTCTAAATAGCATACATCTGGATTTCTAGTAAATTATAATGCAGAAACCACTGTCTTATGAATGGCATATTCAGTATATTTAAGTTTATTTGAACTTGCTTCTTATATTACTCTTTCAATTCAACACTTCTGCATTCTTTTATAATGTATTATTTATCCTTAACTTTCCATTTATTAATATTTTCTTGTGTTACTTTTTTTTTCCTTTCTACTTTCTTTTACCTACTGATTTGGGAGCAACAAATTACTATTTTAGTCTTGTAATGGTTACCCTTAAAATTTGGTCATGTATTTTCAATCTACCCAAGTCTAATAATAATCAATTTACTTATATTTCTTTTTTATTAATATATTTCCCTTTATTAATTAAGGTATTACAATTTGTATTTATTTCACCATTGTCTCCCCAGTCCCCCACTTATATTTCTTAATAACAAAATGATGTTATAACTCATAGCACCCCCATTCCAAGTTGCATGCTCTTTCATAAATAGTATTTTAGTGCTACCTCTTAAAATATATTAACACCATATTTTTTTAATTACATATTTGCTTACTAACTTATTCTCTCTTCCTGCATCTAATATCTTTCCTTTTGGATTATTTTCATTTCCCTTGAATAAATTCTGTAGAAGTTCCCTTAGTGCAAGTTTCTTGATAATAACCTCTCTATTTTTAGTTCATCTATAAATTTCTTTATATCACCAGATTTTTAAAAATGCAGTTGCTAGGTACATAATTATTATTATTGTTGTTTGTGGTACTTGATGATAGTGTTACCTCTCCCTTATTTCTGTTGAGAAATCTACTTTAATGTAAGTATTTCTTCTTATATTTAATCTTATTTTTCTATTCTAATCTAATTAGTTATTCTATAATTATGTGTTTATTAACTTCACTCTATGATTACATCCTACTATGGAGGAGTACTCATCTTTCTGATAAAGCATTCTAATTTAAATCAACTAATTGGTTACAAAGTATAAAAGATAATTTTTAAGTCTTATATGAGTCCTTAAAGGCAGAGATTTTATTCATTTCTGTATTCTCTAAATCTAACACAATGGCTGTTCTATAAGAATCACCTAATGAATTTGTATTGAATTAATATAAATGGATACAGCAGGAAGAGAAGGAAGAAAGGAAGGAAGGTGGGACGGAAGGAAGGAAGGAAGGAAGGAAGGAAGGAAGGAAGGAAGGAAGGAAGGAAGGAAGGAAGGAGCATAGTTCTCAAATAAATAAAAGTTCTTATTTCATGCAATATATGATTATGAAGTAAAATTTTTAGCATTGATTTATAATTTAATTGCTCAAATACAAAAGTTATAGCTACCAGAGAGCATCATGACCTTTCTATTGTTCATTTATTAATTATATAACACAATGATATATTTCCCCTACTTAATGGATTATGCCGGTTGCAAGTAGGTTAAAGTTTTAGTAAAGGCAAGTATGAAGGAGGACTCAAAAATGTCTCATTGAAATGTTCTATGTCCTTTGGCTATTACATTAGATCCACATGGAATGATGCTATCACAGTAGGAAAAGTAGTAGATAGGCCTCTATTTTTTTCTTTTTGTGCATCTACTGCACATCATTCATCGTTATAGTCTCTTTTTCTCCTTAAATTTTCATCATATTAACAGTTCATAAGTAATAGTTGATGATTTGGCTGATTAAACAGAATTCATAGATTAGGATGCAGGCCCTTTAGAGTCACTTCTGTTTAGTTTAATAATAAATAGATTCTCAATCTAACATTTGATCTTAAAATTCCAGAGATATTCTGGAGATCCTTAAATGGTTGATGTGTCTGTGTTTTACTAGATTGCCTGTGATATTTTTTAGGAATTGATTCCTATACATCAAATACAAGTAAATGGGGTGATATTTCATTACTTTGGTGCCTGTGGTAGCTTGATTTTAAGCTCTTATTCTAAGTTATATGCTTTTTGAGGACAGATATAATTCCTAGTTCAATAATAAGCAATAATGATCATTAACATTTTAATTCAATTCAAGAATAATTTACTACCCTCTATTTCTCTGAGTCAGTTAACAAACACTAGTAAATTAAGTAAAAAACAAAACAAATAAAAATAAATAAATAATAATTTTTAATCCTCACTTGAGGACATGCTTAAAGAGAGGGAGGGAGAGATGGAGAGAGACAGGGGGAGAGAGAGAGAGAGAGAGAGAGAGAGAGAGAGAGAGAGAGAGAGATCAATTGGTTGCCTTTTGAACCCAGGTATGTGCCTTGCCCAAGAATCAAACTGGCAACCCTTCAGTGCACAGGAGATGCTCAACCAACTGAGCCACTCAGGCCAGGCTAAAAAACAACATTTTATATTTATACCTCCCAAAAATTAAACCTTAAATTTGTGATCATTACTCTGAAATATATTTTTCAAAATTAAAAATACTCTTTAAAAACTAGTAATAATGACCAACACTTGTAAACTATTTTTAAGCATTTTTTTTATTTCATTTGTCTCATATTTTAGTTTGTGAGTTATGCTGACATCATCAAACATTTTGCTAAAGTTACTGATATTTATAAAAGTTTAAGGATGTATTCAAAGTCAGACAGTCCTGAGAGAGAGAAGGGGAGAGAAGGAGAGAGGGAGTGAGAGCAAGAGTGAGAGTGAGAGCAAGAGAGAACTTTAATTCAGAACTTATAATTGCAAATCCATTGCACCTTTCACTAGAACATGCTTATTTTATTTCTCTAATAAACTTCAAAAGTTTTGCAACATACTGTTCATTATATTGTTTGACTGGGAGCATGCAATCAAAATATGTATAGCCCATGTTTAGAATAATTATCCTCTCTAATAAAATGGTAATATGCAAATTAACCATCACTCCACTACATAAGCGACGCCCACCAGCCAAGCCAAGCCCACCAGCCAATCAGGACAAGTATGCAAATTAACCACAGCCAAGATGGCTACAGCCACAGAGAGCAAGGTTTCCCAGGTAACAGAGCAAGCCAAGCTTTCCATAGCCATTGCAGGCCTAAGCCTCCACTCAAGCTACAAAGTTTCAATTATAGAAGGTAAACAAATTCAAACAAATGGCGGCAGAATGGAGCTTGAGAGAGCAGGCCAGGGTTGCCGGAGGCAACAGGGGACCAAAGCTTTCCGCACACCCTGGCCGGGCTCACCCGCTTAAGGCTACAAAGTTTCAATTGCAGAAGGTGAATTAACTGCCACAGAAATGGCTGCCACCCGGAGGGAGCAGCAGGCTTGGCTCCACTCCAGGCTACAAAGTTTCAATTGTAGAAGGAAAATAAATTCCAGATACCGGGGCCTCCGCTTGGGTTGCCAGGGGGCGTGGCCGGCCTGCAAACCACCACAGGCCCCTTGCTCAGGCCACCCCATGTCCCAAGGGAACCCCACCCTGATCCGGGACACCCTTCAGGGCCAACCAGCTGGCCCCCACCCGTGCCTCTATCCTATCTAATAAAAGAGTAATATGCATATTGACCATCACTCCAACACAATATGTCTTCCCCCATGTGGTCAAAGATCCTGCCCCCATGTGGACACAAGATGGCCACCACAAGATGGCCAGCAGGAGAGGGCAGTTGGGAGGCACCCGGCCTACAAGGGAGGGCAGTTGTGAGGGACCAGGCCTGCAAGGGAGGGCAGTTGAGAGGGACCAGGCTTGCAAGGGAGGGCAGTTGGAGGTGATCAACCCTGCAGGAGAAGGCAGTTAGGGGTGACCAGGCCAGCAGAGGAGGGAAGTTGGGGGCAAACAGGCTGGCAGGGGAGCAGTTAAGTATCAACCAGGATGGCAGCGGAGTGGTTAGGGGGTGATCAGGCTGGCAGGCAGAAGCGGTTGGGGCAATCAGGAAGGCAGGCAGGCAAGCAGTTGGGAGCCAGCAGTCCTGGATTGTGAGAGGGATGTCTGACTGCCCGTTTAGGCCCGATCCCCTAGGATCGGGCCTAAACGGGCACTCGAAGATCCCTCCAGGAGTCCCAGATTGGAGAGGGTACAGGCTGGGCTGAGGGACAACCCCCTCCATGCATGAATTTCGTGCACTGGGCTTCTAGTTCTTAAATACTTTTCAAAAACTACATTTGTTTTTTTTTTTACAATTTCTAAAACCTATAGATTTATAGATAAATTTGTATTCATTACATCATATATTTATTACTACAAGAGGTGATTTTATTTTTTATGGTTCTGTTATCCATTATAAGAGTTCAAATGTTTATAAAAGGCATTTATGAAATTTAAAATATTCTTTAGTTTTCTTTCTTCTTATAAAAAACAAAAAAACAAAAACCTGAGTGTTTTCTTAACTAAGTTACAAAGCTGGGGGAAAAAATATTTTCCATTTTGTCTCTTTATACCCAAGCATTTGACATGAGAGGCTTTTCTGGAGTTTTGTTTCTATAGAAGCAGTTTGGATCATAATTTATGAGGTAGGCTGAATCAGATAATAATGTATGCCATTTATACTTTATCATACTCACATAGCTTTATGGGTGTGTACCTTAGAGGCACACAGGCAAATTTTTATTAACACATGTTTATACATAATTGACCAATTGGGAAGTGGTAAGAAGTAATGGCTGTGATTTACATAGACTAAGAAATGTCTTAGAGCACCTCACCCTGTCTGGAGCCCCTGCTGTGACAGATGAGCCAATGCCTGTGGGGGATGACAGCATGCTATTTATGGCATTTCCTTCTGAGACAATTAAGTAACATATGCCAAGACCATAGGGATTATCTTTGAGCTACACAGTATGCAACTCTATCTAAAGAGAAATATAATATTTTATAAATTTGACAAACCATAAGAAAGCTTAAATTGACTTGTCCATTTTAATAAATGCAATAACTTTTTTATGCCTTAATAAGATTTATTTTCTGATAAGGGTATGTTATAAAAGATTAACGTGTTATATGCATGCATTATTTAGAAAATATGGCATATTCATTTTGTTGGGGTACAATGCTTATAATGAACTCTTACACAGGCTACTTATTTTTAACAGCTCCTTTTCCTTCCTATATTCAAACCAAACCAAATGGAAAGGTTGGTTCACTGTAGAAACAAAAACTAATTTTTCATGGTAGAACTGCACTATTACTCAGCATGCTACAGTTTAGAAAAGACAATGGGCTAACTGGGACTAATGAGGGGTAAGATAGAGAGGATTTAGATACCAGGATGGATACCACTGTTGTAACTGTCTTTGGTTACAACAGTACTGACAATTAAAGTTGAACAGTGCTGATTTTATTGGTACTATTGAAATGGCCCAAATTTTGGCCTCCAAGCACTCTGGTTTTATCATTCCCATTTTATTATTGAAGCCAGTGAGGCCTAGAGATTTATCTAAACATTCAAGTTCCAGTAGGAAATCAATTATAAATTAGAGAGAATGCATGAGAAAATGATAGGAATAGAAGGTCCATTCAGAATAAGTAACTGATGTTTAGTGTAATTCTCTTTTGGGGCCTACACATCTCTACAGCCAGGTCATATCTTTGGCATAATATAACAACTCAAGAAATATTTGTTAGATGAATGAATGAAAAGAATAAATAGTTTTTCTATATCTATTCTCCTTACTTCTTTTCCCACTGTCTTGGTTTATGACCTGATATCTCTTGTGTTCATGACTATTAGACTGCATGACTCTGGGTTTCTACAAGTATGATTACTTACCATCCTAGGGTAAGTGTGTATGTGGTCTTCACTGGTAACAAATTTAAATCATGACCTAGTTTTTAAAGATCTCTATTAAGATCAGTTTCTGGAAATTGTAAAAGAAGAAAGAAGAAAAAGAGAGTGAGAAAGAGAAAATTAGAGAGAAATAGAGAATGAGAGAGAGAGAGAGAGAGAGAGAGAGAGAAGAGAGGGCAAAAAGGAAAGAAGGAAGAAAGAGGCAAAGAAAGTGGTGGTGAGAAAATAGCAATATCATCCTATATAATAAAAGCCTAGGTGGCATCGCGCGATGTCGTCACAGATGGCTGCTGCGACGTTGTCACAAGATGGTCACCTTCATGTCATCACAAGATGGCCACCACAAGATGCTGCCACAAGATGGCCGGCAGGGGAGGGCAGTTGTGAGCGATCAGGCCAGCATGGGAGGTGAGTTGTGGGTGACCAGGCCTGCAGGGGAGGGCAGCAGGGGGCCATCAGGGGGCCATCAGGGCGGCAGGGGAGGGCAGTTGGGGCAATCAGGCCAGCAGGGGAGCAGTTAGGCATCAATCAGGCCAGCAGGGTAGCGGTTGGGGGAGATCAGGCTGGCAAGCAGAAGTGGTTAGGGGCAATCAGGCAGGCAGGCAGGCAGGTGAGCAGTTAGGAGCCAGCAGTCCCGGATTGTGAGAGGGATGCTCTAGATTGGAGAGGGTACAGGCCACGCTGAGGGACACCCCCGCTCCCCCTGTGCATGAATTTTGTGCACTGAGCCTCTAGTATGTATATATTGAGCCTATAGACCTTACAACAGGCTCTCCTCGATTTCTGAAAATTTGACATGTAAGTCTATCATATATTGATATAGTGCTTTCATGTTGAGAAATGATTTAATACATATCTTACTTAGTCTCTGTTCCAACTCCTTTGGTAGCAATGTAAGCTAGCATTTATGCAGGCCCTAAAACTTATCAAAGAATTAAGAAGAAGCAAATCTTATTTTGTGGTGTTCAAAAGTCCATATTCTTCGTTTCTTCCTCCTCTCCTTTCCTGTACTCTATAATTCTCTATCTCTGTCTCTTTCTCTCAGTCTATCCATCCTTCTACACATGCTTATTGAGTTCTTCTATGAGCCAAACATTGCAATAAACTCCACTGGCCTTAATGTTGAGCTGCTCTAGGTAGTTCTTCATGGTTTCTGGAAATCTGCACCCTTAAAAGCAAAGCACTCTTTGGGCCCCACTAGCTCAAACATTTTTTTTTTTTTTTGTAAAGAAATAAGACAAAGTAGCATGAAAAATACATACCAGCTAAGCATTATTCCTATTTACTTTCATTTTTATATCTCATCCCATCTTCTAGGTAACTGGTAACAACTTTAAATCATGACCTAGTTTGATTTAAACTAGGAAGGAGAGAAAAATCTTAAGCAGTCTAGCTATATTACTCCCTCTAATAATTGTCTAATATTAATATACAATACCTGTAGTGAAAGAAAAATAGAGAATTGATTATGCTAAATGCAATATTTTTTTGGAAATGAATATGTCAAGCAGAGCAGTTAGAGAGCATTGTAGTACCCGTTAGAGTGGTGTGAACACAGTATCTTTCACAAATATTACTTCATGAATGTTGCCCCCCATATATTAACCACTTAAGTAAGTGGATTTCCATTAATTATTTCTAAGTATATGCACTTTCTTCCAATTAACAAAAGCTGACAAGGATGTAGCCTTGTAACATAAGTTTTTATAGTCCCAGCATTTTTCGCTCTTTATTTTCACTCTTTTTTTAATGGAAGTTTTTCTCTTACCAATAGTTATTCCTTTGTTAACTAGAATAGACTGCCTGGTGAATAATGACCTAGTGGAGAGGGTAAATATAATACTTAAGAATATTTTAATTTCAAGGAACAGAAGGTAGTTTTGGAAGGGTGTTGGGGGTTTTCAAGGTTGTTCAAAGACTGGAACATAGTGATGGAAAATGGTCAGGAGAAAGACAGCTCCAAAGCCTGCATAGTGGGGGCTCAACCATCAACACTGAGTTGGAATGACCATATCAGGACAAAGGAGCCTCTTTTAATTAGTCACCCCTTGCCCCAACCAGGTTTGGCTCAGTGGATAGAGGGTCGGCCTGCAAACTGAAAGGTCCCAGGTCCGATTCCGGCCAAGGGCACATGCCCAGGTTGTGGGCTTGATCTCCAGTGGGGGACTTGCAGGAGGCAGCCGATTTATGATTCTCTCTCATTGTGGATGTTTCTATCTCTCCCTCCCTCTTCCTTCCTCTCTGAAATCAATAAAAAATATTAAAATAATAATAATAATAATAATAATAATAATAATTAGTCATCCCTTTGCCTTTGAGTTGCTTAGTGAAGGTACAAAACCTAACTAGGGGCATTCAATGAGCTGACCTAAGATCAGGGGCTAGTGCCCTGGCTACCAATAGTGGGCAGTTGGAATAGTTCAGCTGTTAAAGTGGGAGGAAAAGCATTGCCTCCAACCTGCTGCGGTGGAGGAGTGGGTCTTAGTGAAATCCCTAAAAGAGAAAGCGAAGTTGGATGCTAACAAAAAGGGCTATTAAAGTAGGAGCTATTAAAATATGA
The DNA here is from genome assembly GCA_025583905.1 of Ia io. Taxonomy (NCBI): domain Eukaryota; kingdom Metazoa; phylum Chordata; class Mammalia; order Chiroptera; family Vespertilionidae; genus Ia; species Ia io. The sequence continues at coordinate 68,361,211 of JAJQQW010000014.1, read as the reverse complement.
ACAATTTGAAAATGATAGTAAGCTTAACATAATTAATAGAGCAACTAAAAGAGACAGGTAGGGTGACTGCGGAAGGCAGCAGAGACTTCATGAAATGCCAATTCATAGAGTCTCAGAGCTGGAGGGATCTGGAGACAGCATTCTATTCACAGTAGTAATTTTGTTGATGATTAATATGATATTTTGGATGAAATCAATAAAAAAAAATGCCACTAGTGTTTTAAAGCAGGGCTTGTATCAAGTTTTGTGGTATCCTTTTAATGCTTATTCCCATTTTCCTATGATATCAGGCTCATCATGATAGAAAGAACTTCTTCCAGGACCTGTCCTCACTCAGGGTGGCTAATGCACCTGTGGCCTTACTTGTTGAGCTTTCAAAATTCCTTTAAAGCAGCAAGCACAGGAGATCTTGCTGATTGTAATCAGTAATGAACTGGGACAGGGTGGAGGGGGGTTGCATATAATGGTTAGGTTAACTCACAAATCCAAAGTTTAATCATTTTGATTAACTGTTCATTTAATAACAATATTAAACTATATTAGTTAAAATTAAATTCCTAACTTTCAACTGCTATATTGTAATTCTGTTTATTTCATGGCACTGTTAAAAATGTCACCTTTTTTTACAAGCCTTTCTTTATACATCTGATTTAGCATATATTCCCTTTTTGGAAACTTCTCATTTTGTTTTTAACCTGTGTATGCTTGTGTCCAGGAAGTATGTCATACTTACGTTTGCGTATTTACATCTCTTTCTATATGGCATATGTGAAATTTTCCAGTAGCCTTCCCTAATACTCTGTAAACTAGAGAATGATACATATGTATCAAGAAGAAATGGATTCAGACTGCCAAGAGTGTTCAAGAATCAACCCCCTCCTAAAATGGCAAACAAATATTGGACACATATGGAAAATTAGCAAAGATCCAGTAATATAAGTAAATGGAAATTTAAACTACTGAGAAAATTATTTATTTTTGGCCTCTTAGATGGCCAAAATTTAAGTTAAACATTCAAAATATGCAATGAATAGAAAACATGTCCTCTCCTACATTTGGAAGGAGATTATTTAAAAGCTGATAAAATAATAAATATGCTTCTTTCTTGATTCAGCAATTCCATTTCTAGGAATTTATCCTTCTGAAATTTATCATATACAAATATAAAAATATACAAAGATTCACAAAGATATTATTGGTAGTATATAAAACTGTAAACAACTCAAATAGCCAGAAATAAGGTAATGGCTTATTGAATGTGGTATATTATCATAATAAAATAATACGCAGCTTTTAAGAGAAATTGAATAGATATTAATGTACTGATTTAGAAAGATGGTCAAAATGTATTGTAAAGTAAAAACATCATACCAACTGTATATATAACTGTGTCAAATCTATACATATATATTATTGTATGTGCAACAGAAATATTCTATGGACATATAGAGAAAAGTGAAAGAAATTCTTGTTGGGAAAAAAATTGACTACATTTATTTATTTTCATTTCTGTATTTTGCTAACTTTTTCAAATATGTGGTATTACTCTTACAAGTAAAGTTAAAATAAATCATAGATTCTCTCTTCTGCATGTGTAAAGTTACAGATGCATAAGCTTTAAAAGGCTTATCTTTAAAGTTGAAAAATCAGATTAAAAGGCAAGGGGTCCCAGGTTGGTGTGGCTCAGTGGTTGAGTGCTGACCCATGAACCAGGAGGTCACAGATGGATTCCTCGTCAGGGAACATGGTTGTGGGCTCTATCCCCAGTAGTAGGCAGTGTGCAGGAGGCAGCCAATCAATGATTCTCTCTCATCACTGATGTTTCTATTTCTCTCTCACTCTCCCTTCCTCTCTTTGAAATCAATAAAAATATATCTTTAAGAACAACAAAAGACAAGGGGCACAATGTATTTCCAATTTTGTTTTTAAAATGGTTTATTTAGAAAAAAGGATCAGCATGGTATAATCAAAATTAGTAATGTTGGTTGCCGATGGGAATTTTTTATTTTTGTTATTCTCTGCATTTAATTATTTTTACAAAAAACTATGTTGTTTCTATAATTGGAAAAACACAAAATAGTATATTAATTTACAAATGCCTTAGTTATTATTATGTATGTTATAAAAAGATGTTGATTTCCATCAATTGTAATGATCACATTGACATTTTTGAGAAAATTTGAAGAACTCATGACTTTAAAATATTTTTCCAGCTCCAACCGGGTGGCTCAGTTGGTTGGAGCATGGTCCCCTATACCAGAAAGGGTGTGCGTTTGATTCTCGGTCAGGGCACATATCTAGGTTGCAGGTGCGATCCCCTGTGGGAGCATGTACTGGAGGCAACAGAGAGATGTTTCTCTTTCCCTCTCTCTTTTTCTCTCTCTAAAAGACCAATAAAAACATATCCTCTTGGTGAAGATTAAAAAAAAATAACTGTCCATCAAATACCTATTTTAATCTATTTTAATTTATGCACAATATACACAAAACATTTACATAAAATAAATCTCAATATAAATATCATGTAATGAAGGTTAACATACATTAATTTATTACAAAAGAACCTATTAGATGCATTTTAAATGGTTAATGTAGTATTTTACTTGATAAGTAATACACAAGGCTGTAAAAATAATTATATGTTAAAACTCAGTAGTAACTAGGATATACAAACAAAAACAATGTCATTTCATACTATTCATGACATTGAGGAAAACAGTTACATGTATGTGATAATATCTAATGTGAAGGAAATGATACTCAGTATGGTAGGAGAAAAATTAGTTAAGGTTCTTTAAAATCTATACCAATATTCAAAATACACATATTTTTCAATTGAAAGCCAAGACCCAAACTATAAGAGAAGATTTATTTGGTAAATTACGGAGGTAGAAGAAGTAATTCCTAGAAGAAATGGGCTTAGGAAACAAGTTATGGAGGTAAAAGAAGGGCCCTAGTAGCTTGGGAATGAGAAACCTAATGGAAACAAGCCTGGGACAGGGAGAGGGAGGGGGAAGGGAGGGGAGGGGAGGGGAAGGGAAGGGAAGGGAAGAGAAGGAAAGGGAAGGGTGTGTTTCCCAGAGGGAGAGCACATTGGGTTTTAAGGGTGGAAATTTTAGGGGAGGTCCCATGGAAATATCTTAATAGAATATCCAGCAGCTCTCCAGGTGTGTCCTTTCGTGGTTGCGACCTCCACTGATTGATTGGCCGGCACCAGAGCAGGGAGTCATTATTCAATGCAGCTGGTCCCCAAGTCTGGTTTTCGTTACTGGATGGTTTTGAAGCCATGGCTTGTTTCCTTGCTTATCTGGACCAGGAGCTGAAACATAACTGATGTTAACTCTAGGGAGGAAAGGTCAGGGGTCCAACCCTCATGACCAGCAATATATTAGGGGAGGAAAAGTCACCCTTGGGGCTTGGACCCACCCTATAATTGATTGTCCATTGTTAGGCACTGGGGCTGTTCACCCTGGTGATCTGTACCCAGCCCACTCTGCTTGCTGTGCTCATGTCTAACTGCCTGCAACACATGAATGTACAATAATAATAATTTCTGCATTTATTTCAATAAGCAAGTATTGGATGCCACCTCAACCTCTAACAAGTTAAATTAGTGTTGTTTCATTAATATAATAGTGTGAGAAATGGCTCACCAGTCTGAATTTCAAATGACAGACTGGGAAACAGAAGCATGGTGAAAATGAGACATTGAATAACACTCTCCAGAGCTGGCATCATTGTACAGGAGCACACATGGGGCAGGGAACATAGCCTATTTATTTGTCCCTCCTCCGGTTCCTCATTGGCTGAGTACTATTTGGTCACCTGTTTCCTAATACATCACTTAGGTCTTGTTAGCTCTCATTGGGCCATTTAAAATATTGGGCTGAGACCTTTCTAGCTGTCTCCACATCCCCTGTCTAGCTGAGACAGACACCTTGGGGGTTTCCACCATGTTGGTCCACATGCACAGTTCTTTGTTCCTACATCCTCTCACCTCCTTCCCCACATTCTGCTTGCCCTGGGGAAATTCAGCAAATTCCATCAGAACCCAACAAAACTGGAGATGGACCACAGAGGTCCATTTCTTACAACAGGATAAATCCACATAACTTAAAGTTAGATCTGTATATACTAAAATGAAAACATCTTTAAAAGGACATCAACCGAATAAAAACAATTTGAAACTATCTACTTTATGATATCATGTAAAATAAGAAACATAGCTATTGTTTTACATGTACTTAGATATATCAACTAGGAATTCAGATCAGCTTCTTACAACAGGAAACATAAATAACATTTGCTTAAGCAAGATAGGGGTTTATTATTCTGTCACAAAGAAAGAAATGCAGAGAGAAACCCTTCAGTGTTAGAACATTATCAGCTGGGAGTCCAGCCTTTTTTGGTTCCTTGGTCCTTGATTTTGTTTCTGTTTATCAGACTGGGTGTGGCCTTAATCATTGAATTCTCAAGACAGGCTGTGGTCAGGCCCAGCCCCCAGCCTCAAGCACCTGGACAGAGCTCTAGGCAGGAAAAAAAAAAAAAAAAAAAGGAAGGCAAGGGATAAAGGGATTATGCCTCTAGGTCTGTTCCACTTGAAGAAGTATCCCAAAGGCTAATGCAATGACTTCTGCTTATATTTCACTAGAGGCCCATTGCACGGAGATTCATGCAATAGGCCTTCCTTCCCCTGGCTGCTGGCACCAGTTTTCTTCCAGCACCCGGGACCCAGGCCTTCGCTCTGGCCTCTACGGAGAAGCCAAGCCTCTTCAGTCTTCAGTCTTCAGTGTTTGCTCCATGCCTGTATATGCAAATTAACCTTCCATCTTTGTTGGGTTAATTTGCATACTCACGCCTGATTGTCTGGTGGGTGTCACAGAGGTATGGTCAATTTGCATATTTCTCTTTTATTAGTGTAGATTGACCAGAGAACATCACACCCTTTTTGCAAGGAAGCTGGGGACATTTTCTGTATTGCTTGTATAAAACAAAAATAAATCATTATTTATATTGTAGAAATTTTGAAGGCTTTGGAAAAATCTAAAAAGGTAATTAAAACCATACAAAATTCCATTGTTTTTCAATAGACTGTATTATGTATAATTTTAACAGTATACACACGCAAGCACTCATAAGCATACATAAGCATACACATACCTACATACATATAAAGTACATGTTGGATTTTATTCATATTAAATACAGAAATGGCCAAGGCTTTTGAAAAAAAAAAATTGCTATATTGAAGTACTTCATGGCAGATAGTATTTACTAATAGGTACTCTTTCCTAATTAAAAAAACAACCACCGCCGAAACCGGTTTGGCTCAGTGGATAGAGCGTCGGCCTGCGGACTCAAGGGTCCCAGGTTCGATTCCGGTCAAGGGCATGTACCTTGGTTGCGGGCACATCCCCAGTAGGGGGTGTGCAGGAGGCAGCTGATCGATGTTTCTCTCTCATCGATGTTTCTGACTCTCTATCCCTCTCTCTTCCTCTCTGTAAAAAATCAATAAAATATATTAAAAAAGAAAAAAAACAACCACCTTATTTTTTATAAGTTTTAAAGATATAGACATGTATTATTCAAGTTCTTTGAAATAAAAATAGACATTATGTTGCTCTAATCAGTTTTGCAGTGGAGGGAGGGGTAATATTATTTGACTCCATATATAATGAAAATCCATATATAATGCCTCAACTAATTAATTAGGTAAACAATTTTAGTTAATAATTTAATAATTTGTGACAATAAATATTTTAAATGCTAAATCTCATGCTTTTATAACAAAGGCCACTCATTTTTAAAAAGTGCGTTAAAGTTTAATTTCATAATATCAGCTGTAATGGATATATGGAAGACATTTTAGATTGTCATAAAAAGTCGTGGTCACCTCAAGGTACATTGTTAATTTTTTTGTTAATCCTGACACTGGAATATTTTTTGCCACCTTGGTCTTTACTCTCTGAGGCCAGCATAAAGAGAAAAAGGGTGTGATGATTAAAGCATAGCAAGTGTAATGGAGTCTCTGTACCTGTTCTCTTTCTTTCCTCCTGTCCTTGTTCTCTTAAAACACACTCTAAGTGTTTCTCTATCTCTTAAGTTTGTCCTCTAGACTTCTAAAGAATTTGCTTAGATGAGAGATATAAAATAAGAAAACAGAACTGGAAAGATGCCCTAACACTCTGTCACATTTCCTTCTCTGATCCTACCCACCCTCACCTTCACCCCAGGCCTTAATAAGTAACAAATGGAGCAGGAGCTTAGCACAAGAATTGTCTTTCTACCATTACCCTAAGAGGTGAGGATAAACTTAAAGCCCAGAAAATTTGGAAGGACCACATAAATGAACCATGTGTAACTATTGTTTCCATTCTGTGTTTTAATCATGGGATTATTAGCATTTCATGGAAAAAAATGTTCTTGCAAGGGCATTTGCAAATGTTTTTATTAGAGAAATGTTAAATGCTTTAAGAATTGAAAGAATAAAATCCTTGATAAAACATAAGAATATGTATTTTAACAAATTATTGATTCATTATGTCTTTATCAGTGTTCAATATTTTCAAAAGGAATCAGAGGAATTAAAAAAGCATGGCCTTTATATTTCTTTGATTATTTCTCATTCATGATTTTTAAAATACACTCAATAATTTAATGATTCAGTAAAACATTACCAAAAGTGGATTTATTTTTTGTCTTTTAAACTTGGACAGTATCTTCAATATCTACTATAAATATTCAGTTAATGCTTTTAATCTCATAGGTGAGAAAATGACATACTTTGCCAATACTATATTTTTAACATGAGTTCAGTTACATCAATATTATTATAATTAATAATTACATCATGCTTTAGAAAGAAAGTACAGAGAAGGTTGGTATTAACATGCATGGCACACCATTGTGATATCAATACTCATTTTACTGTTCAGATTTTTTTAAAGCTAATAGCTGTCAAAAATACCCATTATAGGCTAGTCTATAATTTGTAGAAGTCAAGTAATACATTTTTTCTGAAGGTATAATGGATGCTCCATGGAGCAATTATTTTAGAAAGACAACTTCATCTCAGCTGTCTTGTGCCAGCAGAACTATTTAAGAGCCTGAGATGCATAATTCAACATGGAAGGGCTGTCAGAGTTGAGAATACCTTTAAATTATAAAAACTTAGCACCACGAGTCAGTTATAATTATAATGGAAATGTAGTTTTCTGTCATTTTATATGGCAAACATCTCTCAAGAAGCAATTTCGCATGTTAAAATATTTTGGCAAAGTGACTTTTGATTCCAAAGGGATACAGATTATCTGGTTTTATACCTGAATATTTTCCTAACAAATTGAGTTTAACAGCCTGTATTGCTTAAGATGGCAACCATAAGAGCATTATTAAAATCCCATTGGAAAATCTCAGGGAGACCGTAGGCTACAGTAATTCACCAAGACAGGCCTGGTTATGCACAAAAATATATTATTTTATTTTAATAGCAAAATATGACAGGCAGTTCTTCATCTGACATCCAATTATTTTATGTGGCAAATATCTGAATATAAAAACAGTTTCCATTTTAGACAGAATCTCTTTTCCTAGCAAGTATGTTCATGATTAAAAATTAGAGTGAGGGAGTAATTGCTCAAGATCTTCCAGGATTCTGAGGTTTACTTCCTTTGACCATTTACCCAAAACATTCCACTCTCCAGGTGGTAAATGTGTCTTCCTCTTGCTCTGTAAGCTTTCACTATCAGGGAGATTAAAAACATAATAATTATTTTGTTCTTTTAGAACATAGGTTACAGAATAAGAGCATAGTAACATATTTCACGTATTTTAAGTCTTCCTATAAATTTTAATAAATGGAATGTATATATGAGCCCAGATTTTACACTTGTATTCCGTCAATTTTCAAAAATAGGAGTTATACCAAATACTCAATTTTGCAAATTGCCATCAAAAATATTTCTCAAGTACAATGAGTTTATTTGTTAATTTTATATTGGCATTCTTCTCATATCGAGCATAACAATAAATTGTTATTCCTTCTTCCAAATAGTTTGAATAAATTTTAGAAACTTGATTTATTTCCAAAAATTATATATATTGTATATGTCTGTACATTATATTTTAATAGATTATACTTTAAAATGAAGATAATTATCTATTATTATTCAAAATATTCAATTGCCCAAAACTTAAAGTCAGAACTACATTCAATCAAAGTAGATTGAGGAAAATAGGTAACAACTTGAACTTGAATGTATTTTCAATTCAACAAATGTTTGTTGAAGTGTATACTATGTATGAGATGTTTTATGAGCCACTGGAAAATATAACAATAAAAAAGAATGACACAAATTCTTTCTTTCATGTGGTTTATATTACTCTATCTAAAATAAAAATAGAAAACCCAGTTGGCTAAAAAAACCTTCAGAAATAATATATTTAAATTAGATTATTTTATCATAAGGCTTCAGTACTTTAGAGAAATGAAGATATAATTCAATAAAACCAAAGAGAGTCTTATTAATATTCTTATTTTAAAAGTTAAAAGAGCCCTGGCCAGTGTTTCTCTATGGTTAGGTTTGATTGCTGGCCAAGGACATGTACCTGGGTTGCAGGTTCGATCCCCAGCTCTGGTTGGGGCTCATGAAGGAGGCAACCTGGGGATGTATCTCTCTCACATGCCTCTCTCTCTCTCTCTCTCTCTCTCTCTCTCTCTCTCTCTCTCTCTCTCTCTCGCCTCCTTTCTTCCACTCTCTCTAAAAAGCAATGTAGCCGAAACTGGTTTGGCTCAGTGGATAGAGCGTCGGCCTGTGGACTGAAAGGTCCCAGGTTCGATTCCGGTCAAGGGCATGTACCTTGGTTGCGGGCACATCCCCAGTAGGGGGTGTGCAAGAGGCAGCTGATCGATGTTTCTCTCTCATCGATGTTTCTAACTGTCTATCCCTCTCTCTTCCTCTCTGTAAAAAATCAATAAAATATATATATATAAAAAAATAAAAAATAAAAATCAATGTAAAAGAAATATCCTTGGGTGAGGATTTTAAAAAAAAGTGAAAAAAATTACCCTAACATATATGAGAAAGCTGAAAATAAAAACAAAAGCATATCTGAAAGAAATGGGGCAAGAAAGAAAGAAAGGAATATTGTATACTTATTTTATGCTAGCTGCTTTAACTTTTATTATAGCATTTAATCTACACAATCACATTGAGGAGGGTAATTTTCACTCTTTAGTTAAAACTGAGTCATAGATTTAAATTAAGTAATGTTCCCAACAATTTGGAAAGTTTAAAAAAATAATTAATCTAGGTATTTCTAAATCTCCAACTTCTATTAAATTATATTTTTTTAAATTTTCACAGATCAAACAACCTGAACTCATATTTAGACATGCATTAATTCATTTTCTTGCTTCTGAAGAGAATCTATCATTCCTAAGTAAGAGTTCTCCAAGAGAACATTTTGATATTACATTTAGTCATACCTGGAGATAAAAATATATAATCCTGCATTCTTTTTGTCCATTATAATACAGTCTTATAGGTATTGCAATGTACTGATTTCTTTATCACTACCAGAATTAAATGTATTTTGCTGAAAAAGTGAATGTAGTTATGGTATTGTATTATTGTATCACAAAGGTAATCATTATCTAGAAAATAAGGAATAATGCATTACAGTAATGCACTACACATATGATTACTTCTAGTATAATGCAGTATAATGCTTAAATTAATTCCAAGCAACTTCCTAATTTTATTTCAGTACAACCAAATCACAAGTCACAGAGGAATTGAATATAAAACTTAACAATATTTTATTTGGTTCATTTTTTGTCTGAATCATGAACTGCTATAATGAATGAAGTTTCTGAAAACATTAATTGCTTTAGAAGGAAATATAATCATTTGTCTTTGGTGATCACTGTGAATAAACAAATGAAATTCAGAACTGACATGGTGACATGCTAAGTTCTATTTGTATGGTAGTGGAGTGGAAGAAAATTAAAAAGACTAGGGAGATAGAGAGGATGGAGAAAGAAGAAAAGGGAGAGAGAGCAATAGAGAAGAACTAGATTTAAAAAAAAGTAGGGACTTAAAGCAGTTTAGAGGCGGGTAGATATGAAGCAAAAGGAGGATAGAATATATGTGTGTTCAGCAAATTGGAAAACTAAATAGGCAAAGCTCTCAGTTTAACTTTTAGATTAACCTTTTTTGTATTCTCTAATATAACAGTTCAAATGGGGACTTAAAATTAATGCTATAAATACAGTCTTTTAATATAATGTTACATTGTGCAGAATATCACATTAGGTCTTTCTAATGAGTCAACAAAATTTCTACATTGCCCTGTAATACTCTAAAATTAAGAAATTTAATAATAATTAATAATAAATATATGCATTTTAATAGAGGAAGAGTTAGTTGTACAACTTTTATGATGCTAGGCATTGTATTCAGCTCAAACTGTGAAGTGAAGTGTTTGAGTATGGGGTCCTATCAACAATATTCTTCCTTTAGCAGACACAGACACATTTTGAAGTTGACTCACATTCTCATCAACCAAAGGGACAGTGTCAAGGTTTTCATTTAGGCATAGGATATTTTAATAGTGCCAATATAACTTCCTCTCTCTTCCTCTTTTCTCCCTCTTTCACTATGCCTTTCCATCTCTTTCTCTCTCTTGATCTCTCTATCTTCTTTTTTCTCTGACTTAAAAGTCATTAAAATAAAATCCAACTATTAATTCGGTAGAATTAGGTACAGTATCCATATTTACTATTCTATGTCTAAAGCTATTAAGTGTAAAAGTAATTTTTTAAATTTTATTTTACTTATGCAATTTATTTTAATGTTATAACTAGATGTTTAAAACATGTTTTACCACAGTATATTTAGTATTGTGGATACCATCTATGACAAGTTTTAAAATAGAAAACGATAGAAATAACAAAGACATATTATTGATGAGGGAATGATATTTGAATCACAGAAAATTCAAAAATCCTAAAATGGTAGAAACTACCTAAGTAGTATCTTATTTTGGATGACCTATTATCATAAAGCAATATCCCACTATTGCTTCATGATACTTATTATTTTACTCTACCATACTTTTCTGTATGAGTAATCTAGGCAGTTTCAAAGCTTATTTCTTTACAAGAATACTTTTGAATAATACATATTCAAGGAGAGAATTTTGAAAACATATGGAAATACAAAGGCTTTTACCTCCAAGTTACATAATATCCCACTAACGCCCCCAATGTAAAATACAGTTTTCTGAATTTTCAATGCATATATGATGTATGGTTATGGGTCTATCTATCTACCATCTATCTATCTATCTATCTATCTATCTATCTATCTATCATCTATCTATCATCATCTATCTATTTCTTACCTATCTAAAGGTGTTTTTTTACCTTGAAACCTGCAGTGCATTAAAAAAATATAATGAAAATAAAACAATACTTGTTTAAAATCAGTATTTGAATAAATGCTAAGAGACAGAAACAACTTTATATTGTTGAGTGGCGAGCATTGAAAGGAATTAATTCCCAAACCAAGTTTAAAGTACAGGCAACAAATAATCCTATCTAATAAAGAAGGAATATGCTAATTGACCCCCACACCATCACAAAGATGGTGGCGCCCACAGCCAATAAAGAGGGAATATGCTAATTGACTGTCACACCCTCAAAGATGGCGACCCCCACAGCCACAAGATGGCGGTGCCCAGTCCCCTCAGCCCCCTTGGGGAGGCAGATGCATGGAAAGGCCAGGCCCGTGGGCCTGGCCACTTCATGCCCTGCCTCTGGAGTCCCCCAGTACCCTTAGCCCCCCAGATGCCCATGGCCAGCCTGAGACACAGGCAAGCCTCAGATGGCAGTTGCTCAGCGGTGCATGAATTTTTATGCACCAGGCCTCTAGTTAGAATACAATGGGGGCCAGGAACACAGTGTAGGATGGATAGAAGAAAAAAGAGGACAACAGATATAAACCTTGGATTTTTAGTTTACTACTTTTTATTGGTGTTTGATTTAAAGATATTATTTTGTAAATGAAGTGGCTATGGTACTTTGCTGTACTTGACTTTTTTTATGTCTCAGAATTTTTCCAGGCTAAGCATGATGTTTAGAGCTTTCTCTCCTTTCAGATTCCACTTCCTTTGCTTCTCCCTATATACATCCACTTCATAGGTCCACATAGCTTTTTAATATGAACTGTAACAAAAACTACAAATATCTAACTCTTTTGCTATAGCCTGAGGTCTGGTAAAATGGTTATATGGCCTGAATCGAAGGAGCAGACACTTCTAAAGAGAATTCTATGCCAATCTAATGTTCTAAAATCAGTAGATTTAACCTGAGTTGCACTTTATTAGGCTGTGTTAAAGCCAGATTCCATCATGGCCAGGTCCACCCTCTCCCTTTCTCCCCCTTTGCAGGGAGCCTTTATGATCTAAGAAATGTCTTGGTCCAATATTCGTGAATTCTATTAATGGAGGCATTCTTGCACTTACGTCAAGTTATACTGCATATAAATGGAGGATAAAAGGATTACCAGATTATAAATCAAATGAGAGTTTCTGGCAATATAAATCTCAGCTATGTCAGGCCCTTGTGTTAATGGAATTGCAGAATTCCAATGGCCAGTAAGAATTTAAATTCTATGTTAGAGACCTCACTAATTTTTCACAGGACTCCCCTCAGTAAAACACTAAAAAATAAAGTGGGAAGTTTTTAAGCAAATTTGTTTCATGTCTTGGAATTGTTTTTTAAGATAGTGCCAAAAATATTATTGGCATTTGAAAATGCATTATAACACCCATGTTATACAATTCTAAGTTTGTGTTGAAACTTATTTAGCACTTAATCAATTAAATAAATGTACCCAACTGTGTTAAATGCAAACTAGATCATATAAATGATGTTTTTTATGATCAATGGAATGAAATCCAATAAGATAGTTTCTGGATCAGTCAAATGATAGAACTATGTATGTTAAAGGTAATCAATTCAGTCAAATAAATGGTAAAATTTGTGTTTGTGACTATGCCTGTTTTATATACATATTAGAGTGGAATTAACTAGTTGTTGGAATCAACATGTTTTAAGCAGTTTTGTTTGGTTAAGTAGTAATTAGCTTTATTTCTAAATATATATCTAATTTGATATCCATGTAATATTAACTTGGCTCATTAAAAGTCATATTCAATATGTGATGTTTATATATAGGACTGGATTTTTAGGTGATGAAAACATTAATTTAGTATGGTAACTTTCAAAGATTTTTTTCTCTAATATAGTCTGGGTATATTCTAATATGTTGAATATTAATGCTTTCATGAGACTAATATTTGTTGAGCATCAAGAATAGACTCGAAATATGCTAGGTGTGGAGTTATGAAACGTAATAAGATCTCAGGTCTGCCTGAGCAAATGAAGGGCAGATTAGTTAGGTTGCCTTCAATAGACAATGAGAAATTATTCTTTCCATGTAAGCAATGATGATCAGAAACGATGTCTCTTCTACTCAATACTTTTATCCAAGCTTCCTCTAGGATTAGGCATATGACAAATCCCTGTCAATCTGCCCAAGGTTACGCCATTATATCATTCAATTTTACTGTCAATATATTTCTGCCCTTATTTTTCCTCTAGTCCTTGATGTTAGACAGAATGGAGTGGAGAGGTCCCATTTTCTATGACTGACTGGGATATGCTTCACAACCCAGATCTTTAGTGTTTAGGAACAGTGTCACAGAGCTCTAAATTCACTAGAGAATAAAATAGATCTCATAATAAAAACTTGACTGACTTCTTGCCTCACAATATTCCTAAAATGGTTTTTAAACCTGTTTAAAATTACACTTTAAACCTGGACAAAAAGCATCCATTACTTTAGGCCCCATGATAAGCCTTGGATATAAAACACTCTAACAGGCCTGGCTGGTGTTGCTCAGTGGTTGAGCGTCAACCCATAATCTAAGAGGTCACTGGATTGATTCCAGGTCAGGGCACATGCCGGGTTGCGGGATCAATCCCCAATAGGAGGACTGCAGGAGGCAGCTGATCGATATTTCTATCTCTTTATCCTTCTCCCTTTATCTATAAAATCAATTAAAAAAATACTTAAAACACTCTTAAAAAAGAGACTACCCCTAACTTTGTGCTCTTCTATATTATTTTTTCTCCCAAAGTGGCTATTTCAATACAGTTTATTTGGTTTCAACATTTACAACAAATTTAGAAGTACGGACCGTATTTTAGCAGAATTTATTGGGGCTTTAATATGGACCTTCAAGTGTACACCTGACATTGAAAATGACTAAGGGCATTATAAGCCAAGAGTAAAAAAATAGGTAATGGAATGCAGGTAGATGCCAGATTATGGAGAATTTTAGTATTTGAAGAAGCCATCATGAGGATGGAAAACAAAGAGACATGTTGCAATTTACATTTTACAGAGCTGTCTCTAAAAACTATATAAAATGAAGAATTGGGAAATTTAACTTAGAAAGAGCAATTGGGCAGTTATTTCAAAAATTTATGTAAAAGGTTATAGAACTGACAGTTAAAGTGAGAATAAAAAAAGAGTTAGATTCAAGAATTAATTCAAAATAGGAACTGATAGTAATGTTTTCACTACTGTCTATACTGTTATGTTTGTTGATGTGGGAATGCACCTGGTATAGAATTTAACTGGGGTCAATATATTGATGGTATTGCTTATGAGACGTGTAGCTTTGAACAAGCTATTTAATGTTTCTAAAGCTTCAGCTTCATTATAAAAAATGGGAAGACAATAATAAATTCCTCATTCATATAATTTTAGAACTTGCAAACACTCCATAAAGAGTAGCTTTTAGATATTAGATATTTTTCTACTATAAGCATCTAGAGGTCTAGATAGTGGCAGCAAGAAAAAGTATAACTGTTTTAACTTAGTATGAATATTTTTACTTTATCATCTTTTCAGAGATAGATAATATTAATTGCAACTAAATATAAAATACACAATATATCATTACTCTGTAAAACATGGGAGAACAACATACACCATACATAATGGTATTATTTGGGCTCCATGTTGGTGTTTCTCGGCCTTGGGTACATGCTAAATTCACCAGAGACTTTTGAGAATAGAATTTCTAAAATAAAAGCCAAACCAATTTAATCAGAATGTCCGTGAATGAAGTGCAGGAGTCATTATTTTTGGATCCCATGTGATTTTATTGCACAGTTTAAATTGATCACCACTGCTCTAGTGTTCCAGGTCAGCACTTCTCAAAATTTAATGTGAGTAAAAATCACCTGGGGAATTTGTTGAAATGCAGATTCTATGCCTGGGTGCAGGCTGAGATTCTGTATTTTCAAAGAGATCCCAGTGGATGTCTTATAAGTGATAGGTGAAGCATAGTGTGAGAAGTAAGGATTTAGTTCAGAGAGGCTGCTGGAGACTGGGAAATTTTCCTGAAGTTTGGACAGGAATGAGCTGTATTTCTTCTTTTTTGGTGTTATGTGTATGAGTTTTTTATATACTTTGGATATTAACCCCTTATCAGGTGAATCATTGGTGAGTATCTTCTCCCATCCAGTAGGTTGTATTTTTGTGTTGTTGATAGTTTCTCTTCTGTACAAAATCATTTTAGTTTGATTTAGTCCTATTTGTTAATTTTTTTTCTTGTGTGTCCCTGGCCTGAGAAACACATACACACATACACACACACACACACACACACAAAAAAAAAAAAAAAAAGATTGCTAAGAGCAATATTACATATTTAAAAATGGGCAGAGGACCTGAATAGACATTTCTCCAAAGGGGATATACAGATGGCCAATAGATATAAAAAAAAGATGCTCAATATCACCTGTTTGTGCTGGAATTACGATAAGCACTTGCTCCTTAAATGAATTTCAGCACACCCAGGTTGTTTGACATATGAAACTGAGGTATGATAGGCCTTTGGCATATGATGGTGAAATATGATAGGCTTTTTTATTTTCCCATTTTTTTTACTTCTTATTTTTTCTTTTCAAGGCAAAGGTATATTCATAGAAGCAAATTTAACATTTCCATATATCTTTTGAAAACATATTAATTGGAAGTTGTAGATAATTTTAATATCAAATTTATTCCTAAATACTTTTTTTTCTTTATTGATTAAAGTATTACATGTGTCCTTATCCCCCCAATGCTCCCCATCCCCCCACTCATGCCCTCACCCCCCTGGTGTCTGTGTCCATTGGTTAGGCTTATATGCATGCATACAAGTCCTTTGATTGATCTCTCCCCCTTACCCCCACCCTCCCTTACCTTCCCTCTGAGGTTTGACGGTCTGATCGATGCTTCTCTGTTTCTGGATCTGTTTTTGTTCATCAGTTTATGTTGTTCATTATATTCCACAAATGAGTGAGATCATGTGATATTTATCTTTCTCTGACTGGCTTATTTCGCCTAGCATAATGCTCTCCAATTCCATCCATGCTGTTGCAAATGGTAAGAATTCCTTCTTTTTTACCACAGCGTAGTATTCCATTGTGTAGATGTACCACAGTTTTTTAATCCACTCATCTGCTGATGGGCACTTAGGCTGTTTCCAAATCTTAGCTATGGTGGATTGTGCTGCTATGAACATAGGGGTGCATATATCCTTTCTGATTGGTGTTTCTAGTTTCTTGGGATATATTCCTAGAAGTGGGATCACTGGGTCAAATGGGAGTTCCATTTTGAGTTTTTTGAAGAAATGCTATACTGTTCTCCACAATGGCTGCACCAGTCTGCATTCCCACCAGCAGTGCACGAGGGTTCCTTTTTCTCCGCATCCTCACCAGCACTTGTCATTTGTTGATTTGTTGATGATAGCCGTTCTGACAGGTGTGAGATGGTACTGCATTGTCGTTTTGATTTGCATCTCTTGGATAATTAGTGACTTTGAGCATGTTTTCATATGTCTCTTGGCCTTCCTTAGGTCTTCTTTTGAAAAGTATGTATTTAGGTCCTTTGCCCATTTTTTGATTGGTTGTTTATCTTCCTTTTGTTAAGTTGTAAGAGTTCCCTGTAAATGTTGGAGATAAAACCCTTATAGGTGATAACATTGGCAAATATGTTTTCCCATGCAGTGGGCTTTCTTGTTTTGTTGATGGTTTCTTTTGTTGTATAGAAGCTTCTTATTTTGATGTAGTCCCATTTGTTTATTTTCTCTTTAGTTTTCATTGCCCTAGAAGCTGTATCAGTGAAGATATTGCTTTGGCATATGTCTGAGATTTTGTTGCCTTTGGATTCCTCTAATATTTTTATGGTTTCCCATCTTATGTTTAACTTCTTTACCATTTTGAGTTCATTTTTGTGTATGGTGTAATACTTTTTATTTTTTGAGCACCAATTATATAATACAGAGATTCTAATGAAGTTTTAAAAATCTAAGCCTCATTATGTATGCTTTTACAATCCCTAAAATTTTCATTAGTTTATACCATATATATTTTTCCATTACTTATATGTGTCATAATTTGAAAAATGTTGGGAAGTACTTCTATGAGTATACATTTAGGAATATAAATTCTATGTTATACAGCATGAGCATAATTTTTATAAGGTAACTAGAGGCCTGGTGCATGAAAATTCATGCACTGGGATGGGAGGGGGTGTCCCTCAGCCCAGCCTTCCGCCTCTCACAGTCCAGGAGCCTTCAGGGGATGTCCTACTAATGGCTTAGACCCGCTCCCTGCAGTCTGGCCTCCCTCTGTGGGAAGCGACCGGCTGATCAGGGGAAGGCACTGCCCCCATCACCCCCTCGTTGCTGCTGCCTCTGGCCTCTCTCTGCAGAAGGTGACCAGGCCAATCAGGGGAAGGTGACGCCCCCACCATGCCACTGCTGCTGCCACTGCCGGCCACCACTGCTGCCTGAGCCTTGGCCCTTGAAGCCACAGTGGTAGCCTGAGCCTTGGCCCAGCCCTCGCACCGCAGCCGCCATTTGCAGCTTGCCTGAGCCTCGGCTGCGAGGGACGAGGCTCAGACAGTCACTGCGGCTTTGTCTGGAAGGACATACCCAGGACATCTGGTCTAATTAGCATACTACCCTTTTATTAGTATGGATTCTTAATTATTTTCTAATTTATACTCCAAGAAGCAAAATACAAGAAAACAATTAAAAATTCTCTTATGATAAGCCCTTTTAAACAGCATTTTTGAAATATAATTTACATATCATAAATTTCACCATTTAAAGTGTGCAATTTCATGTTTTTAGCCTATTTGGAGTTGTTCAAATAGTAACATAATCTACTTTAGAACATTTTATCACTTCAAAAAAAAGCAGTGCTAACTCCAGCCCTAAGCAACCACTAATCTATTAGTTATCTCACATACTTGTTGTTTTCTACTTATATAGATTTGCACATCCTATATAATAAAGATGTAATATGCAAATGGTTGTTACACTGTGAAGAGTAATGACTGGCCATGTAAGACCGGATCACAGATCAGCAGGAGGGTGGGGACGCAAGCTACAAGCGGGTAGTGGAGAGCTACAGGAGGGGGCAGGG
>JAJQQW010000014.1:63747652-63945152 GCA_025583905.1 Ia io | reverse complement strand
GCAGAGAAGTCAGGCTGACAGAAGTTGAAACATAAAAACTATTATTTTAACCTTAAACTGGCAACTAAAAGACTCCCAACCAGGCTGTCCTGGGTAGATCCTGGCATTCACGCCCAGAGATTAGGGATTTGGCGGCAGTCAGTTCCAGGGGTGGAGCTGAGGCCTGTGAGCCTCGTCGGTCCTGGCTAGACAGTTCCAAGCAGGTCCAGCGCTCATCAGCTCTCTCACTGACATCCCCAGCTCCCCGAGGAGAAACAATTTTCACAGTCCAAGGCAGCCCAAGATGAAAACAGAAACTATTTTGCTGTTCCTCTAACATGTAAGAGTCCCTTCCAGATGGTGTTCCACGCAATAGGTTAGTCCCTTCCTGTCGCCTTCCTGAGGCCAGAGATGTGCATTCCTCTTCTCTCTCTCTTTCTAACTCCCACAGTTCTAGCCCTGCTTCTTGAACACGGTGGGTGTTCAGTAAATATTTGCTATACATGTAAATGGCCGATAATCCAAAGGCCACCTTGGGTGCAGTAACTGCTGGCCGGTTATCTCTGAATGAGATCTTTCCTACTGCACTTGGTTCCAAGACAGGATTAGAAACAGTCTTGGCAGCACACCAGAGGGCCATAGCCAAGAGAATCCTGGCCCTGAATTCACCATTCGGTGTCACTGGGACTTTGCCTTGGAAGATGACAGAAAAGCTATAGCCAAAACGGAGCCAAGCCATTGCCCTCAAGGATGCGGGAGCAGGGAGTGCCAGGTTGGCTCAGCTGTTTGGATCCCTTCAAACCATCCCCTCTTTGATTTGTCAGGTTAATCACAGCTGCGTAAATCCTACTGAAAATGGGAAATGAAAGCACTGAGGCACTGCTCCATTACCCCATCAGGTATACATTCTACTCCTCTGTCCTCACCAGCAGGCAGCCAGAGGTGCTCACTCCTCACCTTCCAAAGTATTTAGTAAGGCCTGGACAGTCCTCTCAACTCTCCTCCTTACCTTGGGAACAATGGCAGAACCATCATTCCCAGAACTCACCATGATAGAATTCCCTCAAGTTTTGGAGAAGTCAGTGGCTTGCCTCCTCCCCAAATGAGGACCAAGGTTCTCTTCCTTCTGCTTACTGGACACTGTCTCTTCACCCAGGCACATGTCTTTCAGCATTCCCGTACTTCATGGTGGCCTCAGCATAGTTGTTTGCACCTTTTGACATTCATTTCAGCAGCTCAGAATCTAAACCCTTTCTATGTTTGGTGCATTTCTACCTGAAGAGTTTTCTATCGATGCTAAAAAATACTAGGTACTTGCTTTCTTAGCATCCTATATAATAAAGATGTAATATGCAAATGGTTGTTACGCCGTGAAGTGTAATGACCGACCACGTAACAGTTGGATCACAGATCAGCAGGAGGGTGGGGCAGCGAGCTACAAGCTGGTGGCGGAGAGCTACATGAGGGGGCAGGGCAGCAAGCAATGGGGGCGGGGGGGGCAGAGGGGTGGAGGGAGCTACAGGAGGGTGGGGCAGCAGGCGGAGAGCTACAGGAGGGTGGCAGCAAGCTACTGGTTACAAGCGGGTGGTGGAAAGCTACAGGATGGGGCAGGGCAGCAAGTTATGAGGGGGAGTAGGGGGAGCTACAGGAGGGCAGGGCAGCGGGCGGAGAGCTACTGGAGGGCGGCAGTGAGCTACTGGTGAGCTACTGTTGCACGGATTCATGCGCAGGGCTACTAGTTATTTATAAGTAGGCTCAAGTTTGTAACTAAGCAAAAGGAGACCCATCCATATAGTCTGGTCTCAGGAGCTAGGGACTCAAGCAAAACAGAATAGAGGGTTCTTTCTCCCTTTCCCTCTCCCTCTCCCACCCATCCCAACCCCACACACTCACTGGTGTTCAGTGCCATCAGGGAGCAGTGGCTACAAGGCTGAGTGCTTGAAAACAATGGTGTCAGCACTGGTTGTGGTAAAAGCAATTTCCTGATGCAGAAGTGGTACAATTGTTTATATCTATGTCTTGGTGGCAACTGAATACTAGTTATGATGCTTGGTTTGGGATGTTGATTCTGGCAGCTTTGCCTCTGGGTTGGCATTGCAGCCCTCCCAAGGATTCTGCCCCCACATCCAAGTTGATGTATATTGTTTACAACTGAGAGCTCTGACTAATGCAATAAATTTTCTATAAAACTGATGCTTTTCTCCAAAATCTCATCTCATAATTGTGATTGTTTTGGACCCCATAAGCTAAGTCTAAATCTTTAGTCAGGGTGCAACTTTCAGACACATAAACAGGCGCATTGAGGTGGTTCAAGTGAAGCCCACGCTCACCTGGCCAGGGAGCGGCAGAGCTGAGACCTGGATCCAGGTTTTCCAAATCTAGTACTTTTTATAATACTCTGTTTCTCACAGAACAAATAAACAAATCCATCCTGAGCTGTCAAGCCAGTTTAAGAGAGTGCTGTATTTTACATTTTCTTGAAATAACTTGAACATTATATTAAAAGTATGAACTATACATCCTAACCCAATGAAATCCTTATGTATTTTCTCTCGTTGTCACACAGTGTAGATCATTACTAATAACACACAGTTTTGCAGGCCAGTCAAGGCAAAGCTTGTGCTAAATCTACAAAACCTTTTTGCTACACACAGCTAATGGGCTCTTCTGCAATGTGCAATTTCTGCTCCCACTCATGGAATTGTATTCATATCCTCTCTAATAAAATGGTAGTATGCAAATTAACCATCACTCCGCTACATAAGCCACGCCCACCAGCCAATCAGAGAAAGTATGCAAATTAACCCCAGCCAAGATGGCTACAGCCACAGAGAGCAAGGTTTCCCAGGTAACAGAGCAAGCCAAGCTTTCCATAGCCCTTGCAGGCCTAAGCCTCCACTCAAGCTACAAAGTTTCAATTATAGAAGGTAAACAAATTCAAACAAATGGCGGCAGAACGAAGCTTGAGAGAGCAAGCCAGGGTTGCCGGCGGCAACAGGGGAAGTAAAGCTTTCCGCACACCCTGGCCGGGCTCACCCGCTTAAGGCTACAAAGTTTCAATTGTAGAAGGAAAATAAATTCCAGATACCAGGGCCTCCGCTTGGGTCACCAGGGGGTGTGGCCAGCCTGCAAACCACCACAGGCCCCTCGCTCAGGCTGCCCCACACCCCAAGGAAACCCCACCCTGATCCAGGACACCCTTCAGGGCAAACCAGCTGGCCCCCACCCGTGCACCAGGCCTCTAACCTATCTAATAAAAGAGTAATATGCAGATTGACCATCAATCCAACACACAATATGTCTGCCCCCATGTGGTCAAAGATCCTGCCCCCATGTGGACACAAGATGGCCACCACAAGATGGCCAGCAGGGGAGGGCAGTTGGGGGGCACCCGGCCTGCAAGGGAGAGCAGTTGTGAGGGACCAGGCCTGCAAGGGAGGGCAGTTGAGAGGGACCAGGCTTGCAAGGGAGGGCAGTTGGAGGTGATCAACCCTGCAGGAGAGGGCAGTTAGGGGTGACCAGGCCAGCAGAGGAGGGAAGTTGGGGGCAAACAGGCTGGCAGGGGAGCAGTTAAGCATCAACCAGGCTGGCAGCAGAGTGGTTAGGGGGTTATCAGGCTGGCAGGCAGGCAAGCAGTTGGGAGCCAGCAGTCCTGGATTGTGAGAGGAATGTCCGACTGCCCGTTTAGGCCTGATCCTGGGGGATTGGGCCTAAACGGGCAGTCGGACATCCCTCCAGGAGTCCCAGATTAGAGAGGGTACAGGCTGGGCTGAGGGACAACCCCCCTCCGTGCACGAATTTCGTGCACCGGGCTTCTAGTACATATATAATTGTTGATAGTACTACAGATATCTCCCATCTTTATCCCCTTCCTCCAAGCTCCTACCCACCCCCCTGGAACTGTATTCTTATCAAGAGTCAGTTGTGTTAGTTCTGAAACTTATTTATGACCATTGCAGCTGTTACTGCAATTTCATAATTTAATGAAATGTTGGGGGAAAACAATGAAGTACTACTACAAAAAGAATTTATTGTTTTGAAAGGATTCAATAGAGGCAAATTGGTGAGGAATTGGAAAGTTTATAACCATAAAACTTCAAAAAAATGTAGAAGTTTAGAAATATTCTGTTCTTAGAATACATTCTAACTATATTTAAGTTCTCAATCGAATTTAAAGATTTTGACACTCAATTACAGAAGATGCATTTTGGACATGGTTTATATGTGAAAGAAAAACAAGTATTTCAAACAACAGAACAGTTCTTAAAGAATGATCTGAGTTCATATCAAAATATTGAAGAATGAACACAATTACATGCTTTAAAGTATATTTAAATAAATTGCATCCTTTTTTATGACTCTATACTTTTAGCTGATTTGTTGATTAACTAACCACCTATCTCATGAGCTAGTCATATCAGATAGTTGACAACTATTGTAATTACATTCATGGCATTCTCCTGGCAGAGAAACGTACTTGCTCTGGATGATGTGGTTATAGGACAGGCTTGATTATCTGTGGCCTTTGTCAGGGTGCTGTTGATCTAGTTTCTAGACCATTTTTGCTGTATCAGACAGCTTCGGTGAAGTGGATTTGTCCTTCTAATCCTAAAACAGAGATTCCAGAATCCAGTGCTTGCAGGAGCATTTCCAGAGACTTAGCTCTCTTAAAGAAACCATTAACCCTGACTGGTTTGGCTCAGTGGATAGAGCATTGGTCTGCAGACTGAAGGGCCCCAGGTTCGATTCCTGTCAAGGGCATGTACCTTGGTTGTGGGCACATCCCCAGTAGGGGGTGTGCAGGAGGCAGCTGATCGATGTTTCTCTCTCACTGATGTTTCTAACTCTATATCCCTCTCCCTTCCTCTCTGTAAAAAATCAATAAAATATATTTTTGTTAAAAAAAGGAAACCATTAGTTTGTGGTTTGTCCTATGCAGAAAGATAGTCCTAAGACAACACTAGGTGATGTGAAATTTATATCAAACCTATCATTGTTGACTGGATGTTTGTGTCACAGCCCTCCTCCCGCAAATTCACATGTTGAAGTCATAATCCCCAACATGATGGTATTTGAAAGTAGGATCTTTGGGAGGTAATTAAGTTTAGATGAAGCCATGAGGGTGGATCTCCCATAATGCTATTATGCCCTATAAGAAGATAGAGAGCAACCAAAGGACTTGTATGCATGCATATTAGCATAACCAATGGACACGACACTGGGGCAGTGGGAGCTTGCCCAGGGTGGGAATGGTTGGCGGGGGGTGGGGGAGGGCGGTCAATTGGGGAAAAAGGAGACATATGTAAAACTTTAGACAAAAAAAAAATGGTTAACTTTAAAACAAACAAAAAAAGAAGAAGATGATGAAGAGCTATGAGATCTCTCTCTCTCCCTCTTTCTATTAGCATGCCAAGGAAAGGCCATGTGAGCATACAGCAAGAAGGAAGCTGTCCGCAAACCAGGAAGTGAGACCTCACCAGACACTGAATCTACGGGCACCTTGATCTTGGACTTCCAGCCTCCAGAACTCTGAGAAGTAAATGTCTGTTGTTTAAGCCACCCAGTATATGATCTTTTGTTATAGCAACCCAAATGGGCTAAGATACCTACTATGTGCCAAAAACAATTTTAGACATTGGGGATACAAGGGTGAACAAAACAAAGCTTTGCTCTCATGGAGGTTAGATTCCAGTGGAATCATTTATCCTGTGAGCTTCTGGAGGATACGAATTGTGTGTAAATCATCTTTGTATTTCTAGCACTTAGCACTGTGTCTGGCACAATGTGAATGTTTAATGAGTTGAATTAAATATAATTGAATTCAATCAAATCTAATTTTCTGAAAGTAGGAAATCATCGAACTTGGTAGTTATTTTTCCATCATATGAGAGTATCAGACTGTTCTCTATTTCTTAAAATTTGTTTTGAATGACATCACAACCTTGTTTGAAATATGCCTCAACTGCACATAGACAACCCTATTTCCCAAGGAGAATTTTTTTTGCCAGAAGCAGACTTTACTTCAGAAAATTGAATTCCAAAAGATTATATCAGGGCTTCTAAAACAGTTTTTAAATATGGCATGTTTACATACAGGAAACTTGGGTCCTGAGAGAAAGTTCCAAAGTAAGCAATGGAAACAGTCAAAGATCAAGATATATAACAAGAGAATTTCATCCAATCATAACATAAAAGGAATAAATATTAAATCTCCACAAACTGTATATAAACATTCTGAATGTATATGCATGTATGGACATTAATCAGTTTGTCTTCTTCCTGCAACACCCCCTACGGGAACTTAATATTTAAATGGCTATTTTTATATTTTCAGTTCATAGATACTTTTAACACAGAAATTTTAATTTGGCAAATATTTGCATGCCTACTTTGTGCCAGGCACTGTGCTAGGGATACCAGATGGTTTAGGATAGAACATCAGCCCGTTTTCATACTGATTTCTCCCCTGAAACAAATAGATGTTCTCTTTTAAATCTGCTTCCACAGACTAGACTTTTCCCAGCTTGTGAGAAGACAGCTGTCATGTAATTCTCAGTTATCACTTCCTCATCACTCCTAAAAGAAAATTATATTCTTAAAACAGTAGAAGAAAAGTACTGTGCCTCCATGAAATCTGACAGTTTGTTCTGAGATGTTGTTTTCTAGAGCTGGCAACCATGCAATTTGCCTGTGGAACTGAAGAAATGGTGTCTGGTGAGGCCAAAATGGAAAGGAAGGTTCTGGTTATCCCACTCTTCCTGACCTATCTGGGCTCCTAGGCAACTCACCAAGGAACACTCATCTATGCTTTAGTAAGTAAAGGAAACTGCAGCTTTAACAATATTATTGGTGCTATTATTCTTAAAAGTTGGCCTCAACAATCAAAAGTGGGCCTTAGGGAGTGGTACAGAAACTTTCAGGGGGTGACACAACATTAAACATCTAACTGACAAACTTTAATCTATAGTAGATCCTCTGGCTCTTCCAAAGATGTAACTAAATGTCTTTAGAAATGTCTTCTTCAGGTAATTAGGTAGCCATGGAAGCATCAAAGCCTAATGCTCTTGGAGAAGACTGAGATGATATGGGGAGTTGATTTTAAGTTTCTTTAATTGATGTGATAATCAGCAAGAGGATAAATGGAGAAAAGTGCAATATATTCATGGGGGAGGGGGGACAGAATCCTGGATCTCAATAAACTCTAAGACATGAGTGTCTGTTTACCTGAGCCTTTAGATGGCTTGTCCAGTTTGTATCCTTTCAGAAACAAATCAACAAAGAAGGAACATCATTCATGTCCTTAGAACAGCTGCCAGCCCATCTCTAAAGATGCTCACTATAGGAAGCTAAGCATATGAAAAAAGCAAAAGCAAATGGTATTCGGTTAAATGCTTTTTTAAAAAATTAAAGGTGGCTTTCCCATTGTGTGATTTTTCCGCCCTAAATGCACAGCTTCTCCTGGATGGAGCTGTTATATAACTGCATTTACAGAGGGAGGATAATTTGCTGGCCCCAAAGGAGTTCTTGGAATACTGAGAGAATATGTTACGAGATGGGCCCCGAAAGAGTAGCATCTGGTTGCCCAAAGTATAATGCTTGTGGCAGAGAAATCACCATAAATAGCTTTAACAGAGACCAAATGTGTCCACTTCAATCCAGTGTTTTATCACCCCCAAGGGAATTTACCAGGGTGAAGAGGAAAGGAGGAGGGGGAAATCATTTTAGCAGAGCATGGTTCATAACTTTTATTAAGACCAACAGGTTAGGGTCTTTAATAGCTGTAAGATGGAAAGCCAAAGTCATTGTTATCAGACACATTTAAAGAATGAAAACAAAGAAAATAGAGAAAGTAGAAAACTAGTCTCTCTAAAGGCTGGGGGAAGAGGTGGGATTGTATTTAAAAGGCAATTTGAAGAAACAGAAAGGAAAATTTTATGTGTTGTTGTTGTTGTTTTCTTAATTGAAATGTACACTGGTTGGGGGGGAAATCATAACTAAAATTCCTCAAGTTGTACAATATCCTGATCCTGATAAATTCAGTATTTTCTTACCCTGTCTCCAAGGAAATGAATTGAGGACTCTAGTCTTAGGAGAAGCAGCATGTACTAAAAGTGAAATAACAAGCATGTTCATAGAAGGAACATAACCATCAAATACGCTGGTTTGCTGAATTAACAAAACCCACAACAGTTGGTAATTCACATTCATGTCCATGCAAAAAGTACATGCATATTAAAGAATTATTTGTTTTATTTAAATAGTAATAAGCAGCCATGTGGCATGGATAACGAACATTTTAGTACAATGTAAAAGGTACATCTCACTCTCTTTCTGAGGAGGTCAGAGGAACACCACATATAAAAAGCAGTGGATTGAATTCTAGTAAAATATAATCTCAAAGGGAAATTCAGGTATCCCAGGGAGGGCCCAATAGAATAAATAAATCACTGGCATTTCACTGCCAGTGAATGGACGTTCTGAAGACTTTGGCCAATGTCTTGGCATCACCAGAATCCTGTAGCTTTGAGAAATTAATCTGAACTTGGATGTGAAATTCAACCACAGTAACCACTGCACTTTCCTGCTTATGTGGTTTGTTTTGGACTGCTCTGAATCCACTCTCCAGTGAAGTCATTGGGTGTCTTTTGGATTCAGTTGCATGTACATCAATTTAAATAATGTTGTATAAATGGAATAATTAAATATAAATAAGGCCTGGCATATGGGCAAAACTGAGGTTTCTATCTCATCCCATCTTGCAAACTATTCCTTTTAGATCTAACTGTGAGCAGGCAATTTAGATCAGAAATGGCTTTAGTGTTTCCCCTGCTGCTATCCCACCACTCGTATAATGAAAGAGCTACCTGTCATCTTCATCAGCACATTGCAGCACGCAAACAACCCAAAGCTTAACACAATGATTGATTGAGCCACTAAAGGCATCCAAGTCCTATAATTGAGCTGTCTGAACAATATCAAACGCCCACAAGATGTAGTGGGGAAAGAACCATCTCATCAAAAATAAACCCTGTTTAATGGGGATCACCAGTCTCCTGCCTTTGTCTCACCCCCTCACCTAGTATGTCAACCACTATGAAGTCCTACCGCTTTCTTGCCCTGGCAGAATTTTGTGATTTCATAAAGGACCAACACCTTGACCGATATAACCTGTACACACTGTATACCTTCTATTACTGAACACATACCTCTGACCTCTTTTGACTCTGGCAGCTGCCTTTGCTCTCTGCACCAAACATGTCTCTGTTGAATAACAATTCAACTAGGCTCTCTGCCCTCTACCACATCTGATATTTTTCCTTCTGGATTATCATGCTGTCCTTCATTGCAGATGTTGACTATAATTAATTCCTTTTGCTAAAGCCACAGAAAACCAGGTCCCTCAAAAGCCGGTGCCAGCATCCAGGGCTAATTACACTTGTGTAAAACTGCTGCCCAACATCCACTTACTTCCACCCATTCCTCCCCTCCTCCTCTCTGAGCTGCCAGTCAAGAGTAGAAACTCTTTTAGTGTCTGCATGTTTCTCTTTATAATTAAGTAATTACAGTGAATGTTGCTTTTGTTAAAGTAAAGCCAGACTTAGCCACAGAGTTACAACTGGGTTTTGATGGTGTGTTTTCATCTAAGGATGACAGTCCCTGAAGGGTGTTCTTATCACCTTGGAAGGGGCAAAAGGAAAGATTGGAGGTGACAGAAATATTCTATAACTTGGTTAGGGTGGTGGTTACGTGAATATATACATTTGTCAACAAACTCTACTTAAAACTGATGCATTGTATTGTATAAAATATAATTCAAAAATATGATTGTAAAAAGATAGTTATAATTATGCTAAGTGAAATAAGCCAGTCAGAGAAAGACAAGTATCACGTGATCTCCCTCATATGTGGAATCTAATGAACAAAATAAACTGATGAACAAAATAGATCCAGAGACATAGAAACATGGAACAGACTGAGGAATCTCAGAGGGAAGGTGGGGGAGGGTGGATGGGTGGGAAGAGATAAATCAAAGGACTTGTATGCATATATGCATAACCCATGGACACAGACAATAGGGTGGTGAAGGCCTGGGGAGGGGGGGCAGGGGCGGGTTAGAAGAGGTCAATGGGACATATGTAATACTTTCAACAATAAAGATTTTTTTAAGATAGCTATAGATAGGTGGATAGAGAGATGATAGAGATAGATAGATGATAGATAGATAGATAGATAGATAGATAGATAGATAGATAGAGAAAAAAATGAAGCATCAGCTGACTGCAAAACAAATTTGTCCAAGTGACACACAATTAACAATTTTCTAACTTTATACCGAGGATTGAATTCCCTCAGCTGAATATAATTTGGAGTTTTCATTTCATTTAGAAACTGTTAATACAAGACTCTAAAAGGCCAGCATGTCATCTAAGGCCTGCCAAGTGTGTGATCAAACAGTATGAATTATTACCTTGACACAGCTGTAGGAGAAGCAAGCAGCCTAATTTCCCCAATATACACACTGCTGGGGGCAAGAAACTTGGTTTCAACAGAGAATTTCCAAGAATCAGCCTCCTCCACAATTCTCACTTTCTATCTAGGGAGTTAGTCCAGACCTACGGGCAGGAACTTAAAAGACATGGGAAGAAAATTCACTAATATAACATTTATAGAGCAAAATAACATTTGTTTTCTTCACTGCGCAAGGATACCTTGAAGGTGAGAGCCAAGCTCAGCTGCTAATTATAAATCAAAATAACCCTTTCATTTTCACCTAACAAAGAAGAGAAAGGGAAGAGGACAAGGTTACAAGGTAGTATTCTTACCTAGGGGAATACTAGGAGAACGCCATTGTTGACGAAATGTGCAAGGTATATAAATCATGTGAAAGCGTGATTCTCCTTGGACAGAGTTGAATTATTCAATAGCAACCCTGGGAAGGACTAATACAAATAAGGGAAAAATAAAGTTCTGAAATGAGGTACAATTTCTGAATATCAGAAGTTATAGAGCAAAACAAAAATACCATAAAATAGTCCATGTATGATCAGCCCTTGATTATCCAAATTAGTGATATCTAGAAATGCACATAAATTCCAAAGTAGTTGGTAATTAAGCAAGCCATACTTAATTTCAGAGAGCAGTCACACACACACACACACACACACACACACACACACACACACACACAGAGAGAGAGAGTTTATACTGCCCTGGTCTTAGCATTCTTTACACTCTGTCCTATTGTTCACAATGTGGATTCCAGTTAAAAGTTGGAGCAGAAGAAGCCAGGCAATAAAAGATGTGTGTACGTGTTCCATGAGAATTTTCACTGCATTTTAAGATGGATGTTGACAAATGACTTTAAAGTAGCTCAGAGAGAGAGAAATCATTCCTTGAGCATGATGCTCCTTTGCTCATATTAACTAGTATATTATAACATTTATTTTTATTTAACAAGCTGGCAGCTTTCCAGCTGTACATTAGGAGGCATTTCTAAGTCAGTTGCACTGTCTTCAAGGAATTTCTTCACCATTCAAGGGATTACTGTCTAACCAATCACATCAAGAGAATCAGTCTGGTCCTAACTGGTTTGGCTCAGTGACAGAGCGTCAGCCTGCAGACTGAAGGGTCCCAGGTTTGATTCCAGTCAAGGGCATGTACCTTGGTTGTGGGCACATCCCCAGTAGGGGGTGTACAGAAGGCAGCTGATCGATGTCTCATTGATGTTTCTAACTCTCTATCCTTTCCCTTCCTCTCTGTAAAAAATCAATAAAATATTTTTTTTAAAAAAAGAGAATCAGTCTAATCCAGTACATGTGTCTGTGTGTTAGCTCATAGCAACTTCATGAGATTGGTATTGTTATATGATCGTGTAACAGACAAAGGAACTGTGGTTTGTAAAGGATAATTAATATAGGCACCAAGTCACATAGCTAGTAAATGGTGGAGCCAGGATTCAAACTCAGGCTGTCTTAAACCTAAGACCACACAACTACAGAGAGCAAAATCAGATACTGGTGCCCAATAGGACATCCACCTAATTAGGACATTAACAACACTAAAATCTGAAACCTCACATTCACTGAAAAGAAATTATTGTATATTGCATTTTTTCCCATTGGAGAAACCAATAAGTTGGAGTGGTTAAGAACACAGACTATGTAGCCAGACCACCTGCTTTCAAATTTCACCTCTGTTATTTAATAGTTGTGTAACAAGCAAGTTACTTAACTTCTCTGTGCCTCGGATTCATTATCTGTAAAATAGGCATAATAGTGCTACTTAACATATAAGGCTTTTATAAGGGTTACATTTATGTGTGATACTAGTATTGCGAGAATCTTTTTTTTTTTTTCTTAGTCTTTATCTTTTCAAGATGCATACTGAATTACTTAGAGAAAAATATTTGTGGTATTGAGATAGTGGGATTGGATGGCTATAGACAAAACAAAGGTAGCCATGAGGGAATACTAGTTAAAAATGAATCGCGGATATATGGAATTGATATACTCTACATACACATGTACTCCTGCTTGTGTTTAGAATTTTCCATAACAAACAGTTTTCAAATATTTTATGTAAAACATTTAAAATTATACCTGACACTAAATTATAGTGAGCACCATGTAACAGTTAACATTGTTACAGCAAGAGTTGCATTTTCAAAACACTTATATGGATCTATATTAGTTATATTTACATTTACCCTCTTTTTTATTTCTAGCACATAAAAAAAAGTAAGCAATAAGAAGTATGTGTTCCATATCTAACATTGGCTTAGAGGAAAAGGCAGCTGAAACCATCCAAGGAGCTGTTATCAAAAGAAAACAGAGGGCCTGGCTGGTGTAGCTTAGCAGTTGAGCATTGAGCCAGGAACCAAGAGGCCATCAGTTCAATTCCTGGTCAGGGCACATGCCCAGGTTGTGGGCTATCTCTCTCTCCCTCTCCCTTCCTCTCTTAAATCCATAAAAATATTTTTTTTAAAAAAAAGAAGAAAACAGAGGATTAAGCCATCATCCAGATAAGTATTAAAGTAAAGGATCTGATTTAGTGTCCAGGTCCTCGAAGTAAAAAATTCCAGGTCACTAGGAAAAAAACCTTAAAATTGAGGTTTATACACGCAATCTGATTAAGTGGGATAGTACAGAATAAAGAGAATAGGATGTGGTGTCAAATAACAAAAATAATAATAATAATAAATCACATATGTATATTGAGGAGATATGTGTGAGATACTATCACAAGAGGTTTTACAATTTATTATATCATTTAATCCTATCAGCCATCCATCCTGTGAAGTAGACACAATAATAATTATCTCCATTTTATATGTATGAAAACTCAGGCCAAAAGAAGTTAGGCCTGCCACATAAGAATGAGACTGGTACTATATTTTTCTTCCTCAATCCAAGGAGTTTCAAAGTCTTTACCAGGCTGGGCATGGAGGCCACGGGGACATCGGCTACCAAGGAGACAAAACTGAATTTCACGTCACCCTGCTTGGCCCCGGAGGATGGCTGGTTAGCCAGAGACGGGTAAGATTCCTCAAGGAAGGAACAACCTAAGACAGGCACAGTCGCAGTGGGGCCATCAGGAGAGAATTTGGGGATCAACAGAGGTGGGGCACAGACCCTCACCCCCGCAACATTGAAGGGGCCTGAACCCTAGCCCCTTCTGAGGGAGGTCTCCTGCCCCCATGGCTGCTTCGTGCTTCCCATGCCCAGCTCAGATCAGGACCCAGGTGACCGACAGAGACTTGGCCGACAGCAGCTGCCCTCTCACTCCAACAAGAATTGTTTGAGTTGTCTTGTACCCATGGTGTGGGGAAGTGGGTTTATGATATCTAAATCCAGCCTACCACCAGGAATGCTCAGGACCTACTCAAGAAGGCAAATAATCCTTTCCTCTAATATTTACAGGGTAAAATAAGATTGTTGTTAGAGTAATAAATTTGACAGTAAAATAGTAGTCAAGTTTTCAGGCAAATTTAAATTGGCTAGTTGAAACAAGCGAATATGCTAGAAAAATTAATTGTACTGGACAAAAAGGTGTTCCTAAAGTGTCAACTAAAAATTTTATTGGTAGTTCATCTCATGATAAAATTGCGCACCATGTAATGAACCTAAAACAGTAATATTATAGTGCAAAAAATTAAAATTTAAAAGCCATCAAGACTACATTATAAAATTTTCAAAAGCCTCCTAATATTTAAATCAAGAAAGGGGGATAGTAGAAGAATATCATGTAAGGAAAAATATCCTGTAAGTAAATTACATCTAGAAAATTAATACTTTAGAAAATTAATTGTAAGGCTAAAAGCAAGACACCCATGAAAAACACACAAGGTGTCAAAACAAGCCAGAGGAAAATCATTTGGGCAAAAAATGAAATAGGATCCCAAGTCAAATTTATAGAAAATATTCCTTTATTAACTTTTGGTCGAGAATATGATTGTATATTTTCAGAAAACAACTCCGAGACCATGTGGATTCCAGCAACAGAGAGGAATCGACAGGACTACTCCAGCCATGAAGACAGAAGAGAAGCAGTCCAGAGATGGAAGACACTGACATCGCCTTGCCATACTAGCAGTTAGCAGCTGTGCGTCACTGCAGGTTGCCCAGGACCAAACCAGAGAGAGTCGGACCTGCATTACTACCATTTGTCCACCATCCAGAACTGAAATGTCATTGCTGACATGTACATATAAGGAACTGTTTGACATTGAAATTGGGTCTCAAAAGAACTGTTGGCCCAGGAAGAAGCTCACTACAGACTGATTCATTTGCCTGTCACCATAACCATTATTGCTTGTCTCATTTTCGGTTCTTATAAGTGTATTTCTAATAGCACATGATCTCACTCATCTAGGGGAAATAATGAACAACATAGACTGATGAACAGAACAGACCCAGAAACAAGGAGGCCTGGATCAGACTGTCGGGCCTCAGAGGGAGGGTAGGGGAGGGTGGGGGTAAAGGGGAGAGATCAACCAAAGGACTTGTGAGCATGCATATGAGCCTAACCAGTGGTTAAGGACAACAGGGGGGTGGGGGAATGCGTGGGGAGGGGTGTGGGATGGGAATGGGGGGATGAGGACAAAGATGTAATACCTTAATAAAGAAATTTAAAAAAAAGAAAAAGTCTTTACCAGGGTGACAAATAAATGGCATGCCCATCATCACTCACTCAACCAGCTAGCTAATGCAGAACCTGATATACCCAAGCTAGCAGCCTGATTCCAGGTCACTATAGAAGACCTGGGTTCGAGTCCTGATTCCATGTACGCTTATAATATTGTGCAAAGTCACCCGAATTTTAGCCTGTCCTGAATCATTTCCATTGCTTCTCCTTTCTGGCTTTTTGCTTCAAGCTATAGATGGCACTCTACTTATTTATTTATTTATTTTTTTTTTTTTTTTTTTTTTTTTTTTTTTAAAGAGAGTGCAAGGGAGGGGAGAGGGAGAGAAGGAGAAAAGAGAGAGAAAGATCAATATGAGCAATACATAGATTGGTTATCTCTTGCATGTGCCCTGACTGGGGGCAGGAATCAAATCTACAACCCAGGTACATGCCCTTGACCAGGAATTGAACCCTTGACCAAATGTGCAGGCAATACTCTAACTACTGAAAAACACCGGCAAGGATTTTTTTAAATCCTCACCCGAGGATAGTTTTATTGACTTTTAGAGAGAGGAAGGAAAGGAAAGAGAGAGCGAGAAAAAATAGATGTGAGAAACATCGATGGCTGCCTCCCACATGCCCTGACAGGTGATCAAACCCGAAACCTAGATATGTGCCCTGACTGGGAATAGAACCTGTAACATTTTGGCATATGGGACAATGCTCAACCAACTGAGCCACCCCGACCAGGCTAGATGGCACTCTTTTGCAAACCTCAGTAGCTCTGGGTTTCAACTGTCCTGACAAGGAAGAAAAGTTCTCAGTAAACTCAGGATCACTGTGTGGCTGTTGCTAGGTATTGCCAGTGGTTGTTTGTCAACACATGGCCAAAGCAGTGGCTGTCAACCCTTACTGCAGATTAAATCCATCAAGGGAACTTTAAAAATTACCAATGCCAGCCCCACTCTCAGACCAATTACATCAGAATCCCCAGAAATTGAGGCTGGGCATTAGAATTTTTTATAGTTCCCTAAAGGGTCTATTGAATCTAGTGTTGAGAGCTGCTGAGCTAAATGGTGGGAGAAATCTATAGTTGAGCATGAGGATTTAATAGAAGCCAAGTAACCTAAATATTGAAGCAAACACTTCAAAACAATACTTCCCTATATACAACACTCTACTTCTGCTTATTTTGAAAATCCTAATTCCAAGATTAAATACTATTCATAAATTTATAAGGTATGCATACATAAATATGTACATATACACAAACATATGATTCGTATGCCTTGTGAATACATTATTTTCACATTACTACAGTTCTATGTTCTATGCATCATGTTTTTTAATAAAATTAACATCAAAATGTCTATTCTATCACCACACACACACACACACACACACACACACACACACACACACACACACACACACACTCATCATGCTAGTGCTCTGTAAGGCTGGAATCTCACCTTTGCACCTTTCTAAGACTGGAGAATATAAGAAATTATTTGAGCTGCTGACAAATGAAAATGTCTTAATCCTAGTTTTAGTCACCAATCTGAACAAAGGAAATAAATGCCTTAAACTCTCCTGGTTTCCTACTGTCATTTAAATTGGAGCATTTTAACTTTTATAGCAACTTCTGGATTTTTATATAGGGATGTGTTTAATAATTTTTCATGTGTCACACAGAGAATTCAATGTGTACAACAAAAAGAAAAAAGGCAATAGTATTAAGATATTTAAAATAAATTGAACATTCTTTCCACTTTTTTCTGGATGGCTTACCTCCATAAATTACACGCCACCATTTGTTTCCCCCAACTGTTTCTATATGTTACAACAATTACATGCTTCGCTGAATTCAAAAAGGTTACTGAAAGGTTAGGAACAGAGCAAACATAAGGAAATGGAAAGGAAAAGCTGCAGTTTGGTCTTTGTTGGTGCATAAATGAAATTAAGTGAACAGAAATTGCAGGGGAAGGAAGGAAGACACCATGATTCTGTTCAGGTTACACTTTACGAAAAGCTCTAGGTTAGGAGACATGCCTGGAAGCCACCCTAAAAACAGTGTGATTTTCTCATGTCCGTTTTTCCTTATACAAGCAATAGAGAATCACAAAATGATATCAGGAAAATGTGCTTGAATACCATTCTAGTAGCATATAAGAACAGATGGGCAACTTATACTACAAAAATTAAACAAGATTGGATGGTCCGTCCTCATGTACCTGTGAGGAATTTGAATCAAAGCGCCTCCTTTATAATAGTTTCAGTTTTGACTAAGTCGCTTAGACAGTTGAAGCTGAGAAGGCTGATAAAGCTTATCTAGTACAAAAGCCAATAGCTACCAACCAATCCTCACAGCCGACGTAAGTAAACAGCTTCAGCTTCTAACTCGCTGTCTGACCTGCCTTTCTTGGTAAGGTGAGGCATGGACATCGCTGTGTGCCTCCTTGCATTTCCTACATACTATGCTTTGTGAATCAATTTTCAAGGTTGCCCTTGCTGTTCTTTTTCCTGTATCAAAACACAGCATGTGGAAGGAGGGGCAGAAGAGGAAGTAGGAAAAAAAAAACTCTTTGTGATTTGCCCAGATGTTAGCTCCCTAATGAAGAGCCCAGTGTACTCCAAATCACATATGCTGAATTTCTAAATAGATCCCTGATAGATCAAGAACTAAAGTTATCTCATTGCCAAACATTGCAATGTGACAGCTTGTTGTTCAAGCAGCTTGTTGCCAGAAGGATACATACCATTTCCAGCAGAAAATTGGTCTGGGGAAGTCGCCCAACAGCCCAGACACAAAATAAACTTCCCTGGCTCTCTACAACAGGCTAGGGCCAGTGGGATTCATCCCTGGCCATTTCAACAGACTTGCATCACCTTCAAACTTTAGAATCCAAACTAACTAAACTAGAATATGCTTCAAATATCAACACTGGCATTTCTATTTCTGGGACTAACTAAACAAGAATATGCTTCAAAGATCAACACTGGGACATTTCTATTTCTTCAGTGATTTTATTCCACAGAATTGCTCATGACTACAGACAACATTTCTTAATTAAGCCCCAGTAGAACTGAATTTTAAGCAATCACCTGAGAAAATATATTCCACCATTACTCAAGAATGTAGTTTGCCACTATTTGGCATGAATCGTTTAGCTCTATTAAAGACATATGTAAGTTTCCAAAAGGCTCTGTGCCGTTTTTTGCCTAATGAAAGCAAAACACATAAGTCCTTGATAGTTAGCATTTAAATTTAAATAGAGACGTTCATAATATGATGATGTTTTCAAAATCTCTAAAGTTTTTTTTAAAGATAGTTTAAAGTTTTTTATAAATTGTGCTGCCAGATGCAAACTGAACAATCATTAAGCCTTTTCTTCTAATTTTACTGATTAGAAAAAAAGAAACCCAGAGAGGCCGCTGATTTGTTCAAATCATGCAACGATCTAGGGTAGAACCAGGGCCAAAATCTAGCTTTCTTGCTTCCTTCAAAGGAGCAGAGAAAGTACACGAAAAAATAGGAGGTCTAAAGAATGCAGATGACATGTTCTTGCAGGCGACTCGTAGGGCCTGTCAAGAGCTACCAAAGAGACCAGACAACTTAGAGGGGAAGAAGACAACTTAAAAATTAAAGAATCATGAGAGATGGAAGCCCCAGTTCCTCATAAAACTCTTAAGATTTTTGTGTGTGTGTGTTTGTTTGTTTTATATGCATACAATACCTTAAAGAAAATCTGAAACATAAAATTCAAATGTCTAAATCAGATCAACCAGAAGGCAAGGTTTATTTTGCAAAAGTGGAATCTTTGCTTTACTAAGCACTTCACTACAGTTTTCTCTGAAATATTTATGCTTGATAAATAGTCTATTCAGGTGCAACTCTCAGAGCCCTTTCTATTGCATTAAGCAAGGTATGCTTCCATGCTGTTGACTCCACTGATTTTTTGCTTCCTTTCTCACTGTAACTGGAGTAAAATGCAAAGTACTAGATACCCATAGACAGTGGTGAGTTGATCCCAGCTCACAGCAGTTCCAGGAAGCTGTCGTGGGCATCTCTGCGCAATTCTGCATTCAGTGATTGAGAAATCTGATAGTTGCCCTAACCAGTTTGGCTCAGTGGATAGAGCGTTGGCCCATGGACTGAAGTGTTCCAGGTTCAATTCTAGTCAATGGCATATACTTTGGTTGCAGGCTTAATCCCCAGTGGGAGGAGTGCAGGAGGCAGCTGATCAATGTTTCTCCCTCTCTCATCAATGTTTCTAACTCTCTATCCCTCTCTCTTCCTGTCTGTAAAATCAATAAAATATATTTTTTTAAAAAGGAAATCAGAAATTTTTTTTTAAAAATCTGATAGTTGATCCAAAGTGGACCAACACAGGGGGACATGGGGAAGGCATGAAGAGAAGTTTGCTTAGATTCTACCAGTTACTTAAAACAATAAATAAAAGATCACACAGAAAAAGGCCCAGAGCTCTTGTGGGATTCCATGTAGCTGAAGTCTAGGCCTCAGCAATTTAACTCCTTGCAAAGAAAAAAAAGTAAAGGACACCCCACTTTGACATGAAAGTTTAGGAAAGCCCTAGCCAGTTTTTCTCAGTGGGTAGAGTGTCAGCCCTCAGAATGAGGGTCCTGAGTTCGATTCCGGTCAAGGGCACATACCAGGGTTGCAGGCTGGATCCCCGGGCCCAGTCAGGGCGTATGCAAGAAGCAACCAATAAATGTGTCTCTCTCACATCAATGTTTCTCTCTTTCTCTCTCTCCCCCTCTCTCTAAATATCAATGGAAAAATATTCTCCTTGGGTGAGAATTAACCACAAAACAAAACAACAAAAAAAAAAAAAAAAAGAAAAGAAAGAAAGGTTAGAAAACCCATCCCAGTGCCTCCAGCTCTATGTCAGGCACTGAGACCACAGCCCATGCCATGCATCAGTACCTGACCTTTGGTCTTATTGATGTGAGGGAGACACATTTATTGGTTGCTTCTTACATACAGAGCAGCCAAGACTACATTGGGCAGGGGATGCTTGGACTCAGTGTCCCCAAGTACACCCCTAAAAAAGGGGTGACTGAGTCAGTCTTATAGCTACCATCTGGAAGCAAGAAAGCCTATGGGAATATGTGGGAGAGGACAATTGGTAGGATCAAGTAGGAAAAAATGGTACCCTTGGGCTGGTGTCATCAGGAGATACATCTGTTAAGTGGAGCATAAAGGATGGAAAAACACTAAATGAAAGCTGAAATAAGGGGGTCAATGGGAGAAAAAAAGGGGACATATGTAATACTTTCAACAATAAAGATTTAAT
Source organism: Ia io (assembly GCA_025583905.1). Classification (NCBI taxonomy): domain Eukaryota; kingdom Metazoa; phylum Chordata; class Mammalia; order Chiroptera; family Vespertilionidae; genus Ia; species Ia io. The sequence continues at coordinate 63,924,732 of JAJQQW010000014.1, read as the reverse complement.
TTTTTTAAAAAAAGGGAAGGAAAGAAAGAAACCAAATCCCACTTCCTCCAAAGTCTTAATGACAGAGCAAATAGCTGAATGAAAAACACATGCATGTCCACCACCCACTAGCGGCCACTAGTCAATGAGACTCTTTGTGTACAGGAGTAATCACTGGGCTCACAACATGTTAATGACAATATTAAATGAGGTCCATTATTTTACTCTAGCAAAGAGTAGAAAGGATGTATAATTAGCAGAGTCCTGATAAATTCCAACTTTAATTGATGCTTTTGTGGGGATAGCACATTTAGAGTCCATTTAGCATCATTATATTCCTCATGGGCTTCTTTATGATCTTTATCAACCCAATCCATGAGTAAGGGTGATATGAACCTTTTGAACCTGACACTTGGTAAACATAACTGGGTTTGCATTAATTAAAGACACAGCATGTGAATTATCTAACATTCAAGTCTATGATCAAACCATCCTATTATTGCCCTAACATACCTGTGGGTCTACAAAATTCAGAGGATTCACTCAAACAAAATAGATTAAAATCATGACTGCTATTCATTCAAACTGACTTTCCAACTGGACCAGAGAATTATAATAGACACATATGTGTATGTAATAAATTTGAATAGTCAATTTCATTCATGTAACCAAATATTTCTTTTCTTATAACCCAATTCCTGAGGTATAAATAAAGCTTTAACTGAGAACAAGATTTGTTTATCTTTTCATTTTTCTTATCTTTGGCTCCATTTATATTGTTGGGGTTAATGAAAAAATTTAAGACAGGAAACATTTTTAAATTTTAATGAGGCTTATTGGACCAGTGTTTTTAAAAAATTATTATCTAATACATTTTGTGTTGGGTTAATGGTAAGATATTTTGGCAGTAAGAACAAAAGAAATTTTGCCTAAGGCTTTTCTAATTTGCAAAATGAACTAAAAAATAGAGCCCAACATTCTTCTTATTTCATTATCTCATTATGGGCTCAATTGGCTAATAAAAAGTATCCAGCTGGGGTACATGGATTGGGGTGCAATCTTAATTTATTCAGTTTGAATCCTTCCAATTAATCACCTCAACTTAATAATTTCCAACTCTTATTTCATTTTGTCTCAGATAGACCCAGCCTAAATGACTGTTTTGGAAGAAAGTGGTTATTCTGCCAATCAATCAAGAAATTTCCCACTAGAAGATAAAAGGCAAGCATATTTGAATATGGAAATTTACTCAATTCCAAGAGAATTTGTTGTGTCCTGAAGTAATTTGGTTTTACATCTGTGCTCCATCTAGGCAGGATCAGTCACCCAGTCATTGAACAAAATACCAAATTCCTAAACTATCTGCAAAGACACTACAGTTCGTTTGGGTAGATTTTTTAAGGAACATTCTGTTTCATTGTTTCTTTTAATAATAATGTACACTATATACAATCAGTAAAGAAAGCATATATAAGCAAAACGATAAAGAGCCCTGGCTGGTTTGGCTCAGTGGTTGCAGATTTTTTATCCCTTTCTTTCCAAGATCAGAATGAAATCATTTGTATAGAGCAGTATTTTAAAGCAGTTACCTGCACGTTCAATTATGCCCAACGTTATGCAGTTGTAAAACAGACATAATTTCCATTCTTGGAAAGCAAAGCACAGATGCACATAGCTTATCATGTTCAATCCAGACAGGAAATACTACTGCATATTTTACAAGTTCAGAGTGTTACAATAATATTCTTCAATGTCAATGATGTTATAACGATTTACTGGACTTAGAAATAAACTTACAATTTTCTATATGACATTCTCTATCTTGTTCTGACATTGGCCTTTCTGATACTACATTCTTATCTTGAGTCCATGTCCCAATTGCTTTTCAATCATTAATACTAATAATTACCATTATAGGAGAAGTTTGCATTTTTGTTTTAACCTAACCTAACCATGATTACCTGAAAGTTTTTATTGTTTTATCCTGGTTGAATATTTCTACCTTAAACTAATAATACATAGTTGTGAAAATTCTAGGAAATATAAAAATTGGGCCTCTCAAGAGTTCTGATTTTTTTTTCTCTGATATGTAACTCATCTACTCTGCTACATTATTCAGAAAGCCCAAAGCAGTACTTGGACAATAGAAAACAAAGCAGGAAACCTCTGCCTAGCCAGTGAGGCTCAGTGGTTGAGTGTCGACACATGCAGCAAGAGGTGGTCAGGGCACATGCCTAGGTTTCAGGTTTGATCCCCAGTAGGAGGCGTGCAGGAGGCAGCCGTTCGCTGTTCCTCTCTCATCAATGTTTCTATCTCTCTCTCCCTCTCCCTTTCTCTCTTTTAAAATAAAAAAAGCAGGAAATCTCTAACTGAAAAGAAAAAGTAAGGTCCAGGCAAGCAGACAGAGCACCAAGTCCCATCTCCTCATCTTGTTTAAGGAATTTCTCCAGCAATTCTCTTTCTCTCGTACACCAGATTTTCTGCTCCTAATGGATCATTTCCATCAACCTGCAACTTAAGACACAGAATGATTATTTCAGTTTCTCTTCCCCCTGCAGCAACTCTCCATTTTCAAAACAAACATCTAATACACACACACACACACACACACACACACACACACACACACACACTGATTCAGATTATAAACTGTTTGAAGCACAGCTATCCAGGTATAAGATAAAAACAGTCAGCGAGAGGATATGAAGATTTGTTCTCTGCTCCTAACCTTCCTTCCCAGAGGACAAAATATAAAACAAGTTGGGAATCCACATTGGAGTAAAAGAGTAAAAATAGTATTTGGAACAATTCCCTCATCACTTCCTATTGTAATCCCAAAGAGGAAGACTGTTCCTGAGAGAATTTCCTCAGACAGATGAGGATGATTTTGGATAGAGAAGATTATAACCACTTGTCTAGTAAGCAGTAAACTCAGTAGTATGCCTACCAGGGCATGAGAAAAGGGCTAACAGGGGTGGAGGGAGAAGAATGAACAGGATCAGGAAAGACTAGGTGAGCATCAGCATCACTCTGGTTTCCTAGGCAACAAGTCTGGTGGAGTGGGGATTGCTAGGTTTTCTGTTAATTTAGAGTATGCACTTGAAATTATCTGAGGAGATGATTTAGCTTGCTAGCCCCAGACAGAAGAATGAAGAGAACCATACTAGCAAAAATTTGAATGGAGAAAGAGAGAAATGAAGTTGGCTCCATAGGATCCTCTAAAATACATTATAAAGGGCACCAGCTGGACACCAGAGATCATCTAATGTCACACACAAAAAAGACGATGTTGGATGTCATCCATGTCTGAAGACTCAACCATAGTCATCAATAGCTGGAGTGCAATAGCATCTGGGTGAGAAATGAGACTAAGGGAGAAGACCAGATTCTATGTTACCACAACACACACCATCCACATAAACAAACTCCCTCTCCCTTCAACTTCCAGGGTTATGGGAACCTGAGCCCTATGAAAAAGAAGCAGGACTGTGACTAGGGAAAAGAAGATGGGAGAGGGAGCCATGAACAGCTACATGAAGAGATGGTAATATGTAATTTTGACTGTAATCATTCACACAAAAGAACATTTAAAATGTAGTTGACAAGAATGCATAAATATGACAAGACTAGTGTCCTGGTGCATGGATTCGTGCACATTGAAAGGAAATTAATTAGAAGAAATATTTTAATATCGCTATTCACACTTTCTCTATAATAGAAGTGTCAACCAAATTCACAATCGACAATGACAGATCGAAACACACGTGTGCGATTGGCACCAGTGAGAGCTTTATATGTATCTCACATGCGTGAGTCAACTTAGCCTTTTATAGATATAGAATAGACTTGCTTAATTAGACCTGCTTTATGATGTAGCTAAACTTTTTCCAGCCCAGTGAAGCACCACAACTTCTCTTTCAGGAAATTGTCAGCAGCACAGAAGTAAATATCAACATGAAGCAGATTATTATTGTAAATCACACCGGGAGAACAAAGGGTAAAATATTTAACTGTAATATGTTTGACTATATTCTGCGCACTGAGAAAACGTGAAGTCATTTTTTTTTAAGTTCCACCATTTCTTACTTCTTTTCAGTCAGGTCAAGTTTCTGAACTTTCTAAATCTCTGTTTTCTGGCTAATGAAAAGAAAATGGTATTCTATCAATTCTCCTATCTACCTACTCCAGGACTTCTGTGAGGATCAAATGAGATAAAGCACATGAAAACGCTTCACCAAACATTTGGTTAAACTGTAAAATGTTTGCACATGCCTATAAAGCAAGTCTGGTTCTTGGGCTGAAGAAACTCCAAGGAGGCTAGTCGCTATGGAAAGGAAGCTGGGTGTTGCTACGTGACATCATTACCCAGCGCCCACAGCCACTGTTTCTGGGCTGGGCTGGGCTGTGGGCCACATTTTTCACCATGGGGTCTTGGCAACATTGGCTGCGATTTGGTGGGGTGTCACTCCAGGGTGTCCCACTTGGGGGAAGCCAAGTGTTGGTTTGTTGGCACCAGGTCCATGGTGCCATTTATTTTTAAATGGCCAGTGCATGTCATGGCAGCTCCTGCGTTGAGTGCACTGGCAGCTCCATTGAGCAAAGGCCAATTGAGTGCAATGGCCAGTGCACATCAGTTGAGTGCAATGGCCAGTTGAGTGCATTCTCCAGTTGAGTGCAATGGCCAGTGCACGTCATGGCAGCTCAACCTGGTGGTCAGTGTACATCATAGCTACTGGTCAGACAGACAAACACTTAGTCTTTTATATATATACAGATAGTTTTCCATTGCAAAGTGAGAATAGTGTCTTTAACAGGAATTAAGTTCTATTGAACAAATAGAGCTTTGTTTTTTCCCATTTAATTTGTAATCATTTACCTAATTTCTGATGTTATATAGACACTAGAGGCCCAGTGCACGGATTGATGCACTTATGGGGGGTGTGGCCTGTGGGGATCGGCCTGCTGTGGGAGCAGCCGCTCATCCCGGTCAGCCAAGCGGCACTCCTACTGTGGGAGCACACTGACCACCAAGGGACAGCTTCTGCATTGAGCTTCTGCCCCCTGGTGGTCAGTGCATGTCATAGTGACTGGTTGACCAGTCATTCTGGTCGTTCCACCGTTCGGTCGCTGGGCTTTTATATATATATAGATAGGAATCAGAAGAGAAAGAGCTGACCCACTATGGAAAGGACTGAGAAATTAGATAATGAATCGGATGAGATCACAAAGGGAAGTAGCCCTTACTAAGCAAAGGGAAGTAGCCTGAACAAAGACTAATTTTCTAGTCCAAGGTGAGGCCAAAAGCAGGTTCGTTTCTACCGAGGGAAGTATACCTTCACATAGAAACACAGATTTACACAGCATAATAAAACTTCTCCTCTCAAGTCCAATGGGAAGGAAAGAAAGGAAGTACCTCTAGCCAAAGAGGGGAGATTAATCTTTCTCAACAATCTAGGCAGGGATAATAATGGCTAAGAAGTCAAGTTGGGGCAGTCAGCAGCTTGGCAGCCTCAGATCCGAGGGAAACTGGGTTCTTTATCATCAGTCCGGCCAAAGAGAAGCTCTTCATCAGCAGGACCCAGCTGATGCAATATGGCAGCATTGGTCAAGGATGCATCCTACTGTCCAATGCTGCTCAGGGAGAGAACATCAGGCCTCTCTTGCAATATGGCAGCTGAGTATAATCTGACTTACCAGGAGTGGCCAGGCAGACATGGGGCATCCTGAACACATGAGGGAAGCCAGCCCCTCCTAAGCACATTGGGGATGGTCAGGCAAACAGAAGCTGAAGTTTCTTAAAGGGGGGGCGGGGGGGGCACGGTTAAAAATGCATTAATTAAAAGCCAATCATGCCGAAGCCGGTTTGGCTCTGTGGATAGAGCATCGGACTGCGGACTCAAGGGTCCCAGGTTCGATTCCGGTCAAGGGCATGTACATTGGTTGCGGGCACATCCCCAGTAGGGGGCGTGCAGGAGGCAGCTGGTCGATGTTTCTCTCTCATCGATGTTTCTAGCTTTCTATCCTTCTCCCTTCCTGTCTGTAAAAAATCAATAAAATATATATAAACAAAAAATAAATAAATAAATAAAAATAAAAGCCAATCATACAATTTTGTTTCAAAAACCAAAGTAAATTTTTTAAGCAACTTGCATCAGCCAACTTTATATTTAAGGTCTATGGGCTTCTATTGAAAGACGGGGCATGATCTGGAAACCAAAGTAAGGAAATCTCAATTGTTAGTAGAAATTGTGTAGAAGGGTCTCAGCTCCATGGAAGATTATCTGTGAGATTCTTAATCAAGGCTCTTTGCACTGTCTGCCTAATGTATTAATACTTATTTACTGCATATTACAAAACTCTATCGTAGTGCCAAAGTACTATTGAGGAAATGGGGTTATTTGTGCCAATAGATGTTTATATACACAAAGGAAAGATTTTTAAATTTCTTCTAATTTATTAATAAAAATACTTCTGCCACAAACAAATTCCAGTTTATATATCAAAATGCAAATGATAACATTTAGTCAAGGGTGTGGTCTGAACAAAGAGAAAAGAATCTGTATGGGTATGGCAAGCCAAACAACTATCTACAGAGATAATCTTAATATTTATGTTATTTATATGGTACCCCAATTATAATTAGAAAAGGATATTAGGATAATGAATTATTGAATCCTATTCTAAAATTACTTAGAATCTTAATCTCCATTGCAACTTGCCAAAATTTCTACGATACTTAATTACACTGCCACTTGGCCACATTTAATTGTGTATAAATGTGTTTACCATCACAATTATAACTTTGAAAATATTGCCTTATAAATATTTTATCAACTAGAAGTTTTAGCACTCCCTTACCCACTGACTGAGAGAGAACAAAACTGTCTTCTTTAATTTGGATAGAAGAAAAGTTTCCACAAGTTTTGACAAATGTGGGGGATCTATCTTGAATCATTCTGAATAGAAGCTTCTAAATTCCAATTGTGAGAGGCCTATGAAGAACCTTAGTTTATTGAGCTTTTAGGATTGAAATTCAGCCTGTTATTCTGTGGCCAGTCTTTGTAACCAATAGATGATTCAGCTAATGTACACGGAAAAGTTACTGTGAGATTGAACAAAAGGGTGTTTGTTAGAAATTAGATATGTTTCCCATCTATACTTAACAGTTTCAAAAAATAATGAAACATCCCACTTCCTGACACATATATAAGCACCAATAATTGTCTCTCTTTATCTCAGTTTGTATTTTAGGATTTACAATTACTTGAACCCCCTTATAGTGTTAACTTAGAGAAAATGAGAAAGGGGCATTATGACTTTCTTTAAAAGATTACACATGTCTTTGCCCTATGTTGAATTATTTGAGCCTGATTTCAAAGATTAAGTAAATGGTACCTAAGCATGCTGATACCTTATGGCTGCAAATTATTTTCTACCTTTAGAATCTGAAAAAAAGAGGAAGATAATGGTTCATTTTTTTAAAAGCACTAAAATAAAATAAAAATGTATGCCTATTGAAGTGTTTTTTTAAATCATTTCCAAAAATAACTGGCAAAATAATACCTCTACATGTTTAAGCCAAATTAAATTGCTTACGAATGATCAGAAATCATGGTTGCCATGGTTTCAGGTGCCCAGAATGTGGCGTATGGACTAAATACTGCCTTGCAGCAAAAATGCCTGTGTATTAAGTACAAGCCACTAAAAATCTAATTATAGTGTTCTAAGGCATTTTAAATCTTTCAAAACTAAGAATACTTGTGGTTAATAATAATTTTTAAAATATCAGCTGATCTGACTTTATGATAATGATGAAGAAAGTCACAGCCAGCCTCTGATCCTGCAGGTATTCTTAAGGCTCAAAAGAAGCCCTTGATTTTCTTATTTAAAGTCACTTTCCCAAAAAGAATCTGAAACTTCCTGGTGGATTTAAATTCTGCTTTTTTTTTTTTTTTCCCCACTGAAGGAGATTTCTACTTTCTCTTCTTTTATTTCCTCCATTGCACTCCAATATGGAGGTTTTGCGGACTTGAAATCAGTCAGTTGATCAGTCAACACTTATTGAGCAACACTATGTCAGACATTACTCAGACATTGAGGTTACAAAGATAAATAAGACAGTCTCTTCCCTTATAGAAGAGATTTGTTTGTCAATCTTACATTTAGACTAACAGTTATTCCTAATATACTGTAGTAAAGCAGTAATAGAAATAAGAATAACATGTGCACAGAAGACAGGCACAACCTTTAGCCTGGAAGAGCCAGAAATCTTCCTAAGGTTTACCCTTGAGTTTTATGTCAGTCAGTAGTAGGAATTAGCCAAGTACAAGGGAAGCAGGAGAGAATTTCAGTTATACAGAGAACAGAGGTCTTGATTTAGTGTGTCCAAGGAATCATGACACAATATGTCATAATGTGTCAACCAAGTTTAGGAGTGGACTTTATTCTGGAGGTAATATGGAGCCACTAAAAGGTTTTAAGTAGGAGGGTTATATGGTCTGATTTGTTTTACAGATAGACTAGAGGCCCAATGCACAAAATTCATGCAAGGGGCTCGGCCCCCGCCATGGTGGCCACCTTGGCCCTCGCAGCCCCAGCTTCGTCTGGAAGGTCATCTGGAAGGACATCCAGTCTAATTAGCATATTACACTTTTATTATTATAGATAACTTTGGAGGACAAATTCGAAAGGACCAAAATTAAACAAGGAGACCACTTAGGAGGCTATGTGTGATGGTTAATTTTATGTATCAACTTGGCTGGACCATGAGGTGCCCAGATAGTTGGTCAAACATCATTCTGGGTGTTTCTGTGAGGGAGTTTTTGGATGAGATTAACATTTAAATCAGTGGGCTTGAGTAAAGCAGATTACTCTCCATAATGTGGGTGGGCTTCATGCAATCAATTGAAAGGCTAAATAGAATAAAAAGACAAATTCTCCCTTGAGTAGGAGAGAATTCTCCAGCCAACTGCCTTCAAACTTCACCTGCAACATTTGTTCTTCCTGCCTGAAGGAATTGGAACTAAAATATTGGCTCTTCCTGGGTCTCCCAAACCACCAGCCGACCTTGCAGATTTTGGGCTCACCAGCCTCCATAATCACATAGGCCAATTCCTTATAATAAATCTATACATCTATCTATTCAATTATCCTTCTTTCTCCTAATAGAGAGGGATGAATGGATAGATAGATGATAGATAGATAGATAGATAGATAGATAGATAGATAGATAGATAATCTATAATAATAAAAGCATAGTATTCTAATTAGACCAGACAGCCAAACAACGTTCTGGACAACCTTCCAGATGAAGCCGGCACTGTGAGGGCCAAGCCCCTTGCACAAATTTTGTGCATTGGGCCTCTAGTATCTATATATTACTCTGAAAAACCCTGACTAAGACATGATTGTAGTGGCCCAAAACATGGATTGTGAGGGCTCAAAGTAGAGTAGTGATAATAAAAGTAGAAGTGAATATGATTTAAGAAGGAAAATCAGTAATGTTGTACCAGTGATTAAAATGTGGAGAGGTGAGAGAAGGATAGAAGTAAAAAACCATTACTTAGCTCAAGTGCCTACCTGAATGGCTACACCACCAACTGAGGTAGAGACTCTGGAGGTAAAGGTCCAGGCATGAGTGGTACAAGTAATTAGTATGATACATGCTAAGTATGAGGTACCCTGAACATCAGGGTTGTATATAGGAATCCAGAGCTCAGAGGAGACATCGAGGCTAGAAATGCATATTTGGAAGACATTCTCTATTGTTTCAAAAAACACACATGAGACTAAATAACATCACACATAGAAAGGATGAAAGAAGAGAACAGTAAGCCAGAGGCAGAACTTTGGGACACACTCATATTTTATGGCTGGGCAATGAGAGTAGAATACACAGAGGCTTATAACAGAAATGTCAGGAACTGTGAAGCGTCAGGTTTTACCCAACTTGCAAGTTAGCCTGCCACAGTTTCATGCGTGCTGACAGGAGACATGAGACTCCTGGGTCAGAGATAAAAAGACTTTATTGCTGACAATAATAGCAAGAGGCAGAATATCAGCATTTTCTTGCACTGGCCTTCCATGTACTAATTCCCACAGGGTGGTGCTAAACTACATCTCTTCCTTCTACCTTAAGTAAAGGTCAAATAAAGGAAAGAGCCTAGTAGACTTGTGAGGAAAAGTCATTCTAGACAGTGAAACTAGAAAAATTAGCCAAAGGGAATAAGCCCACTCCATGGTGACCTGAGTCACTTCCTGCAACAGGCCAGAACCATTACATCCACCAAGCAAAGTACATTTGTTATACCCATTAGCCTTCTAAGCAGACTACCACTGAGCCTAGATCATTGAGAACAAATCCAAATCGACCCATAATAGGAGGACACCCAGATTTAGTTACAGCAACACCAAGAAACAGTGAGAAATCCTAACCAGAGAAATTAAAACCCTATATCTATCATTTACTAATTCACAGTATCCCAAGCCACAAGATCAAAACTATATTCTCAGCATTAACATACACACACACACACACACACACACACACACACACACACACACACACACAAATGATCAAATCTCTGTGTTGAGGAAATCTAGTCCTTGGGTATTCTGTGTTTAGTGGTGCAAATCATTGCTGTGTTGAGAACTGGCATACCCTTTTTTAGGCAAGCAGTTCTCTGGAAAAATACTTACAAACTTGTTTGGAAATTTCAAGCATGTCTTAACCTTATAAGTACCCTTAATTACTTGAGCATATGTGTTTTATAGTTCACTGAGGAAGTTATAATCTCCACATACAGGTTTATGAATTTGGGGCACCTCAAAGATCTTACCTCATTGCAAAATATGGCACCTCAATGGAGATTTAAAGAGCAGTTTTTTTAAAAAAAGAGATGACTAGGAGAAAGAGAATCTTATTGTGGGTCATAAAAATGTATACCAGTATATGTATTTTAATTTAATGGATTATATATGTCTTGTTAACTATCATAGTCATTAAGACAACAAAAAAGCACTCAAATACCATTTGAATCGGTTTTTATACAAAGCATGTGGTATATAAAGAGATCACCTAGAGTTTCATGTCCTGTGAAAGAACTTAACCAGCCACACAAATCCATTTTAACCACAGTTTCTGTCACCCAACACTTCAATCACAGGATTTTTAAACTCTTACAAGACTTTCATGATTCTTTTATGCCCGTGCTTCATAATGGATTTATTCATCTCTCAAAACCCAGAGCAGGATCCACGTGCCCTAACATCGCCCCCTTCACCACTCCCACCCTCATAGAGCTTGTCACTCTCTCCAGAAACGGCATAAGTCTGTCTATTGTTGTTCTTACAACGCTGTATGGTAATTTATTCGCTCACACATTTGTCTCTCCAACAGTCTTCCTAGCAGGCTGCCTTACCCATCTTCGAAGGGGATGCGAGGGCGGGTGCAGAATCATCTTCAAAGCTTATAAGGCAAGTAAAGAAATTCCAGGGGCAGAGAGCTGTCATCATGAAGTTTTTAATGAGGTTTTTCTGCTAACAGTCATCACTGCCCCCTCTTGTCCTGCCTCCTTCTAAATCTACTTACTGTTAATTTGTCTGAGATTGAATATCTCCTATATATCAAGCAAACAAGTAATGGGTACTATAACTACATCCCAAGAGAAATACATTGGAAGCTCAGGAATGGAACCAGCTGCTTTGAAAATACGGTGAAACCATTGATTGATTCAGTGGTACAGACTGCTGGACATTCTGGGCCACAGAATCAGTAGCTACTCCACACCTCCCAGAATCAGGTAGGGAGGCCTCCTCCATGTGTCTCAATGCAATGTCAAAGACTTAGAGAAAAGACTGCAAAATCCAACAATCCACAGAATCACAGGTAACAGACTTCTAATAGTTCAGAAGTGGGGGCAGAAAAATCTTAGAAGTCATTAACGTCTTCATTAATCAAGAAAGAAAAAAAACAAACATTTATTCAAGTCGTACTATCATTTCTTACTAATCATTCAATTATTATTAATGCATATCAATTCTTACTAATCATTCTATTAGATGCTCCTAGGAATCTAAAAAATAAAGTAAAAGTCAAGGTGCTGGCTAATGAACAGTTAAGAAGTGAAACAAGACTTCGTCTATGAAACAAAATAGTGCCAGGCAGTACACAATCAATGCTTAAATTGAATAGAGTGAGTGTACTATATAGGATGACCACGTATTCTGGTTTACACTTTTTGTCCCTGTTGATATGAAAATTATATAGTCTGGTGTCATTCAAGAGAAAGAGTTTTCCCCCTTTGGAGTCATGATGTGCATTGTTGCTTCTTTGCTGGGATAAAAGAAGTAAGCCATCGTTTTTGCCTTTGGAAATGACACCTAGTAATCAGACATTATAGACATTTTCCTGGGTTAGGTTTTGTTGCTTTGTTTTGTCTTTTTGACTATGGTTCTACTGTTCAATCTGGTTACCGCTGACTAGTTACTTTAGTTTTATAAATATAGCCCAATCTTTTAGGGGGAGGATCAAAATGTATTTCAAAGCAAAAGTAGAGATAAAGAATGGGAATTTTACCTTTAGTTTATTCTTTTCTGTACTGTTTTAAATTTGTCTATGTGAATGTACTATCTTTATGGCAAAAGTAATAATGTTTGGGATTTTTCTTACTGTGTGACTTATCTTTACAATAAAAATATTTTGAAAGCAAGGATAGAATGAGAAATATAAACCATACAAATGTTGACTTGCTGTTAACATCTCTGTCACAGAAGAAAGCCACAGTCTATATAAAAATGCCTAAAAAGACAAACACATTGGGAATGGATTTTTAAAGGTACTGACAAATCTGTAGTCATTGCACATAGCAACATGTGCGGCTGTAGTGGAAATGTTTTTATGGACTGTTTGTTGTTGTTTTACATTCACTTTGAAACCCTAAGGAAAATAGAGGGAGGGATTAAAGGTTCATAATAAACTTTACAAGCCTGGGTAGTGGAGAAAAACTCCAGAGGGTTATGAGGTGTTAAATAAATTGAATTGGCTTAACTTTCTGCCCCATTGTCATGAAGGCCTTTGCACTTCTCACAATGTGGGGACAATTAGGTGTTAGCCCAGCTTGGAAAGATAAATGTCCAACTTCCAGGCAACAGTGTGGATTTAGCCAGTGCTGTGTGGGCCACAAAATTCTTCTAATCAATTCTGGCTTTAATGTTTGCACAAATGCAAATAAGTATGAATAAACAAGCAAGACAGAAAACGATGGCAAAACTTAATTCAAAATGCAAATATTTTCACTTTCTCCCTCATTATTGACACTTTTCTGCAGGATCTCAGAAGCAGAAAAGAACTGGTAGAGCTATTTTAAATATGACTAAAAAACCCATCTTCTAAGCATTTTAGGTGCAAGCTCAAAATGGATGCATAATATTTTGTGCAAAATCATTTACCAATTTTATTATATAAGTTGTTTTACCCCAGGAGGCTTCTCCTGGTCCATTATATAATCTTCTTATCACCTAATAAATTTATGCATTATGGAGAGGACTACAATGATAACTAAAAAAATGGTCATCTTATCTTGCCTGAGATCATTCCAGTTTGGTCGAAGCCAGTTTGTGAAAGAAAAAACACCATTGACATTCTGATGGAATGTAGCCTAACACCTTTGAAAATCTGCAAATCTGTGAACACCACTCTAGAATACAGTTTCTCTCCTACTGAAAAAAGAGAATAGGAAATTTTAAGCAACCCAAACTTCTATTTTGTGGGTATGAGAGTAATCAGGACTTGTTTGAACTTACTTTTTTAAAATTTTTATTTTATTGTTGACAATGTTATAGATGTCTCTCATTATCTCCCTTTTTGCCTCCTTCCACCCAACTCCTACCCCACCCCAGGTCTTCCCCATACTATTTTCTGTGTCCAGGGGTTATGCATATATCCATATATGTTCTTTGGTTAATCTCCCCCCCCCTCCCCCGGCACCAACACTCACCACACACACACACTGAGGTCTGTTATTCTGTTCCATGCATCCATACCTCTGGACCTATTTTTTTTTTTTTTTTTAATATGGAACGCTTCACGAATTTGCATGTCATCCTTGTGCAGGGGCCATGCTAATCTTCTCTGTATCGTTCCAACTTTAGTATATGTGCTGCCGAAGCGAGCACTGGACCTATTTTTGAACTTCCTTTTTGATCACCAATATATTTCCAGTCAAAATTTTTTTCCAAAACATTAAGGTTTTTAAATTGTTATTTAATGTTACCTTGTTTATTAACCCTTTTAGTGCCAGCGGGCCAATCTATCGGCCCATGGGGTATGTGCGAAGAATGCCACAGGCCGATCTATCGGCCGGGTGGTTTTACGCTCACGCCTTTTCTGTGTGTCGCATAGGTTTTGTAGACATATTTTTAGTACCTGTCATGCTTCCTAATCATTATTGACTAATTTTCATTGTGAAAATTAAATATATGTTCGATTTTTTTGGCTAGAATAACATAAGGTATTTTCTGCTTTGTAGCGTACCTGCTTTTACTGCGTAGCAGAATTTTTCCACCTAGCCATACTACAAATCTTGCTCGACCCGGTGAACCTGGATATGACCCATGTGCCAAAATCCAACCTCTCATAGATCATGCCAATATCTTGTTCAGACACCATTATACTCCACACATGCAGCTGAGTGTTGATGAGAGCTTGGTTGGAACAAAGAACCATACACAACTCTTGCAGTATCTACCAAATAAGCGGCACCATCGGTGGGGTATAAAATTTTGGATGTTGTGCGACTCTGTCGTTAACTATTGTTTGGCATTTTTTGTATACAGAGGAGCAAAATGTGATGTAGATAAAACTGAAATCCAAAAGAACGGCCTAGGATATAGTGTAGCGATTAGATTATTGAAAATGGGGAATTACCTAAGAAAAGGTTATCATATTTTCATGGATAATTTTTTTATGTCTGTTCCACTGGCAAAGGACTTGTATGAGCTAGGTTGTTATGTTACTGGTACCATTCGTAGAAGTAGGAAATATTTACCTGAACAACTGACACAAAAATTTGCTGTAGGAGTGAAGAGGTATTTCCGCCAAGGCGCTGTTCTTGCTACTGCCGTGCGGGAGAACAAGTCACAACGTTTTCCAGTAATATTATTATCCACCAAATCAAAAGCAGAAAACAGTAAACACCTAAGAAAACGTAGAGGTCAGAATAAAGCCGTGGCATTTTTCACGTATACCAGGCCTAAGAGGCTGGCACTAAAAGGGTTAAAATAGCAGAAATCAATAAATCAGTAAAGTAAATACAAAACTGGTTGTTGCAGAAGACCAGTAAAATAGACAAATTTTGGTAAACTTAATTAAAGAAAAAAAAAAAAAATAACAACATTAGGATATGGTCAAGGAAGAAAATATAAGGCCCTGATCTACTAGCTCAGTTGGTTAGAATGTCTTCCCAGTACTCCAGGATTGTGGGTTCGATCCCTGGTCAGGACACATACAAGAATCAACCAATCCTATATAATAAAGAGGTAATATGCAAATTGACCCTCACACCCTCGTGTCACAAGATGGCTGCCCCTACGTTGTCACAGATGGCCACCCCCATGTCATCACAAGATGGCTGCCCCCACGTCATCACAAGATGGGCACCCCCATGTTGTCACAAGATGGCCACCCCACATTGTCACAAGATGGCCACCACAAGATGGCCGCCCCCACTTCATCACAAGATGTGGGGGGCAGCCATCGGCAGTCAGACATCCCCTGAGGGGTCCCAAATTGGAGAGGGTGCAGGCCAGGCTGAGGGACGCCCCCTCCCAGTGCACAAATTTCATGCACCAGGCCTCTAGTGAATACATAAATAAGTAGAACAACAAATTGATGTTTCTCTCTCAAATCAATAAATAGAAAGGAAAGAGAACAGATGATACATACAAAGAATATTATTTTCACTTTTCACATAATATGCTACAAGTTTATACCATAAATTTAAAAATCTAGATAACTAGTATTTACCTAGGAAAATATAAGTTAACAAAGTTAACTCAAAAAGATAGTAAACCACCCTGACCTGTTTGGCTCAGAGGTAAGGCCTAAGGACTGAAGAGTCTCAGGTTCAATTATGGTCAAGGGCATGTACCTTGGTTGCAGGCTGGATTCCCGGACCTAGCAGGTTTGGGAGGCAATCAATCAATAGGTCTCTCTCACATCAATGTTTCTCTCTCTTTCTCTCTTCCTCTCCTCGCTTCCTTCCACTCTCTCTAACAATGGAAAAAATATCCTCACTTCTAGGGTGAGGATTAAAAACAAATCTGTCCTATAGTGAAGGTACTAGCACAAGATGGTTTTATAAGAGCATTACCAAATCCTCAAGGAACAAATAATTTCTATGTCATATGAACCAAGTAGAATTTTTCCTAGGAATACAAGGATGGTCAACATTAGAAAATCTACTAATGCAAATTACTACACTAAGAGATTACATGAGAAAAATGTGAGTTTCTTTAAAAGTACTTGATAAATTTAAACTAATTCTCCTTTTTTAAACATATCTTATTAAGCAATGAGTAGAAGGAAATTGCTTAAATTTATAAATTGGCTTCTACCAGAAACCTATAGAAAATCTTATAGTTAATGATGAAACTTTTAAGAAGCATTCACATTAAAGTTAAGAATAAGACAAGTACTTCTATCGCTGATAATTCTTCCACACTGTTTCTAATTAACCTTTCCAAGTTAATGACTTCTTCGTTTTGAGCACTCAGTGACATATATGATTGAAGGTGTACAGTTTAAGTCATGAAGACCACAGATAGAGAAATTACTGTAGTTAGAAAATGCAAACAAGTATATTTTTAAAAGAAGTATCCAAAATTTAGTATCTAAATGTTTTGAGGATTGTTTTCTTTTTACAAGCCTACTGAAGAAGCTCTATCTTTTCTAAATACAATTCTCTGCTATAAAGCCACTTAAAATTAAAGAAAATACATCTTCTTACATATGCTGCTTGACAGGAATATGAGTCAAATGATAATCAGTACAGTAAGAAGCATTCTAATGCCTCAAGTTTTATAGCAGCTCAGGTTAACCGCAACGTAAATTCATCCCAGCAGACCTAATTCAGGGGAAATGGCATTACAGGAAGTGAATGGATCGTAAGCTCCATAGGCACCGGGACTTTCATGGAGTGGTTTTCATTGCTGACAGAGAATGTTGACTGCATTTATTTTAATAAAAGTCTGTGACTCGTGTACAAGTAGAAGAGCATTTTTCAGTACATCAATTTTATCTTCTTTGGGATTTAGGCTATAGGCTATAGATGAAAAGAAAGGCAACTAGAATATTCTGGGTCTCTGTGACACAGCACCTCTAAAATGTGTTACAAAAAGAAATACTCCACAAAATAAACATCGTAATTAATGTTGGACTATATAACCCAATATATAAAATATCCATGAGTCAATACTGATATAAATTAATTATTGAACAAATAAATGAGGGGAGAAAAGGTAAATCTATCATGCAGAAGAATTCAGAATAATTTATTGGGATACATCACCCTCAGAGAGATGGAGCATAATCCCCACCCATAAGTATGAGCTGCGTACACATAGGGATTCCTTAAGCCAAGTACAGTAAGAAAATGGAGGTGGGGACCTAGCCAGTTTGGCTCAGTGGATAGAGCATCGACCTGTGGACTGAAAGGTCCTGGGTTTGATTCCAGTCAAGGACATATGCCTGGGTTGTGGGCTCGATCCCCAGCAAGGGGCAGGCAGGAGGCAGCCAATCAATGATTCTCATCATTGATGTTTCTATCTCTCTCCCTCTCCCTTCCTTTCTGAAATATTTTTTAAAAAGAAAAAAGAAAATGGAGGTGGGGAAGGTAGAATAACTTCACAGTGGAGCAACCTGATACACACTACTTTAGCCAGGTGATCAAGGTCAACATTAACAATGATAAGTTATGTTGATAGTATATACCCTTGACATAATGTGATGAAAATGGTACTTTACTTGTGTGATCTCCCTCCCAAAAACCTATAACCCCAATGTAATCATAAGAAAAATATCAGGTAAGTTCCAGTTGAGGGGCTTTCCACAAAATGCCCAACTAGTATTCCTCTAAACTGTCAAGTTTGTTAAAAATTAGGAAAATTTCTAAAACCATGATAACTCATATTCCTGTCAAGCAATTTCGAAAGCCTAAAAAGATGTGACATCTAAATGTAATATGGTATTCTAAATAGGATCCTAGAATAGAAGAAAAACATTAGGTAAAAGTTAAGAAAATCTGAATAAAGTATGGACTTCAGTTTAAAATACTGTATTAATATCAGCTCATAAATTGTGACAAATCTACCATACTAATGTAGGATGTTACTAATAAGGCAAAACTGGGTATGAAGAAGTCAGGACTCTACTCACTGCACATTTTTTCTGTAAATCTGAAGTTATTCTAAAATTAAAATTTTATTTAAAAAAACAACAACAACAAAAGGGAAATACAGAGAAGTGGCCTATCTTATCATTTCTCTAATAGAACTTAGCAAATGAAATAATAAAGTAGAGCCTTGGCACTCACAAATTTAATACTTATTAGATGCCTTGATTAATCAATTAGTGAGGTATAGAATTTTAAATTGGAGATCATTTTCCACTATAGTTGTGAAGACATTTCTCCGCTATCATCTAGCTTCCAGCATTGCTGTTGCAATATTGATATCATTCTAATTCTAAAACTTTTTTAATGTCTCTCAAAAAATTAGTGGAGTGCTCTTATGGTCCCCGGTGTCCTGAGATTTCCTAATGATGTACCATTCTGGCGTGAACTTTATGGGTACTTTAACTGAAAAATTCATGCCTTCCATTCTAGATAATTTTTGCATATTATTTTTTTATTTCCTCCCCCTCCATTTTCTCTGTTCTCTCTACTAGAACTCCTATTTTTTTTCCTCCTTATTTTATTTTTTTCCATCATCAATTATCCCACCTATACCCTCTTCCAGAGGATTCCTATTATTTTGGATTTTGAATTTTCTGAACTATTACCTAATTTTTTTCTCTCATTTTTCATATTGTTATCTCCACTTTCTGAGAAATTTCCCAGCTAATATTCTCACCATTCTTTTGAGTTTTCCTAAGAACTCTTTTTGTTCTGTTTGATTTTGTTTTTATTGTTTCTTTATTTGAAATTAATTATCCTATTCTTACTCTTCCTTGTATGGTATCTTCTATTCTCTGACATTTTAATTGATGTTTATATTTATTTGTATCTGCCTTTCAAAGAAGGTCTCCTCTAGTGCCTTGTAATTGTACATCATTGCCTGTCCATTTTTATTAGAAACATATATTATTCCAACTTAAAAAAAACAAAAATCTGTCACATAGTACAACATAAATGATAGACATTATGATTAAGTGAAATATGCCAGTCATAAAGACAAATACTTTATGATTCCACTTATATGAAGTATCTAAAGTAGTATAACTCATAGAAACAGAAGAATAATGGTTACCAGGGGATGCGGGGATGGGGAAGTGGGAAGTTGTTCAATGGATATAGAGTTACAGTTTTGCAAGATGAAAAATTTCTAAATATCTATTGTTCAACAATATAAATAAATGCTACTAAGCCATACATGTTAAAATGGTAAATTTTATGTTGTTTTCTTTTTTTTTTTTTTAATTTAAATTCTTTATTGTTGAAAGTATTACATATGTCTCCTTTCTATGTTAAGTTTTCTTAAAATTATTATTTTAAATGTTGATTAGGAGCTCTGAGCACAAAGATGGTGCTGGTTGGACATGGGCTTTAGTTCCAAGTTAGGAGGCAGGTTGTTTTGGTGAAGAATTCCTGGTGTTGATTTCATCCGACTTTTCCTCCTAGAGAGCCATTGGCTGCTCAGATTCTCTTACAGATTAAGGACCAGGCTGCCAGCTTTCTTGAAGGTGATTTCAGCATTGAATATACAAATTTCAACTCTTTCCTCCCACTTTCAGTATGGTACCCTGTCCTTCATTGTGTTTGGGATCCTTCAGTGACTTTCTGCATTACCATCTCCAGAAAATACATCTTCAATCTTCCAGGATGTGAGATGAGGGAGCCATCATACAGCTATGAGAAGTTGAGATGTGAAGTTGGGGAACTTAACTGCTTCAAAATCAGACTACTTTCCTTGCACTTACACAGGTGTCAGCTCTAATTTTTGAGCCTTGGAGATTGAACAGTGTAAATCAACTTGTTATTCAACCTTCTCCATTGCCAACACGGGATTCAGTTACCTCTGGTCTGCTTAGTCAATTACCACTTTTCTATCTACTTACCAATTTTCTAATTTTGTTGTTCATTTTTCTCTCTTTCTCTTGCCCTCACATATTTTTACCTTTTTTATTTTTTTGGATTTTTTAAATTTTATTTTATTGTTTAAAGTATTACAAATGGTAGTACATATATTTTTTTATTATCTAAAGTTTATTTTTGCCTTTTTTAAAAGTTGCTGTTGTTTTAAAGAGGTGTTTAGGGTTTGACAGGAGAGTGGTAGCTATTGTATATATTCAACCCACCATTTTTATCCAGAGAAACTGGCTTGTTTTATATTTAATTTCCTATGTTGGAGATAATGTAGTGGAAAGAGTAGATATAGATTAACCTGAGCCAGATTTGGAGTCTGACACTTTCTTGTTGTGTCACTATAAGTTAACTAACTCTTCTTGTTTTGTTTTTCTGTTTGTAAAAGAAGGTGCTAAGACATAGGCTTGTGTTGAGAATAATATGAAAAAAACACATGAAAGGTATATGTAAAATGAGTTATATAAAGCTTATGTCAAACGTAAGACTTGCTTAATAAATATTAATCCCCCTTCCTCATCTAAGATTAGTTGTTCAATTTAACTGTAAAATTCTGGTAATAACCTAATTCTGATTTTAGTTTCTATACTGGTATCTCAAATCACATACTAGCTATTCTCTCCTAGCTGTCTTTGCCTGATTATGACATTCAATGACAGTTGGTTGCTATGTCATTTAGTTGGAATAAATGCCAATTTTAAATTTTTACATTTTAATAAAAATTAATACCATTTTTTAGTTCTTTAGTCAAATCTGCTTTTACCTTATTATGATATTGATATTTTCAAAATGTCTCTTACAATGTAAAATGGACTTTGGTTAAATATCAAGATCTGGAAGACGATGTAGAACTTTAACCATCTGAGCCCCATAGTTTTGTTCATTTCCTTGGAGGTGGAGAGCAGCTGGTTACTGCCCTCCATATAATTACATTTTCTCCCAACCCACTCAGTGATAACATACTAAAACCATCTGTAGCAAAAGCATGCCAGAGTTTTACAATGAACTGGGACTATGCATTGCTCCAATTAAGAGAGTCAAAAAGCAGTGGCTTACAAATCTTATTAATTAAACTCACAAATATTTTCTGAGCACCTGCTATATTTCAGAAATTGTCCTAGATACTTGGCATATAAGGTTCAAAGGAACAGACTTAAATAAAGAATCCTTGAGGATGTGTAGAAAGGGGCCTTTATACACTGTTGGTAAGATTATAAATTGATGCAGCCACTGTGAAAAACAATATGGAGGGTCCTCAGAAAATTTAACAATGGGCTTCAGTCAAGATGGTGGTATAGGTTAACATAGCACTCAGAACCTCCCACAATTACATCAAAATTACAGCTAAGCTCTAGAACAACCATCATTCAAAACCACCTGAAATCTACCTGGGAAGTCCTACAACTAAGCTTATAAAAAAGAAGTCACATTGAGACTAGTAGGAGGGGTCGAGACTCCAAAAGGGTTGTTTACAATAACCAAGATATGGAAGCAACATGGGTGTTCAATGACAAATGAATGGATAAAGATGTGGTGTAGCCATGGCTCAGCATCAACCCATGCACCAAGAAGTCACTGGTTCAATTCCCGTTCAGGGCACATGCCCAGACTACAGGCTCAATCCCCGGTGGGAGGCGTGCAGGAGGCAGCTGTCATCAATGTTTCTCTCTCTCTATTCTTCTCCCTTCTTCTCTCTCTAAAAATACATAAAAACATATTTTTAAAGTGTCCTTCAAAAAATTAATTAATTAATTAATAAATAAAATAAAATGTTTTTTAAAAAGAAGTGGTATATATGTACACAATGGAATATTAATCCATCATAAAAATGAATGAAATCTTGCCATTTCTGACAAGATGGGTGGACCTAGAAGGTATTATGCTAAATAAAATAAAGCAGACAGAATGCAGACTGGTGTAACCACTGTGGAAAACAGTATGGCGTGTCCTCAAAAAATAAAAATGGAACTTCCATTTGACCCAGTAATCCCACTTCTAGGAATATGTCCCAAGAAAACAGAAACACCAGTCAGAAAGGACATATGCACCCCTATGTTCATAGAAGCACAATTTACAATAGCTAAGATTTGGAAACAGCCTAAGTGCCCATCAGCAGATGAGTGGATTAGAAAACTATGGTACATCTACACAATGGAATACTATGCTGCTGTAAAAAAGAAGGAATTCTTACCATTTGCAATAGCGTGGATGGAACTGGAGAGTATTATGCTAAGCAAAATAAGCCAGTCAGAGAAAGATAAATATCACATGATCTCACTCATTTGTGGAATATAATGAACAACATAAACTGATGAACAAAAATAGAACCTGAGACATAAAAGTATTGAACAGACTGTTCAACCTATGAGGGAAGGCAAGGGGTGAGGGGGTAAGAGATCAACCAGAGGACTTATATGCATGCATATAAGCATAACCAATGGACACAGACAGTAGGGGGGTGAGGGCATGTGCTAGGGGGTGGGAGCAGCCAGTGAGAGGTCAGTGGAGGAGAAAGGAGACTCATGTAATACTTTAAACAATAAAGAATTTAAATTAAAAAGGAAAGAAATAAATCAGACAAAGAAAAACAAATACCATATAATTTCACTTATATGTAGAACCTAAAAACAAACTAATAAAACAAAACAGAAACAGACACAAAGATACGAAGAACAAACTGATGGTTGTCAGAGGGGAGAACAGTGGAGAGATGGGCAAAAAGTGCAAAGGGGAATAAGAGGTACAAACCTCCAATTATTTTTTAAAAAAGTAAGTCACAGGGATATAATGCAACTAGAAGAAAACTTCAATATTATCATAATAACTTTGTATGGTGCCAGATGGTTAAAAGATTTATTGTGGTGATCACATAAGAAGAAATAATATGTTGAATCAGTATATTGTACACCTGAAACTAATATAATATTTTACATCAACTACACTTTAATTTTAAAAATAAATAGTAATGCCCTAGCTGGTTTGGCTCAGTGGATAGAGTATGGGCCTGTAGACTAAAGGGTCCCGAGTTCGATTCGGGTCAAGGGCACATGCCCAGGTTTCAGGCTTGATCCCCAGTAGGGGACATGCAGGAGGCAGCCGATCAATGATTCTTTCTCATCATTGATGTTTCTATCTCTCTCCCTCTCCCTTCCTCTTTGAAATCAATAAAGATGTATTTTTAATAAAAATAAATAGTAAGTAAACTAATAAAGGATCCATGTCCTCATGGAGCTTATATTCTAGTGAATAATATAAGCAATAAAAATAAGTAAATTATAAAGTGGTCTTTTTTCAATAGAGCAGGGAAAGGAAGATCAAGAGAACTATTGGAAGAGGGGTTACAATTAAATTGATTAAACATTTCTACTGTACTCAAGTGATTACCACTGAATCAGTTATAATTGTTTCATTATAAGTAACAGAAGCCAACTCTAAACAGAAGATGAATGTATTAAGTAGACATCAGGGAACACAAAATTGACGGAAAGACTAGAGAAACAAACTGGAAAAAAACATCAAGAATCAGGGCAGGTCCAAGACAAGTGGAATTAATCAACATTCTTCTCACAATATCATCACTGGAATGAATGATCTCTTATTGCCTTGTAATCTTTCTACATTACTCCAGTCAAAGTTGACATTCCATAAAAGCCAATTAACCTAGCTGGAGTCGCAAGCCTATTCCTAGGGAGTAAATAATCCCCCCAAAGTAGAAAATTTCTATGGAAAGAGAGAATCTTCAAAAGGAAATTAGCTATATACTGTATGATTCTAACTGTATGGCATTGTGAAAAAGGCAAAAAAGTATGGACATAGTAGAAGATCAGAGGGTTGCCAGAGGTTGGTGGAGGAAGGGAGGAGGGATGAATAAGAGAAGCAAAGTAGGATTTTAGGGCAGTGAAACTACTCTGCATGATAACATAATATGGGCACGCATCATTATACATTTTCCACTCCCATAGAATGTGCAATTACCAAGAGTGAATCCTAAGGTAAATTGTGGACTTTGAGTGATTATGATGTATCCATGTGGGTTCATCAATTATAACAAATGTCCCACTTCTGGTGGAGAATGTTGGTAATGGGAGAAGCTATGCATGTGTTAATTTTTCTGTGAACCTAAAACGGCTCTAAAAAATAGTCTTAATTTTAAAAATAAAGAAAATGAATATGTTTAAGCCAAAATAGGGGAAATGAGTGATAGACAACCAAAACACAAAACACGTCTCCTACCACAAGTGCCAGCTCCAGTATTTCTACGTAGGGATTTAGAGGTAACAATCTGACTGAAAGGAGGCAATAGGGTATTTTTCTTAATGCTGCGTTTTGATAGCAATTACACTCTTTTGACTTGGATTGTGTCTCTATTTGTGTAGTTTTGAAGGGCTGCTGAAGATTATTGGCTATATTAAACCTCTCCAAGCCACACCTTGTCACTCTACTGACCACAATCCCAAAGACACCCTGATTTCTATTGCAGTTTGCTTCATCTCATTCCAAAACCCCCAATAGGATCAGCCTGGAGAGGCTGCCACATGGAATCATTTCACTACAATGACCTTTAGAAATAAACCACAAAGTATATCCTAGACTGAAATAAACGACCATCAGCCAATTGGATTACTCTTATATATTTTTAATTATACAGGGAGGAACATTTCAGAACTTAACAAAAGGATCCTCTGAAATATAGAAGTAGCAATATAGACTTGAACCCCCCACCCAAGTCGACACATGAAAACAGGCAAAACAATTACGTAACAAAACTAAAAAGCTGCAGACAATATACAAGAAAACTAAGTGTTTTCAGTGATTATATTGTGAGTGGTTGTATTATTATTATTCTGAGAAGATTCTATGTATAATAACGGATAAAACAAGCTAGTAATGATAGGATATTGCAATTTTTTCATCTTTCCTGTACTTAACCACCATGACTCCCAATGTCCAAGAAGATACAGATTTAACTTAGGAGAACATAAGTAAAAACCTTGTATTCCCGAATTTGAATTGGAAATATCAGTATAAACACATGGAGGTTTTATCTCCAAGGTTTCTAGGAAAAAAGATCGATATCAGATTAGAAGCAGGAGTCTGAAAGAGTTGTCATACCAGAGAGTAAGGAAGCTATCAGTGCCTACTAGGATCAAAAGAACCTGAAAGGCCATTTGAAGGAGCCCTCACTAGCAAAAAGGAGAATGCTTTATAAGTATTGAATGACTAAATGTACCAAGCTTCCATATTTATATTGATGTATTTCCTGGCTTTTAATTTTGTTCAGAAGATCTGCCTATTCCTGCACCAACAGTACTTTGTTTTAATTAGTATACTTAGTAGTATATTTAAAGTGACTGATTCTTAATATGTAGTAGCAGGACTGCTGTCCTTATTCTTCTTCAAAATGTTCTTAGCTCAGGATCCCAAGTTTCATGAAAAAAAAAAACACTTTATTGATATTTTCATTTGAATGCCACTGTTTATAAATTATTTTAGGGCCAGTTGCCACATGGTATTGAGTAATCTTATCCATGAACACAGAGTGCTTCTCATTTAGATCTTATTTCATATTTTTCAATAAAGTTTTATAATTTTAGAAAAAAGGTCTTGCATATTTTTTGCGAAATTTGTTCCTAGATTCCTTATCATTTTTGTTGTCATTGTATATTGTATCTCTAGTCTAATTACATTTTCTAATTGTTTTTTTATCTCTGAATAAAATGTCATTAACTGTTTTATAATCTTATTGTATCTAGAAACTTCTTATTGGCTATAATTCTCTTGGATTATCTACACAAACAATCATATATGAATACCAACCATTTTGTTTCTTGCCTTCCAAACCTTATACCTGTTCTATTTCTTTCTCATGGCATGCAATAGCAGGAGGCTCAGTATAATGTTCATAGCAATCATTGTTATCTTATGCCATAAGTTAATGGCAATACCTCTGTCATGGATTTTTCCATGAATTTGTATTTTATTTATATATGGATAAGATCTTGTATGAAATGTATATATAATCAGATTTAAGGATGAGTTTAAGTTGGAATGCTCTAAAATATAAGCAGCCTGCCTTTGTGTAAATGTCAAAACTAAACATCTAGCCCTGATATCTGGAAGTGCTTGAATGAACTGTTTGACACCTAGTAATAAACTATTTGTAGATCACAGCTCTTCTGACATGAACTGCAATTTATCACTTAGTATAAAAGTTTTCAAATACATAGTTCTTTGAGATACGAAAGAGAACATTCCCCAATCATCCTAAATAAATCCCAAATAAACATGTCTGCTGAGCAGAGTGCAGTCTGTTTTCTTTTCCAATATATCATCACTAAGCAATGATGCTTGCTGTGAGTTTGACACATACCTTCTTCTCAGCTTAGGAAGAGCTCCTCGTTTGCAATTACATTTTATCCAGTGTTAATGTACTTTATTCCTGGGGTAAAATCCACTTAGACATGATGCATTTGATCATGATAAGCACTTGCAAATTTTTTTTGCTGATATTTTATTTAGCATTTTTATATCTAGGTTCATAATTTCCCTTTTCTGTATCATGTACATTTTTCTTTTTATTGAAGTTATACAAATACCATAAGATGAATTTAATAATAACAAATTCCCCTTTACTCATTATAATAATTTTTCTACATGTAATCTGTTTTGTGAAGATGGTTAGAATTTACCTTAAACCATCTGGGCCTATATATTATGCTTTTTTAAAAAAATATGTTTACATTTATTTCAGAGAGAGGAAGGGAGAGGGAGAGAGAAATAGAAATATTGATGAGAGAGAAACATCAATTGGCTGCCTCCTGCATGCCCATACTGGGGGTCAAGCCCATAACCTGGGCACGTGCCCTGACCAGGAATCGAACCTGAGATTTCTTGGTGCATGAGATGACCCTCAACTAGCTGAGCCACACCAGCTGGGCTGTACTTTTTTATATGGGATGATTTTATTTTACTCAAATGTTGTTAATGAATCGTGGTCCATTCTGGTATTCTCTTTCTTCTTTAATCTAATTTGAAAATGTTGTGGTGTGTGTTTTAGAAAATTGTTTCTTTACTATAAGGTTTCAAATGCATTAACAGAACATTGTTCATGATAATCTCTTATACCTATTTAAATATCTCCAGCATCAGTAGTTATATCTCCTGTTTTCCCCTCTAATATTGTTCTATTTTGCATTCTCCCTTCTTAGTAACAAATACCATTTAGTAATTCTTACAGGGAAGAATTAAATTACTGAAAATGTCTTTATTTCACTTTTTCTCTTTTGATAGAGAGTTGAGCTTGATAAAGAATTCTAGGTTGATAGTTTCAGCACTTTAAATATATGGTTTCACTGTTTTTTGTGTTCTATTTATGTTAATGTGAAATCTGTTGCCAGTTTTGTTTCTTTGTAAGTAATCTTTTTCTTTCAGATTGTTTAGCAGATTTTTCTCTTTGTCTTTGGCAATGTGTACTTTTACAATAATATCTCTAGATAAAAGAGAGAAATTAAAAATTAGAAAAATGGTGGAACTATATTCAACTAAAGCAGAGACAGAAATTTTTCTAGGACTTTTGAAAGGCATATTTGCTTAGATTAGAGAAATACGACACAGAGGAAATTTAAAATAAACCTACTACATAGAATATCCAAAATTATGTATCTGAAGGTAAACAGAAATAACAAAAGAATTTAGCAAAGTCACAAGATACAGGGTCAGTATTTCTATATGAGCAATAAATTTCTACATGAGCATTAAATAATAAAAAAGACCTTTAAAATATATAATTTACACTAGCATCAGAAAACATCAAATACCTAAGTATAAATCTAACAAGAAAGATGGGCCAGACCTCCTTGCAAAAAGTAACAGATGCATGGTTTAGAAGATTTGATATTCTCTTCAAGTTGATCTTATAGATTCAAAGTAGCCCTAGTCAAAATACTAGCAAACAGCAGCAGAGAAGGTGGCAATTAAAAACCTGATTATAAAATAGCCAAGATTATCTTCAAGAAAAGAAACAAAGTTGAAGAACTTTACTACCAGATATCAAGATATAAGGCTATAGAAATTAAAATATCTTATTGGTACAAGAATAGACAAATAGGTCAATGGGGGGAAAAATGAATCCATAAAAATGCCTAAACACATATAGTCACCTAATTTATGATAAAGGTATCACTGCAATACTGTGCAGAATGAGATTATCAATAAATGGTTATAAATCAACTGGGGATGGGAAATGTTGATGTCTACCTCACACCATATATATAAACTTTCATTCCAAATGAATCAAAGACGTAAATGTGAAAAGCAAATAATTAATTCTTCAAAAAAATTGCATGGGAAAAGGAGTTCTTGATCTTAGGTCAGGCAAATATTTTTTTAAAAAGAAACAAAAAGCACTAAGTATAAAGGAAAAGATAAATAAACTAGACTTTGTTTAACTTTACAATTACTGTTAATTAAAAGGCATCATTTAAGAAAGTGAGAAGATCACAAAACTTGAGGATTAATTATTACTATTATTATTACTATTGCTTTGAATCTGTGTCAGTCTTTATTTCTCATTTTCTACTTTATATAAATAAATTTCCAGTAGTAACAAAATACTAATATTGTGTATACAAACATAGATATAAAAGTTGTATTCAAAACCCACAAATGCTTTAGAAGATCATGAAAAGAGAAACTAAAGAAGGTGGGGTCATCAGAGGAAGTCTCCGTTAAGAAGAAATAAGTGAGCATGAACCTTGAAAAATAAATAGGATTTATAAGGATTGAAGAGCAGGCATTCCCGGTGAGAGAACAAACACAAACAAGGGCACAGAACTTTAACTAAACACCACAAATGGTAGCCTGATATGACAGAGGTTAAATGCAAGAAAGGAGGGCTAAAATTATAAAGAAGGGGTGGTTCCAAGTATAGAAGTCACTAAAGGGCATTAAAATAAATATGGGTTTGATGTGGAAAAAAATAGGAGCCATTGAAGACGTCTAGCTAGAGCCATTTTCATTGGGAGGATTATTATGCTAAAATGAATAATGGCCCACCAAAGAAGTCTGCCTCCTAATCCCCAAAACCAGAACAGATAACTATCGTACAACACAAAAGTGACTTTGCAGATGTGATAATGCTAAGGAACTTGAGATAGGAATATTATCTTGAATGATCCTGCTGAGTCAATTGTAATCACAGGGTTTTTTTTAAAGAGGTAGGCAAGAAGGTCAGAGCCAGAGAAACAGATATGACAAAGGAGGCAATCGTCAGAGTGATATGGCACCATGGGCCAAGGAATGCAGGCAATCTCTAAAAGCAGGAAATGGCAAAGAATGGGTTCTCCCCAAAAGTCTCCAGGAGGAACCAGCCCCACCAAGACATTGATTTTAGCCCTGTAAAACACATTTCAAACTCCTGTCCATCAGAACTATACTACATCTGTGTTGTTTTAAGCCACCAAGTTGGTGGTAATTTGTTACAGCCGTAGTAGGAAACTAATACAGGGCAGGTATGGTGAAAACCTCAACGGAATAAGGCCAGTTACAATTTTGCTAGTGTTTCAGAAGGATCAAATGGTCAGAGTATTCAGTCACACAGAGGATTCTTTGATGAGATTAGGCACATAACTCATTTATGCCCTTCACTATCACAGCAGAAGTCAAGAATAGGGAATGGAGCTTGGATTACCCAGGAAATATCTGCAGAGGAGATTCTTATCTAGTGGAATAAGTCCCCATGACATACACAGGAGATCCACAGGGTTCTTGACAATATTAAAGCAACAGCCCTAGCTGGTCTGGTTGAGTGGCTAGAGCGTTGGCCTGCGCAATGAAGGGTCCCGGGTTTGATTCCGGTCAAGGGCACATGCCAGGTTTCAGGCTTGATCTCCAGTAGGGGGCATGCAGGAGGCAGCCAATCAATGATTCTCTCTCATCATTGATGTTTCTATCTCTCTTCCTCTCCCTTCCTCTCTGAAATCAATAAAAATATTTTTTTAAAAAATATTAAAGCAACAGAAACACTGCCAGCTTGGACTAAGAGGACAGAAAGTGAATGAAATGAAAGAAAGTTCTCAGATTCCCAAAATTCTACAGGCAGGAAACAGACACATAAAATTACTCATCTGCAAACACATACTATCCTTCATGAAGAAGAAAGGATGATTTCAAAGGCAGAGCCTTGAGCTCAGAGAGTGGAGTTGCAAACCACAGAGGACTGTTCCCAGGCTTGGGAACGCAGCGTTTGCCCAGCTGGATTTTGAAGTTGCTTGGGACTGGTGACTCCTTTGTGATTTCCATTTTCTCCCCTTTCAAATTGGCATACCTACATCTGTTATCCTATGTCTATCCCTCCATTTTAGAAGCAGGAAATCATTTCTTGAGTTTCACAGGTTCACAGATAAAGACTAATTGTGCCTAAGGATTAGCCAAACACTGACCAATACCTGATGAGATTTGGGATTTTTGGGCCGATGAGCTTTTAGACTGAGTTGATACCGTAATGGGTTGACATCTTTGGAAATGTTGGGATGGGGGTGAATGTATTTTACATGTGGGAGTGAAGTGAATCTTTGGGAGACAAAATGTAGACGGTAGTAGGTAGAATAACAGCCCCAATGATGTCCATATTCTAGTCCCCAAAACTTCTGAATATGTTATTTTATATAGCAAAAGTGATTTTGCAGATATGACTATATTAAAGATCTTGATATATAGGGATTAACTTGATGGGTCTATTATAAGGGTGAAGCAGCAATAAAAACTAATACTAGTGACCACCAAAGACACTGTTTTTAACATACCCTGGATCTATAGGAGATTCGCATATATATAATATATATGATAGATGTACATATATATCATACATATATATGCATATATAACATGTATACTAATTCATGATAATTTGTATGTTTGAAAATATTTTTCTGCCTGTTATCTGTCTTGTAACTCCATATGTTGTTTATTATTAAACAGAACCTTAAAAATAAAATAAAAATAAAGTGTAGCTATAGGCCTAAAAAAAAAAAATTCCAACCAAGGTCTTTGCATCATCAACAAATAACTATTGTTCTTCTGAGGAACAATTTTTGGTCTTCTTTTGAGTCAAATTTGGCAAATAAAGTTTTTCCTTAATAATGAAGCAATAGGCTTGGAACATCAGGCAACATGCAAAATTACTTCTTCCCAGTAAACAAGAAGAGTTCCCTCTTCTGACACTTTAGTGTCCAGACTGAGAAATTCCATGGAGACAAGGACACAGGGCAGCAAGTCACTCCCTGAAGTTCCTACCTCCTGATCCACAGAAAAACAGCAGGAACTGGATCCCGAAGCGGCAAAGCTAATCACTGTGCTCCCTTGCGTTGTGGAGAACTAGGCACAAGATAAGCCTCCTGGTCATGCCCATAGGGTTCCTGGCTCCCAGGGACTTCTGAAGAGCCAGGGATCCAGACTCTCAGAGAGCAATTCCAGTTGAAAAGCCAAGATGAAAACCTGCCACCCAGCTGTAGCTGGTTTGGCTCAGTGGCTAGAACATCGGCCTGCGGACTAAAGGGTCCCAGGTCCGATTCCGGTCAAGGGCACATGCCTGGGTTGTGGGACCCATCCCCAGGAGGGGGCGTGCAGGAGGTGGCCCATTGTGATTCTCTCTCATCGTTGATGTTTCTATCTCTCTCCGCTCTCCCTTCCTCTCTGAAGTCAATAAAAATATATTTAAAAACAAAATAAAATACCCTGGATCTGAGAGTTTTGTGTTAAATAGTAGTGTGAGGTCAATTAATTTCTGAGTCACATTTTTTCATAGAACCAACTTTAAATAGTAAAACATTAAAATTGAATGTATCATGAAGGGAATACAATATTGACTAATAGATTGTATCTGGATAGAGAGCCCTTATATATCTGAGACTGCAGTTTCTTACTCCAAGCCAATTCTTGGCACCTTACCTACACCATACAACCTTTAGAAAGAAGCTAAGTACAAAGCTAGACAGCTCTACAAAGGAGGTTGAAATTCAATGTCCAAGAGCAAAGAGGAACCAGAAGCCAGTTCAACATGGAATCACTGTCAAGGCCTCCCAGGAAAAGAAAGCAGCAATTTATCTTCTGCTCCAATCCAGAACACCAAAGCGATCAAAGGAGGGGTGAAGCAGGGATGAGGGGTGAAGCCTGGGTAAAATAACTGCTTTTTCTTACAATGCAGGAAAGGAACATGGCATTTGTTTAGATTTTCTTTCACTCTGAGCAGCAGGTCTTGGCAATAAACATCTGGAAACTTGTCCACTATAAATTGTTTGGTTTCTTCCCTCCTGTTTCATGAGGCCATGGTGATACTATACTGTTGAAATTCCTCCTTTCATCTGCTTCCTTTCCACTGACAGTTCATAAAGAATGGGCCACACCGGGCAGGTAAGCTAAGCAGTTATTTCTTAACATTCCAAGAGAATAGGCTCTAGATACCTAGAATTAGATACCAGAGAGAGAACTTTTTTTTTTCCAAGTTGTAGTACATAGTCTGTTTCCTGGGGCTACACTCAAATTCACTCATGGTCCTGTAAGACCTGATCTTATAACTGGCAAAGTCCTAGGGAAAAGGTCCAATAACCAGATGTAAAAATTGCATATAGGGCCTTTTTTGCTTTTCTTTGTCCTTTCTTTTTAAAAGGTTTTTATTGATTTTTAGAGGTAGATGAAGGAAGAGGGAGAGAGAGAAACATCGCTGTAAGAGTGAAACATTGATTGGCTGCCTCCTGCACCCCCCTCCTACTGGGATCGAGCCCAGAACCCGGTCATGTGTCCTGACCAGGAATCAAACCAGCAACTGTTGAGTGCACAGGATGAGGCTCAACCAACTGAGCCACACCACCTAGGACTCTTCTGTTATTCATAATAAAAATAGTGGCCATTAATTGGTTTTAAAGGGCCAAATTCTGTTTGTGCACTTTCTACATATATTCTTATTTACCCTCCTCAAAACATTTTAGATATTACTGCCTCTGCTTTATATTGAAGAAAATGGAAGTTTGAAAACCTCAGCAAATGTGTACCTGATCCTTACTAAAAAGACACAGAGGCAGGATTACAACACTAGTCTACCTAACCCCAGAACCCACACTCCTAACTGCTATTTACCTACTGCTTCCCCGGCTTATTTCTGTATGAGAAGCAAGTGGCATGTTTTAAATTAAAATTATTCAATGGGATAACATTTTATTATGTTAATTGATGAAAATATTTCTTCATAATTCCTTAGTCCTTGACTCTTCTCTGCATCCAGATCTCTGAAGGACTTTGGTCATGTTTATGCCATAAGCAATCATTAAGGAAGATTTTGTCCTAGGCCTACCCACCAGACCAGCCAGAGACACCACAGGCTTCAGGGAGATATTAGATACTGTGATATTTCCTTTAAAAAGTGGCCTAGCCCTAACCAGTCTGACTCAGTGGATAGAGCATTGGCCCATGGACTGAAGAGTCTCAAGTTCAATTCCAGTCAAGGGCACATACCTTGGTTTCAGGTTCCCCAGCCCTGGTCAGCGTGTATTCAGGAGGCAACCAACTGATGTGTTTTTCCCACATCAACATTTCTCTCTGTCTGTCTTTTCCTCTCCCTTCCATTCTCTCTAAAAATCAATGGAAAAATATCCTCAGGTGAGGATTAACAAAAAATAAAGTGTGGCCTGTAGATAGCCCTCTCTTCTGAGTATGTCCTAATGCCTCTAGGTTTATAAAGGGGTTTGAAAGCAGAATGTCCCTGTGCCTTTGTCCCCAAATAGAGTCTGAGGAAGTGACAAGTGTCCTAGAGAAGTCCTTCAGGGCCTTTAATAACAAACATGGTAAAGGAGAAGTAGAGCTGAAATGTCTAAGCAGGTAGGACAAGAAAGCCAGAGTTGGGTATGTCTCCCCCATTCCAAGAGAGGTTTGGCAACAGGAGGGAGGGGCATGTCTGGAGAGGCCTTGCAGACCATTGCCAGGCCCCGTGGCTGTCATCTGCAGACAAACTGGCAGAGAGACTGTCTTTCTACAAGTCTGACTACAAAGGTGACGACCAAGGACCAGCCCCTACCTCACCATCACCACCCCCCATCACCACCTTCTACTCGCTGGCTTTCACTCAGTAGTTCTACTGGATTTAGACCCTGCTATGCAGATAGAGGTGGGAAAGTCCAGAATTAACCAAGATTACCTTGAATAAAGCTTTTTAGTGCAATGTGACATTGCTCTGGATAAAATGATATTTTGTTTCTGATATATAGCAGAATAAAAACTCAAATTAGAAATTAAATGACAGTGTTGTAGGGAAGGAAAATAAATTTCCGCTCTAGCCTTCTGAGTTCTTAGTTAAGACCCTTGTTACCTCATGTATACATGAGAGATACTCAGGGGAAAATGAGTAACTTCTCAATGTAGCTTAGAATTCAGGCTTAAATACCATCTTAATAGGGAAAGTGAGAGAGGGATGCAGGTTTCAAGTATGCATCGGCCATAAACAATCATAAATTAGATCATAAATATAAATTGTGAGAAAATAATGTCTGTGCTTTCTTATTTTTACTTTTTTTTAAATATATATTTTATTGATTTTTTACAGAGAGGAAGAGAGAGGGATAGAGAGTTAGAAACATCGATGATAGAGAAACATCGATCAGCTGCCTCTTGCACAACCCCTACTGGGGATGTGCCCGCAACCAAGGTACATGCCCTTGACTTATTTTTACTTTTAATGGAAATCTTCAAACACTCACCAAAGTAAAACAAATAGTATAATGAACCTTAGTTCCAGCAATAATCAAGATGTTGTCAATCTTGTCTCATCTATTTCACACACACACACACACACACACACACACACACACACACTTTCTGTATTGTGGAAATTTTTATAATTAATTATAGGCATCAAATAATTTCATGAAAAAAATCTTCTGGCCCAGCTGGTGTGGCTCAGTGGTTGAGGGTCGACCTATGAACCAGGAGGTCAGGGCACATGCCTGGGTTGTGGATTCAATCCCCACTAGGGGGCATGCAGGAGACAGCTGATTGATGATTCTCTCTCATCATTGATGTTTCTATCTCTCTCCCTCTCCCTTCTTCTCTGTGAAATCAATAAAAATATTTTTTATATCTTCTGTATCTTTAATAGAATTTAAAAGGAATTTTTTTTAGCATCACCAAGATACCATTAGCATACCATATAAAATTAACAATGTTTACCTAAATATAAGATTTAGTGCCTGTTCAAATTTTCCTAGTTGTCCTACAGACATATTTTTAAGGCTGGTTTGTTTGAAAGCAAACAAGGTCTATAGATATTGTTCAGATAATAGGTCTCTTAAGACCCTATTAATGCATAACAGTTTACTCTCTAAAATCTGTGATTTTTCAATTTCAAATATACAAGTAATCATGTCTGTGGACTGAAATGAGCACTGAATTCACAAGTTTACAAAGCTGATCTAAAATAAACGTGGGCTGGAGTTGTGCTCCAGCTCCAGGACAAAGAAAAATACTTCAGAAAGAGGTCTGGCTCCCTCTAGTGCTTTTCCAAATTATAACTGTCTCTGATTCTCAAACCAATTAAGGAAGAAAAATAATTAATCCTGATGTAAATAGTTCCATGCCATATGGCCATGTAGCTGCATATTTCTTACATCACACTACTCAACAATGAGAAAAGAATTATTTTCTTCTTTGTAATAATGAAAGGTTTTTAAATGCCAAGGTCAGAGTCAATTCCTCATGATATTTTCTATCCTGGAAGTTCTCAGTCGTTCAAAGTAATACTACCATCATTTATTTCTTTTTTATACATTTTTATTTATTTCAGAGAGGAAGGGAGGAGAGAGAGAGAAAGAGAGAGAGAGAGAGAGAGAGACATCAATGATAAGAGAGAACCATTGATCAGCTGCCTCCTGCATGCCCCCTCTTTACTAAGCAACAAGCCTGAAACCCAGGCATGTGCCCCGACCAGGAATTGAACTGTGACCTCCTGGTTCACAGGTAAATGCTCAACCACTGAGCCACACCGGCCAAGCCAAAGTAACACAACCATGGTTTAGATCAAACTGACCTACTGCTGTTTCCAAAATACCCCTATTGTTTTTTTTCTTGTTTTTTTAAAATATATTTTATTGATTTTTTACAGAGAGGAAGGGAGAGGGAGAGAAGAGAGAGTTAGAAACATCAGCTGCCTCCTGCACACCCCCCACTGGGGAAGTGCCCGCAACCAAGGTACATGCCCTTGACCGGAATCGAACCTGGGACCTTTCAGTCCGCAGGCCGATGCTCTCTCCACTGAGCCAAACCGGTTTCGGCACCCCTATTGTTTTAATAGCTTTTTTATTTCAAACTGTATTTGGGGGAAAGGGGTGTAGTCAGGAGTTTCTCAAAAAGCAATTTGATGTCTTAGTTTCTTTTGTCATTGCATAGAATGAAAGCTAAAACAGAACAGGTAAGATGAAAAAAGAGAAAACATGCACACAGAAAGACAAAGATACTATTATATATAATCAATAGATACTAAATTAATATATTTGAAAATAATAATTGATTATACTAGGTGTTGTCATTGGTATAAAAAAAGAGAAAGCAAGACTTGTTTACCTTGAATAATTTTCATATATATGAGTAAATAAGTATGCATCATTTCCTACTAAAATGTTAAGCTATTAAGATATTTTTATTTATTTATGTTTAAAATTGGCATTGCTCTGCTATAATCCTTTTTTTTTTTTTATGCATTCCTGAAAGCAGTAAAGCTGAATTAAAGTGAAAAAGTATCAAGGTATAAATTATATCCCATCTCTTTAATACTGGATGAACGACCCCAAAGTCCCTTACATAGAAATTCTCAGGGTAGCAATAACTTCTCTATTCAAGATGATCTCTTACACATGTGAGAAATCTTTTTAACTGTGTCAAGAGAATGCCAAATTTAGGAGAACATTGCCACCTTTGAATCCTTCATTAAAAGGTAAAGTTCAACAACAAAACCCATTATAGTCTTGATTAAACTTAAATGCAATATCCAGCCCAGCTCAAACCTGACTTGACTGTGGGCAGAGTTGATTTACTCCTGGCTCTCCAATAAAGCCTGAGGTTTTATTTTAGGAATGATAAAGACAGGGCCTACTGATAACTGTTCTTAGTATTTACATCACTACCTATCAGGGTGACCTTGGCTACAACTGAACAGCTCAGATCTTGAGAAATGTACTAGTGTCAGATTGTTTTATTTTTGCAATTATATGTTGGGGAGATGAGAGCAGAAACAGTAGATATTTCCCCTGCAGATCATCCTGAGGCCAGAATGAGGAATTTTCTCCATTTCGGGCCCAACGGAGAGAGAGATCACTGGAGTGGGGATGGTGGGAGGCTGCCTGAGAGAGGCGAGGGTCGGTTACACTGTCACAACTATGGATTACCCTCCCGACCTAGGCCACACCCCACACTACCACCAGACCCTGGCTAGAAGCAGTGACAAAGAAGACAGAGACACCTTGGCAGTTACCAGGAAAGAACAGCAAGAGGGACAGGCTGGCCCTTTGGAAACTAAGAGAGTCTGGTTCTCCCACAAGGTCTTACAAAAGGATAATGTCTGACTCATTCTCCTTGACCATGAGCACATCTTAGGGAAATGACTACATATACAGTCAATTTTCATTATTCAGTGGTTTTTGTCCTACTAAGTGGCCATAAACACTGAATTGGCTAATAATACTGAGCCATTGCTCCTAGGAGAAATACAAGGTTAGCTTCCCGAAAGCCTCCGGCCACAATATCTTCGTCAACCCATCAATACATGACCTTGTTTTATGTGTGTTTCTGCTTAACGATGCCTTATTTAATATCTATTGCTGACTCATTAGCATTGAACTCACGTCCAACAGCACTACAATGTGTGCCTGAATGAAGTTTGTCACTGCCTGTATTTTCTTGGTATAACACATCGCAGCCTGCTCACCCTTGGGCACTCTAAACAGTACTTCAGCACTACACATGGGAGCCCTTTTAAATGGCAAAATCCCCCCAAAGAAGCATAGAAATGTAAAAACATGGCAGTAAATACCACGGAAAGGACACCTGCTTACAGGGAGAGCTGAAATAAGAAGGCAGAGTGTCACCTCTTTACACCTCGCTTGGGAACGTGCTTGTCAGGCGACTCAAGGCTTTTTGTGGTTTTTTTAACCTTTTGTGCATTTCTGGGCACGGGGATAACAAATAAATTTTATCAATAAGTGAACCCGTAAACACAGAATCCACGAATAATGACGGCCGACTGCGAACGTCAGAGGAGAGAGCTCTGTCTCTAAATATCTATATCGCTGGGCTCGGGCCCACCTGAGCCTGTAGGAAGCACAGCTCAGTGAAACCCGGTCCTCTCTGCTCACCTGCAGAACCCACCACCGGATCAGGGCTGGTCACAGGTCTGATCACCTTGAGGGCAAGGAAGCACTTGTTGAAAGGATCTCAACCTGAAATGGAACCAGAGGATAGGAACTGGTGAATCCCACGCATGAGCCCTCAGATCGAAATGTAAGAACTGAGACTGATTGCCGGTGAATAACTGATTTGCAGAAGACCTCAACCAGGTAACTCCTGACCGATGAACATCCACAAAAAATCCCTCCCCATCCTCAAGCCTGCTGGGGCTCTGGCAGGACTTCCCCGTCTTTGAAGTCCTGGTCACAAGCACAGCCAGCCCCAAACCTTCAGCAGACTTGCCTGGCGCTGGCTGCAGCACACGTTTTCAAATTGCAATTCCTCTGCTATTCCCACATAAACTCAGTTTGAGCTTGCCTCTCTTTGCCCCTTGGTTTAGGCTGACACACTGAAATGACAGACCACTAGTGACAACATCAACCAGGACGGGTTTCCGTAGCAAACTGGGCAGGCTTACCAGGTTTCTTACCTTCCAAGTCCCTCCCTTCCACTGAGTAAGTATCCCTAGGATTTTACTGCTAGAGAGAGAGGAAAGGAGGGTGGGAGGGAGGGACCAAACCCTAGAAAAAGAAAATAAGGGGCCTTCTCACAAGGGAAAAAAATAAGGATTGGAGTCATTCGTTTAAATATTAAAAAGTTATGTAAGCTGGCTAGCTGGCTCAGTGGTTGAGCATTGACCTATGAACCAGGAGGTCACAGTTGGATTCCCAGTCAAGGCACATGCCCAGGTTGTGGGCTTGGTCCCCTATGAGGGGCTTGCAGGAGGCCACCGATCAACAATTCTCTCTCATCATTAATGTTTCTATCTCTTTCCCTCTCCCTTCCTCTCTGAAATCAATAAAAATGCATATTTTAAAAGGCATGTAATATATACCCCAATGTGATGAAACAGAATAGAATGATTAAAGGGTTTAAAGCAATTTCCTGTTTAACATGGTTTATGACTTACTGCTAAGTGCAGAATACCCCCACCCCCACATCCCTGCCTCTGAAAAAAAAAAAAAAAAAAACAAAGCATCCAGGGGAAATTTGAGAACTATAGGAAGCTCATATAAACTGGCCCAAGATGTTCTGGAAGCAGAAGACTTCACAGAGTCCAGTGTCACTCAACATAACGAAGCCAGTACTCAGCCCTCAGGGGGTCGGGAGGTGGTGTCACCTATTGTCCTCATCCTGGACGGAAACCACTCCCTCTCCCCCAGGCATGAAAAATATCAAGGTGTCGTCCTGGGCAGTGTGGCTCCGTTGAGCATGGTCCCATTCACCAAAAGGTCGCCAGTTTGTTTCCCAGTCAGGGCACATACCCAGGTTGCAGGTTTGATCCCCGTCCGTCCGGGTGCTTCTGTGAGGCAGTTGATGGATGTTTCTGTCTCACATTGATCTCTCTCTCTCTCTCTCTACCCTCCTCCCCCACCTTCCTCTCTCTTTAAAGCAATGGTTCCCTATGTGGGGCACACACCCCACAGAGGGGCATGCAATTTGATTTTTAAGGGGGTCAAGTTGCAAATGAGTTATTAACAGTGAATTTTTTGCATTTCTTGTGGTTCTAGGGGCCTCATATACAGTATATAAGTATATATATTGTGACATATTTATGCATTCAGTTCTCTATTACAAGTTTTTAAACTTCATTTGCTATTTTTTCATATCACTTCATATTATTATTACTTTTTAAACATTTTCTTAGTGATTTCTTCTTCCTCAGTACTTCAACTGTCCTTTCATTCTTTTATTTTTCTCTTTCATGGATGCCAAGTTCTTTGGAAGCTTGTTTAGACCAAGTTAATGGCCTTTAGGCTTCCTCCACATGAATAGTTTACTTTTTGAATAATTAGAATTATATATCACGGTGGGGGGGGGGGGATCAGAATTTTAGAGATGCTTGCCCAAAAAAAGGTTGGGAACCACTGCTCTAAAGGCAATAAAAATGTCTTTTTTTAAAAGAAAAATATCAAGATGTAATTCTGATATTCCCTCCCAAGATAATGCTGTGAATGATGAGCCCTGCTTCAGTTATATCTTTGTACATCTGGGGCGACCGCTTTGGAGGTCATTCTCTTTTTTTTTTTTTTTTTTTTTTAAGAGAGAGAATTCTGTGATAAATGCTAAACATTTCCTTGGAGGTTGAAATCTACCTCTCTATATGCAGTTTGCTTATTTGTTTGTTTTGTTCATTTTTAATATATTTTTATTGATTTTAGAGAAGAAGGGAGAACCATCTATCAGTACCTCCTGCATGCCCCCTCCTGGGGAATCAAGCCCACAACCTGGGCATGTGCCCTTGACTGGAATCGAACCCGGGACCCTTCAGTCCACAGGCTGATGCTCTCTTCACTGAGCCAAACCAACTAGGGCAGGCATTCTCTATTACAAGAGATATTTTGTAGCATCAAGTGTCTTCCTTATCACATTCTTCCTATTACATAAAGACCTGAAGCAAAGCAACTATGAAGAATACTTTTCAAATTATGTTACTACAAGAGGCCCGGTGCATGGATTCATGCTCTGGTGGTGCCCCTCAGCCTGGCCTGAGGGGATCAGGCTAAAACCGGCTCTCCAACATCCCCTGAGGGGTCCCAGATTGCAAGAGGGCACAGGCCAGGCCGAGGGTCCCCACCAGGGC
Organism: Ia io; assembly: GCA_025583905.1. Lineage (NCBI taxonomy): Eukaryota > Metazoa > Chordata > Mammalia > Chiroptera > Vespertilionidae > Ia > Ia io. The sequence continues at coordinate 63,883,332 of JAJQQW010000014.1, read as the reverse complement.
ACGAGGGGAGGAACCACGGGAGGGCTCCAGGGTGTGTCAGGCCTATCTCGCTCAGTTCCAACCAGCCAGACCCAGCAGTAACCTAACCTACCGGTCGGAGTGTCTACTCCCTGGTGGTCAGTGCACATCATAGTGACTGGTCAAACAGTCGAACAGTCGGAGGGACAATTAGCATATTAGGCTTTTATATATAGAGATATTTGCTATGAACTATGTGGCACATTCTCTCCTACAATTGACAGGAATGATAAGAATGGTTTCCATTTGATACAAGGAGATAAGCCCCAGGCTCAGGCCTTCACCTTATTATCACAAAATCTTATGTGGCCATAGTTATCATTCCCATTTTATAGATGTGGAAACTGAAAGAACATAGTCCCAAGCTAGTAAGCAGTGTTGCTAAAATTCAGTCTTCAATCTATAAGCTACGTGGTATGTCTGACATAGGCAGTGTTCTTCTGACACAGAGCTGCCTATTTTTCTGTGTATAAGATGCCTCCATGTGTAAGATGCCCCCCACTTTTCCAACCCAAAATTAAGAAATCAATATTTTATTTTATTTTTTTTTTGTTTTTTATTTTAATCTTTATTGTTCAGATTATTACAGTTGTTCCTCTTTTTCTCCCCCCATAGCTCCACTCCACCCGATTCCCACCCCACCCCACCCATGCCCTTCCCCCTCTACTGTCCTCATCCATAGGTGTATGATTTTTGTCCAGTCTCTTCCCGCACCTCCCACACCCCTTTCCCCGCAAGGATTGCCAGTCCACTCCCTTTCTATGCCCCTGATTCTATTATATTCACCAGATTATTCTGTTCATCAGGGTTTTTACTCACTTGATTTTTAGATTCACTTGTTGATAGATATGTATTTGTTGTTCATAATTTTTATCTTTACCTTTTTCTTCTTCTTCCTCTTCATCTTAAAGAATACCTTTCAGCATTTCATATAATACTGGTTTGGTGGTGATGAACTCCTTTAGCTTTTTCTTATCTGTGAAGATCTTTATCTGCCCTTCAATTCTGAATGATAGCTTTGCTGGGTAGAGTAATCTTGGTTGTAGGTTCTTGCTATTCATCACTTTGAATATTTCTTGCCACTCCCATCTGGCCTGCATAGTTTCTGTTTAGAAATCAGCTGAAAGTCTGGGTGCTCCCTTGTAGGTAACTAACTGTTTTTCTCTTGCTGCTTTTAATATTCACTCTTTGTCTTTTGCTCTTGGCATTTTAATTATGATGTGTCTTGGTGTGGTCCGCTTTGGATTCCTTTTGTTTGGGGTTCTCTGTGCTTCCTGGACTTGTAAGTCTATTTCTTTCACCAGGTGGGGGAAGTTTTCAGTCATTATTTCTTCAAATAGGTTTTCAGTATCTTGCTCTCTCTCTTCTTCTGGCACCCCCATAATTCTGATGTTGGTACGCTTGAAGTTGTTCCAAAGGCTCTTTACACTATCTTCATATTTTTGGATTCTTTTTTCTTTTTGCTTTTCGCTTTTCTGGTTGGGTGTTTTTTGCTTCTTTGTATTTCAATTCTTTGACTTGATTCTTGCGATCCTCTAGTCTGCTGTTGGATCTCTGTATATTATTTTTTATTTCAGTCAGTGTATGCTTTATTTCTAGTTGGTCCTTTATCATATCCTCGATGGTCTTGCTAAATTTATCAGCCTTTTCTACAAAATTCTTGAAAAACCTTATCACCGTGGTTCTGAACTCTATATCCCGTAGTTTGCTTTCCTCCATTTCTTTCATTTGTGATCTGTTTCTTTGTCTCTGCATTTTGGCTGCTTCCCTGAGTTGATGGAGTGGCTTTGTGTGCTAGGTATCCTATAGGGCCCAGTGGCTCAGCCTCCCTAATTACCTGAGGTGGACACTCTTGGTGCACCCCTTTGTGGGCTGTGCGCACAGTCTTATTGTAGTTAAGCCTTGGTTGTTGTTGGTATCACTGGGAGGAATTGCCCTCCAGGCCAATTGGCTGTGAGGATCAGCTGTGCCTATGCTGGGAGAACTTCTGTGCTGGAGACACCCTTATGAGGCAAGACTTGCTTCAGTGGGGCTTTGGTGCTCACTGAGTCTGCCCCCTGAGTGTGTCCCTTATGGATCTGAGGAGCTGTAATCTGGATGGTCCCACTCTGACCCCTGGGTACACTGGCTCTTGGATCTCCAAGGAGGTGCTAATTTAGCCTCTGCCTGAGGCCACCCAGCAGGAGCTACAGAGAGATCTGCAGATTCCTCTTCTTTGTTTGGGGTTTGGAGGTGCCCAGTTGAGGCCCAGCTGTGAAGCAATGCAAGCTGCTGTGGGGCCTTGGGCCTTCTTTTGGATGTTCTAGGTCTCTCTGACTCAGCTGCAGTTTGATAGGTAAGTTTAGATTTCAAAGGACCAGGCCATTCATATGCAAAAGCCTCTGCGCACAGCTCGGGTGGGGCAGAGTCTCAGTGCAGAGCAATCAGCAATGGCTTCCCGTCAGCCCTGCCCTAAGAGGCTCCCGGGTCGCAGTGTCCCTTGGTAATCGCTGCAAGCACCTCTGAGAGAAAGCCACCCTCAAGTTCCGCCCGCTGCCAGACAGACCAGTTTCTCCCCGTATGAGTCTGGGTCCCCAGAGTCTCGCCCAGAACTGGAGTTCAGAGCAGTCGGGAGCTGTGTCTCCCTCCAGCTTGAAAAAGCTAGCCGCGTACTCAGTTGCCAGCCCTCTCCACGCACGCGCCTCCATACCTCTGCCTTTACTTCCGCATCTCCTCTGAGTCTTAGTGTGCTTTTCTCTTTCCTTCTAGTTGTAGAATTTCCACTCAGCCAGTCTTTCTGTGGTTCTGGATGAAGTCCATTTTGTCTTTTAGTTGTAGTTTTGAAGTTGTTGTGCAAGGCGGCAAGTTCAGGTGTTTACCTTTGCCGCCATCTTGGTTTCTCTCTCTCAAGAAATCAATATTTTAAACATTTTGCTGGTATTGCTCTTAAGGTCTTCTTCTTTTTTGGCATCTTAAGAAGTTTTTCTTCCTGTTTTCTCCACTGTCTGATCATACACTCAGTGGGAGGAGGTCCAAATTGTCTCTCTGAAGCTCTATTTCCATGCTCTTTTGCATAGCTGATTACATTCAGTTTGAATTTTGAAGAGTAAGACAACTACTTACTGGTATTTATCTTTTTATTTTTTGACATCTTTATGGGCTCAGAACGCTCAGGTTCCTGTTGCATCTGCGCACTCTCCACCTCCACCTCCAGTTACAGCATCAGCTGACATCAGTAACAATAAGGCTTGTGATTGGAGGAAGCCTGTTTGACAAGGTATGGGCAGCTATGCACCCCCAGCTCCCCCCTCGGCTGACTTTCATGTATAAGGTGCCCCTTGATTTCCAGTCTAATGATTTTAGAAAAAAAAAATAGTTTCTTATACACAGAAAAATACAGTAAATGATACTTACTAGCTTTGGGGTGGAGGAGAGGGAGAAACTTATTCACATCTGAAAATTAGACACTTAAAAAACAAAATATTAGTTTAATATATGACAAAATACTAATCTCTTATGAACTTAAATAATTTGTACCTATCAGATAATATAGGTTGTGAATGGATAAAAAAGAGAAGATAAGATTAAATGTTACAATGAAATTTCAGGGTAGGACAATTAACACCAGCCAGATAGTATAAGCTTCTCAAATACCACTAATCACTTTAGACACATTAACCTGATAGTGGTTTAAAGGGTGACTTGAGAGCATAGGAGTAGGTACAGCTGAGCCAGGAAGGTCAGTTAGAATATTGCAAACTCAGGTATGAGCTAATTACATTAATTAAGTGAATGTGGAGGGGCTAGTATTCAACCCACTAATTCAGGTAAGACATGATATAGGCCTGATCTAACGCAGTGGCCATGTAAATGGAGAAAAAAGGAAGAAGTCCAGAGCAACTTCCTATTTTCTAGCTTGAGTACCATGTTGGTGCCAGCTCTGAGATTAGACATTCCAAGCAGAGGGAGCCTTCTTGGGGTGTTGGTATTACCAAGTTCTTCAAATAATAACTACTGTTTTGGAACACCTATTCCCTTAACATATTTCTAAAACTCACAGTAGCCCTGTAAACTAGGTTACAGCTGAGAACACTGAGGCCAGAGGGGTAAGGAACTTTCCCAGAATCATTCCGTTGGAAGAGGAGAAAGATGAGAGAGACGGGGTCAGTGGAGACCATGGAAGAGAGCCCACTGGAGTGAAAGGGTTGTCTTCCTTGGCCAGTACTCACACCAGAAATGGTTCAAGAGTAATAAAATCCAGGGAGGAAAATGGAGTTCCTTAAATTACTATTTTTTTTAAACTTTATACATTGTCACTACATGGTTTACAAAGAGAAATTCACAGAGTAAATTAGACATTGCCTTACACCTTTGTGAGTCTCCTATTGAGAAACTGAGGAATCCTGTTCATCAAACAAAAGTTGTAAAAACTAAGCTGTCAAAATTCAGCCATCCTGCCCTAGTTGGTTTGGCTCAGCGTCGGCCTATGGACTGAAGGGTCCTGGGTTCAATTCCAGTCAAGGGCACATGCCTGGGTTGTGGGCTCGATCCCTACTATGGGGCATGCGGGAGGCAGCCGATCAATGATTCTCTCTCATCACTGATGTTTTTATCTCTCTCTCTCTCTCCCTTCCTCTCTGAAATCAATAAAAAAATATTTTAAAAAATTCAGCCATCCCTAAACTTGGTACTCTTCTACCAAACCAAGTGCTGAATTGCCTTCCCTCCTCATTCTTTCTCTCAGCCTCTGGGAAGCTTCCCCTGACCCTTGTTAAAGAAAATAACTGAAAACACAGAAATAAGGCAAAAGGCAATTATGTAGACCTTTTAATGCCATGCTATATATGCTCTAATAACCCCCTGGTGGGTCATCGCTTTTGGGGACTGTAACTTGGTTTCACTTAACATACCATTGATTAGGGCAAGGACATTTTACAACTCTGTAAGGTCAGAAATTTAATTCCTAAAAAAGACCAATAAAATGTGAATATTTTCTTTTCTGTTTAGCAGTAAAAATAATCCTCCAAATCACAATTTTATAGCATTATAGGACATTGATCAGGTCTGTTCCCAGGTTAGCAATCTTTACTAACATGCTTTTCTCCAGTGATCTTTTTAATTCCATTTCTTGTGTTCTTTTTGAAACAGTTTTGTCATTCTGCTAGTTTACTCAATAATAAGGTAAAGAAAACTTGAACATACACTATCTTTTTGTATGAGAATTATGCCAATAAATTGGAAATGACTCGGTAAGAATTCACACACATACACACACCTGACGCCAAGTACTTCTACAGCCAACACTGTTGTAATGGCTTGTTTGCCTGCCTTCTCTGCTAGACTTCTAAGGAGTCGGTGGATATTTCTATCTTATGTTCTGCTGCTGTCTTCAGAACACAGCCAAATAGTGTCCCAGAGGATGAGATCAACAAAAATTTCTGAATGAGTTTCTTACCCAAATGCCTAAGCGCCCTTTCTCCCACTCTTCTCTTTTGTACATCATGATCTCAAACTCCTGCATCCTTTTAAACATTTATAATGGCTCTCTTCACTACCTGCAGCCTCTGAAAAGTATCAACTTATTATGTAATTAAATGGTAGGTTTTTCTCTCAATGGCAGACATACAACAGGATTTAGGCCTGATAACAAGATGGAATTTGCCCCGGCCAGCGGGGTCTTCTAACGGGGGTACCGAGGTGGCGCACCTAAGAGAATGAGAGACAGACAAGGGACGCAAAGAATGGAGGCAAGACAAACGGGTTTCTGCTCAAGCCTCCAATTTTATTTTTTACAGCGTTCCTTATATGTGGTTTCTAGAAGGGGAGATGCCTAGGAGGGGTGGGGGCTGAGCGGGTCAGGTGGGCTTAGATAATTTGGCTAAAGTCGTAAAGGGTGCTGACTATAGATAAAGGATGTGGCGGTTGAAGGGCAGCTATGCAAAGAATGTTTTGTCCTTAGGCATAAGGAAGGAAGTCTGTGGTGAGGACCAAGTTTCCATGAGGTTGTATTTCATTAGCTTACTGAAATAATGTTAGAATTAATTTGTGATTGACTCTTGGCTCCTGACAGGAATTCACATCATTTGCCTGGGCATCAGTAACATTCAAAAATAAATTTTAATAAAAATAAGTACTTCCACTTAGGGGGAAAAGAAGTTTTTTTAAGGATAGAAATTGGTTACACAGCTAGCATATTATAAGAAGAGTGCTGTTAAATAAACTCTGAAATGGACAGCCATATGTAAAAACACCTGAAATACATCATCTTCTCAAGCAGAAGATGCTGTACCAGTTCCTTTAAATCCAATGAGTATTTAATTTATATCAGATCATGGAATGAGATTCACTATTCTGATCCAGTTATTTGTTGAAAGACTTTTCTGTTGGTATTCAATATCTGGTAATAATGAAAGCCTTGTGGGTATCAAATATAACTCTGCCAGTTATTAATTTACTGAGTCAGCTTTAAATCCATCTTATGTTCATAGTCTATAAAAATAGATCTGGTCCCTTGAAAGATTTTTCTTTTGTATCTGACAAGATGCTAAGCTTTGTCAGCAGAGGGCGCCAGAGAGACATTGCAAGAGAAAGGACTGTAGTTCCTGTTTCAGTGTATTTCAATAGGCAGGCTACCCAGAATCCAGCTCTCCCAGCACCAGCTTCTGAAGCATGGGCGCTTCTCCACCAACAGGCTTATGCACCATGGGCAGCCTCTCCAGTGTTCAGCCCCTGGCACACAAGGCCTCCCCAGCAACCCCTTTAGCCATTTTGTAATGGAATGCCCTGGGTGAGATACTCCCTAAAGGATGGATTTTCAGCAAGATCCCCTAGTACAAGCCCTCCAGCAAGGACTGGCTCTCGGAGGGGGCTGAGTTCTTCCTTGGTTGCTCTATTTAAACTGCTCCTCATATCTTTTATTCCTATATTTTTTAGTTCTTTATTTCTTGCTAGTCAATCCCTCAATAGTTCAATGCCCTATTATACTTAGCAACTCTTTATATTACACTTTTCCTATTCAAATTATTGTGTGCCGTCTCTCTCCTGATCGAACCCAAACTGAGACAAACTTTTTTCTTTTTCTAAAATATATTTTATTGATTTTTTACAGAGAGGAAGGGAGAGGGATAGAGTTAGAAACATCGATGAGAGAGAAACATTGATCAGCTGCCTCCTACTAGGGATGTGCCCGCAACCAAGGTGCATGCCCTTGACCACAATTGAACCTGGGACTCTTCAATCCGCAGGCCGACGCTCTATCCACTGAGCCAAACCGGCTAGGACTGAGACAAACTTCTTGAAGATACTTTATTGGGCACTCAATATAAATAGCAAATTTCCCGTGATATGTTTACTCATACAGAAATGAAATGTTGTTTAAAGAAATAGGAATTACTTACATATTTGGGATTTAGATAGCTGAGAAAAATGAAAGCATATGGAGGTTTTTCTTAATCTTTTCTGATATAAACAATCCCAATCATCATAAGCATGATTGTTTATTAGAGCTATGTGAGATGTATACACTTTGTTATCCTAGGAGGGTCTCTGCAGTGGCCCAGACACTTAAAACTGGCTTAATCCAAAGTTAAATTCAGAGTAGTCATACAACTCAATGACTTAGGAGCCCTGGCTTCCCTTCTTCACTAAAGAATTTTCAAATCCTCTGTCATTTTTAAGGAAAGACTTCTCAATTCTTTAGTAGAATTGTAGGAGACTAGTTCTATAAAAGGGGGGAGCACAGTACAGTAAATAAGAGCTAGCAGAGTTGTAGGAGACTAGTTCTATAAAAGGGGGGAGCACAGTACAGTAATTAAGAGCTAGCAGAGTTGTAGGAGACTAGTTCTATAAAAGGGGGGAGCACAGTACAGTAATTAAGAGCACGGACAAGTTACATTACATCAGTACACTTCAGTTTCCTCATCTGTGAAAAGGACATAACACAGCACCTACATCATAGGGTTGCTGTCTGAACCGAATGAAGATATGTAAAGCCCTTAAAATTATGCCTGGCAATTACTATTTGTTATTCTTTTTGTATTGTTTCATTTGATTTACTTTCCTCTTAGTTCCATATGTGAAAACTGACTTTATTGTTCAATTACAGTTTGCTTTTAATATTACTTTGTATTAGTTTCAGGTGTATAGCATAGTGGTTAGACAATCATATACTTTACAAAGTGTTCCCTCTGATAGTGCCAGTACCCATGTCATTATTTTTATCACCTATGATCTAACTCCTCAAATGGTGTTGCTTTAATACAATTATAAAAGGGGGAATAAAGAAAAAAAAGATGTTACACTATATAACAGAACCAACATTTTATATAAGTAGTTAGGCTAGATAAAAATGTTCCATATGTCTAGTAGCCTTGTACCAATGGGATTTAGTCAAGTAATAATTTAAATTGCATCAGAAATACTTCCCAAGTGACTCTTGCAAGCATTATTTTCTTAAATTTTTTATTTGATTGATTTTGAGAAAGTAGCTTCTCAAGTGACTTTTGCCAACATTCTTTTCTTTAATTTTTTTATTGATTTTTAGAGAGAAAGGAGGAGAGAAACATCAATTTGTTGCTCTATCCATTCATCCATTCATTGATTGATTCCTGTATGTGCCCTGACTGGGGATCAAACCTGAAATCTTAATATATCTGGATGATGCACTAACCAACTGAACTGCCTGGCCAGGGCTTGCCAGCATCCTTATTCTATTTAGAATAAATGCTGTAAATGCTAAGAAATTGCCAATATAATAATCATCATCATCTGAACTTCTCAAATATTAGAATTTAAGCTACTTCCTTTTCTAAGAATTTGGGGTTTCAGAGAAAAGTGAGATTTCTTCAAAGCTTAATGAGATTTTTTTCAAAGTTTTATACTTTAGATATTATCTTTGTAGTCACATAGACTAAGTTTAATCCCAGCCCCATTCCTAGCCAGCTAGATAACCTCAGACAAGTGTCTTAACCTCTCCAAATCCTAGTTCCTTCCCCTATAGCATGAGGATAGCAATGCCTCTAATGAAGGATGGTCTCAAGGATTAAATGAGATAAAATGGGTAAAGCTAGCATCATGCATGGCATCCTCACTGCTCAGTACGAAAAAGCAGCAGCCATTATCATCTCTATTGCTGAGATTCTATCACCTCACTGTTTGCCTTATGAATTTCATGACCTCTTTTTTAAATGAGTAAACGTCAGAAGAAGGTCCTATAATATCAATGTGTGTCTTGTAAAAATTAATCAGAAGTTTCTGATGGTACCTCAAACTTAGTTGTTCACATGCCAACTTAATATTTCCTCTCTCTCTCTTTTCCTTTCCTTCCAATTCAAACGTCTCTTTTCTAAGCTCAAAGTGAAGACCATGTGAATACTTCTCAATGTATTCTTTTACAAGTTTTTCATTGTTTGGCCGCAAACCATCTCGAGCATTTTTTATGCAAATTGTGGTGATTTCACCTTCCACTCTCTCCTGACATAGCACATGATATTTTTTCAAAGTGCTTTCATAAAAGCTGCTTTTCTTTTTCAGGTACAGAAAAACATCTGTATCGAGAACAAGCGTCTCTCCACATCTGGCAGTCTCTCCGTGTCTAGCAGTCTCGAGAACTGAGGACCTGGGTGACGGCAAAGAGTTATTACTTCTCTGTAGATTCCTTCTGGGGCTCTGTCTACTTCTCTTTTCCCCCTCACTGATACAACTCCTGTTTTTTCCTAAAAGAGAACTCGCTTTAAATAGCAAAGATTCTTTGAGCTTCTTGATAGCCAGAAACGATCCTTGAACGGAGATTCTTCCATTTTGTTCCAAAGGACTGAAGCATAAACTTGGAATTTTCTTTTTCAGGTCCCTCACCAGACTTTCCAGAAGGAATTGACCTCGAAAAACAGAGAGATCAAGAGTAGCATTTACAGAGATCAAGACCTAAAATTAAAGAGAGAGAAATTAAAACAGCACTGCCTAGTGGAGCAGACAGCATGAACACAATCTTTTTCTGCCACTGTCTCTGTAACAGCTACCCTGAACCAGTCCCCAATTCCCTAACACAGACTGGCTTCTTACGCCATAGCAGCCCATCAAAGGGATCTCACAACCCCACAGAGCCCACAATGTTCAATTTGGGATTCGCAGTCCCTCGCTGCATTCCCCAAAACAGCGCTGGCTAAATATTTTTTAACATCAGAATGCTTTTTTGAAACAAAGTCTTAAGTAGAACCCATAGATATACACTGTTCTGGTTCTGCTCTGTGGATAAAGTGGTCCCCCTCGACAGCCCCCAAGTTTCAAGTTCATCAGATGACTGCACAGAAGCCTGGGTTTCTTACCAAATGAAGTTTAAACCAATGCTTTGAATTTTAACTTCTCCTCTGATTTCTTCCTTTCCTGTATCTTCAAAGCTTCTTTTTAATGTTCATGGGTTTTTGTTTTTTCCCAAAATAAGTTTTTAGGTAGATAGCTAACATCACCCATGAGAGCATAAAAGCTCACTATCACTTTAAAAGCATCTCATGGGCCGAAACCGGTTTGGCTCAGTGGATAGAGCATCGGCCTGCGGAATCAAGGGTCCCAGGTTCGATTCTGGTCAAGGGCATGTACCTTGGTTGCGGGCACATCCCCAGTAGGGGGTGTGCAAGAGGCAGCTGATCGATGTTTCTCTCTCATCGATGTTTCTAACTCTCTATCCCTCTCTCTAAAAAATCAATAAAATATATAATAAAAAAAAAAAAAAAAAAAAAAAAAAAAAAAAAAAAGCATCTCATGGGACATATCCTATCTAATAATAGACAAATATGCAAATTGACCATACCGCCGACACACCCACAAGCCACGCCCACCATCCAATCAGAGCAAGTATGCAAATTAACCCAAACCAAGATGGCTACAGCCACAGAGAGCAAGGTTTCCTAGGTAACAGAGGAAGCCAAGCTTTCCGCCTGCCCTGGCCAGGCCTAAGCCTCCACTCAAGCTACAAAGTTTCAATTATAGAAGGTAAACAAATTCAAACAAATGGCGGCAGAATGGAGCTTGAGAAAGCAGGCCAGGGTTGCCGCCGGCAACAGGGGAAGCAAAGCTTTCCTAACACCCTGGCCGGCCCCACCTGCTTAAGGCAACAAAGTTTCAATTATAACCCCAACACAAATGGCTACTGGCCTCGGAGGGAGCCCCAGGCTTGGCTCCACTCCAGGCTACAAAGTTTCAATTGTAGAAGGAAAATAAATTCCAGATACCAGGGCCTCCGCTTGCATTGCCAGGGGCCGTGGCCCGCCTGCAAACCACCACAGGCCCCTCGCTCAGGCCGCCCCACACCCCAAGGGAACCCCCACCTGATCCGGGACACCCTTCAGGGCAAACCAGCTGGCCCCCACCCCGGTACCAGGCCTCTATCCTATCTAATAAAAGAGTAATATGCAGATTGATCATCACTGCAACACACAATATAGCTGCCCCCATGTGGTCAAAGATCCTGCCCCCATGTGGACACAAGATGGCCACCACAAGATGGCCAGCAGGAGAGGGCAGTTGGGAGGCACTCGGCCTGCAAGGGAGGGCAGTTGAGACGGACCAGGCCTGCAAGGGAGGGCAGTTGGAGGTGATCAACCCTGAAGGAGAGGGCAGTTAGGGGTAACCAGGCCAGCAGAGGAGGGAAGTTGGGGGCAAACAGGCTAGCAGCAGAGTGGTTAGGGGGTGATCAGGCTGGCAGGCAGAAGTGGTTAGGGGCAATCAGAAAGGCAGGCAGGCAGGCAAGCAGTTGGGAGCCAGCAGTCCTGGATTGTGAGAGGGATGTCCGACTGCCCATTTAGGCCCGATTCCCAGGGATTGGGCCTAAACGGGCAGTCGGACATCCCTTGAGGGGTCCCAGATTGGAGAGGGTACAGGCTGGGCTGAGGGACAACCCCCCTCCGTGCACGAATTTCGTGTACCGGGCTTCTAGTAGAAACAAAAAAACAGACCAAGTAGTAATCAAAAAATTTTAAGATACAGCGTTGGCCTTTAACACTGACTCAGGTTAAGGAGTTTGCATTTTCTTTCCAAATCATGGGATAACAGTGCCTTGTGTCTCCTACGTAGGGAACACTTTGCAGAAAACCGGGATCCAAGATGACCAGCAGGCCTTCAGCGTCACACCTTACCTTTTCACTGAAATGAGAGACTGTGAGTCGAATGTGTCCAACCTTCTCTGCTAGATAGTGTTTCTCTTTTCTGATGACGTTCTCTGCAACTAAGTGGAAACAGTGCCATCAGAAGTGTTTGTGCCTTGATACACTAATAATTATTTTAATAAATAAGTTAATAATTATTTTAATTAATAGAGCCATAGCTGGTTTGGCTCAGTGGATAGAGTGTCGGTCTGGGGACTGAAGGGTCCCAGGTTCAATTCTAGTCAAGGGCACGTGGCCAGGTTACGGGCTTGATCCTCATTAGGGAGTGTGCAGGGGGCAGATGATCAATGACTCTCTCTCATTGTTGATGTTTCTCTCTCTCTCTCCTTTTCTCTCCGAAATCAATAAAAATATCCTAATATATAAAAACCCTGGGTCATAATGTCCGGTAACGACCGAGGCTCGACCAACCGGAAGTCAATCCTGAGGTGGCAACCCAGTGCTGACTGCTCCCGCTGCAGGCGCAGTGCCCCAGCACTGACTGCTGAGGGGGCTTCAAATCAGGACAAGAGAGAGGCCTGAAGAGAGAAGCAGGGACTGATCCGTTGCCTCTGTGGCAGCTTTTGATCAGCACTTGCCTCTCTCTTTCTCTCCCAGTCTGGCCAGCAGCCACACCTCCATTTCTCTCCAGGCCTCCACCAGGGCTGCTGATCAGCCCCGCCTTTCCAATCAGGCCCCGTTGATAGGCCCAGAGACACTGACTGGCATAGAAACTGAACAATCAGAAACAAATCTAGGTCAACTGTGAGGAGCCAATGGCTGCCTAGGAGGCAGAGCTTTTGACACTGATTGGCATAGAAACTGACCAATCAGAACCAAATTGGCTAGCAGAGGAGGGCCGTTAGGGGTGAGATCAGGCCGGCAGGGGAGGGCAGTTGGGGGCAAGATCAGGCCAGCAGGGGAGGGCAGTTGGGGGCAACCAGGTTAGCAAAGGAGGGCAGTTAGGGACGAAATCAGGCCAGTAGGGGAGGGCCGTTAGGGGAGAGATCAGGCCGGCAGGGGAGGGCAGTTGGGGGCGAAGTCAGGCCAGTAGGGGAGGGCAGTTGGGGGCGAGATCAGGCTGGCAGGGGAGGGCAGTTGGGGGCGAGATCAGGCCAGCAGGGGAGGGCAGTTGGGGGCGAGATCAGGCCAGTAGGGGAGGGCAGTTGGGGGCGAGATCAGGCCGGCAGGGGAGGGCAGTTGGGGGCAAGATCAGGCCAGCAGGGGAGGGCAGTTGGGAGCAACCAGGCCAGCAGGGGAGGGCAGTTGGGAGCGAAATCAAGCCAGCAGGGGAGGGAAGTTGGGGGAGAGATCAGGCAGGCAGAGGCAGTTGGAGGCGAGATCAGGCTGGCAGCTGAGAGCAGTTGGGGGCAAGATCAGGCTGGCAGAAGGGTTAGGGGCAATCAGGCAGGCAGGCAGAGGCAGTTAGGGGCGATCAGGCAGGCAGGCAGGTGAGCAGCTAGGAGCCAGCGGTCCCAGACTGCGAGAGGGATGTCCGACTGCCGGTTTAGGCCTGATCCCTGTGGGTCCCTGATTGGAGAGGGTGCAGGCTGGGCTGAGAGAACCACCCACCCCCCCACCCCCCCGTGCACTGAGCCACTAATTTTTAAATAATAATAATAGAGATGTTCAACTCTATTAGTTAGAATGCCTGAGATTTTTTTCTATATGTTTCCTCTAAATTCAACTTTTAATATTTTCCCTTCTACTTTTAATACATTAAAATTCATTTGTGTAAATATGATCCTAATCAGACATTAAAAAACACAGTTATATATGACTAGAAAATAAACACCTAAAAGTTAATCTCCCACTCTGTTAACTATGGCCTACAGGAGACTTCACCTTCTCAAATCCAGGATACCACACTGTCTGCTTTTCCTCTGATTCACTGGCTGACCTGCTCAGTCTCCTCTGCTAATTCTCCTTTTCTTCCCATTTTCTAGATGTTGGCATGCTTATATCGCAGGCCTCAAATCCCTTTGCTAACCTACACCCACCTCCTGGGTGATTCATGGCTTTAGATACCATCACTACATGTATCACTTTCTAATTTTTTCTCTGAGGACACAGAGAGAGGAAGGGACAGGGAGGGAGAGAAACATCAATGTGAGAGCAAAACATTCATCTGCTGCGTCCTGTATGCCCTTATGGGGGATCGAGCCTGCAACCCAGGCATATGCCCTGCTAACTGAACCAGAAATCTTTCGGTGCCAGAGACAACACCCAACCAACTGAGCCACACCAGCCACAGCAATTTCCACATATATTCTTGCTAGTGCAATACTGTGCCACTTTTATATTAGAATAGAATACTTTTTTAAAAAGCCACTTTAAACTTTACCAATCCCATGATTCATTTTAATGAAATTCAATTTTTAATTCATTACAGAAGCATTTCTAAGATTACGGAAATTTGATTTAGAAATACCTTTTTTTTCTTTGAATGTTACATATGCAACTCCCCTGGTTCTTGTTGGATATATCACATTTTCAACAACCCCGCCTTCATTCTTGATATCTTGGAAGTGTCTCTTCACTAATGTGGTCAGTGATAGATCATTAAAAAGGCCAACTGGCAGACCATCAACTACAACCGTTCTTTCAGAAGCTTTGGATTCCTTGACATTCAAAACTGATGCCTGTAAGAGAAATAATAGGATGCTCTTTAAAATATGTAATATTCTACTTAATATCAACATACCCAGTAGGAGAGGCTATTTTACTCAACAAATGTACCAGTGCGGGTGATTAGATACTTTAGATAGATAGATAGATAGATAGATAGATATAGGGTTCACATAAGAATTCGAGAGTTAAATGTAAAAAGTGAATCCTATTTTTAAACATGGAAAACATTGGTTAATATTTGTCTGATTTTAGAAATGCCTAAAAATAACAGAAGTCCCACGGGGGCATAGGCTACCAAGGAGACAAAACTGAATTTCACGTCACCCTGCTTGGCCCCGGAGGATGGCTGGTTGGCCAGAGACGGGTAAGATTCCTCAAGGAAGGAACAACCTAAGACAGGCACAGTCGCAGAGGGGCCATCAGGAGAGAATTTGGGGATCAACTGAGGTGGGGCACAGACCCTTACCCCCGCAACATTGAAGGGGCCTGAACTCTAGCCCCTTCTGAGGGAGGTCTCCTGCCCCCATGGCTGCTTCATGCTTCCCATGCCCAGCTCAGATCAGGACCCAGGTGACCGACAGAGACTTGGCCGACAGCAGCTGCCCTCTCACTCCAACAAGAATTGTTTGAGTTGTCTTGTACCCATGGTGTGGGGATGTGGGTTTACGATATCTAAATCCAGCCTACCACCAGGAATGCTCAGGACCTACTCAAGAAGGCAAATAATCCTTTCCACCAATATTTACAGGGTAAAATAAGATTGTTGTTAGAGTAATAAATTTGACAGTAAAATAGTAGTCAAGTTTTCAGGCAAATTTAAATTGGCTAGTTGAAACAAGCGAATATGCTAGAAAAATTAATTGTACTGGACAAAAAGGTGTTCCTAAAGTGTTAACTAAAAATTTTATTGGTACTTCAACTCATGATAAAATTGTGCACCATGTAATGAACCTAAAACAGTAATATTATAGTGCAAAAAATTAAAATTTAAAAGCCATCAAGACTACATTATAAAATTTTCAAAAGCCTTCTAACATTTAAATCAAAAAAGGAGGGGATAGTAGAAGAATATCATGTAAGGAAAAATATCCTGTAAGTAAATTACATCTAGAAAATTAATACTTTAGAAAATTAATTGTAAGGCTAAAAGCAAGACACCCATGAAAAACACACAAGGTGTCAAAATAAGCCAGAGGAAAATTATTTGGGCCAAAAATGAAATAGGATCCCAAGTCAAATTTATAGAAAATATTCCTTTATTAACTTTTGGTCGAGAATATGTTTGTATATTTTCAGTAAACAACTCCGAGACCATGTGGATTCCAGCAACAGAGAGGAATTGACAGGACTACTCCAGCCATGAAGACAGAAGAGAAGCAGTCCAGAGATGGAAGACGCTGATGTGGCCTTCCCATACTAGCAGTTAGCAGCTGTGCATCACTGCAGGTTGCCCAGGACCAAACCAGAGAGAGTCGGACCTGCATTACCACCATTTGTCCACCATCCAGAACTGTAATGTCAGTGCTGACATGTACACATAAGGAACTGTTGGACATTGAAATTGGGTCTCAAAAGAACTGTTGGCCCAGAAAGAAACTCACTACAGACTGATTCATTTGCCTGTCACCATAACCATTATTGCTTGTCTCATTTTCGGTTCTTATAAGTGTATTTCTAATAGCACATGATCTCACTCATCTAGGGGAAATAATGAACAACATAGACGGATGAACAAGAACAGACCCAGAAACAAGGAGGCATTGATCAGACTGTTGGGCCTCAGAGGGAGGGGAGGGGAGGGTGGAGGTAAAGGGGAGAGATCAACCAAAGGACTTGTGTGCAAGCATATGAGCCTAACCAGCCGTTAAGGACAACAGGGGGGTGGGGCATGTGTGGGGAGGGGTGTGGGATGGGAATGGGGGGATGAGGACAAATATGTGATACCTTAATCAATAAAGAAATTTAAAAAAAAAAAACAGAAGTCACAAAGGAAAAGATCAAGAAAGACACATTTGAATTAAAATTTTAATTTAAAAAAAAGTCAAGCTAACCCGAGGTGGTGTGGCCCAGTGGTTGAGCTTTGACCTATGAATCAGGAGGTTACCGTTTGATTCCTGGCCAGGGCACATGCCTGGGTTTTTAGGCTCCATCCCCAGTGGGGGCGTGCAGCAGGCAGCCAATCAATGATTCTCTCTCATCATTGATATTTCTATTTCTCCCTCTCTCTCTCTGAAATCAATTTTTTTTAAATATATTTTATTGATTTTTTACAGAGAGGAAGGGAGAGGGATAGAGAGCTAGAAACATCGATGAGAGAGACATCGACCAACTGCCTCCTGCACACCCCCTACCGGGGATGTGCCCGCAACCAATGTACATGCCCTTGACTGGAATCGAACCTGGGACTTTCAGTCCGCAGACCGACGCTCTATCCACTGAGCCAAACCAGTTTTGGCTGAAATCAATTTTTTTTAAAAAGCCACGCTAACCACAAAATACGTTCATTTGGAGATGGCTGTACGTTTTGATTGTAGAGTCCAAAATACATAAGCCAATAAGAAATACATCCCCTACTTTTTTGTCAGAATCAGGAAAAAGTCACCATAAAAAAATAAAACCCTGGCAATAATACTAGGGCTGCAGTGGAGTAAATCCTGCCTCCAAGCACCTATGTGAGATGGAATTGAACCACTAAGCATATCTGCCATTGCAGACCCTACCACCACACTGGGCACAGAGTACCAGCTACAAGTAGGTCCTTCTCTGGGCTCACTCGCTTTGAACTTGTATTATCCAGTTAAGGGGCTTCTATTTAAATGTCTTAATTTGTCCCCAGTCTATTTAGGGAAGTGGACTCATAAGCTTCCCTGCCCAGTGCGTATAGGTGGCACCCAGCTTGACTGTACCAGAGCTCAGACATAATCCCTCCTAATTTACCCCCAGGAAGGACAGCATGTCTCACGGGCCTGAGTAATGGTTAACAGATCACAGAGATGTTGTCGTCTCTCCGTTGAAAGAACTCTGTACTCAGAGTAGGACTTCACTGGGATAATAGGCAAACTACTTCTGACCTCCCAGGTCAAGTTCATAGTCTAAGTACACACCCAGTGTCCTGTCCATCCCAAAGGCACCTTAAAAGGGGATGGGGATGAAAATGGCTCATGTTGAGACACATAAAACAGAAGAAGAATCTCCTGGAAAGGGAACCCATAATAATCTATTGACTGATTACTATGGAAAGTACTTCTATTTTTCTTTTTAATCCTCATCCTAGAATATGTTTTATTGATTTTTTTAGAGAGGAAGGGAGTGAGAAAGCAACAAAAACAAACAAACATTGATTGAGCCTACTTGCCCAGAGCTGGGATGGAACCTGAAACCTAGGTATGTGTCTTGACCAGAACCTGCAACCTTTTGGTGCACAGGACAATGCTCCAACCAACTGAGCCATCCAGCCAGGGATGGGAGGTATTTAATGGCGGAAAACAGCTTCTGAACAGTAAAAATATGTAAACGTGTTCCTCCATCCTAGCTGCAAGTGGTAAGATGTGTAAGTACCCCAAAATAGGTCTTCCTAGCAGTGGAAAAAATGACAAGAGAGATTTGCCAGATGTTCAGGGAATTTTACTTCACAGGAGACTTGTCTTCATTACTATACATCTGGCTGTAAGGGTCCACACCGACTTCAATGGGTAAATGACTAGTGAATTAACTTCCTTTTTGCTCTTCGCCAATGTCAACGAAAAACTTTCCATTTAAATTCAGAAAATCTCACCTCGCCTCTGCCCTCACCAACACTATTGCCACACAGTATTTCTTACTCAAGTGTCTACATTTAACTTATCTTTGAAATCAAAGGAACTTCTCCCTGATAGCTATTAATCTCTTCCATCCCCATAAGGTAAAGAGGTGTCTTTGGAGAGAGCCCTTTCAAGAGCTACCTCAGAGATACAGGATTTTGAAACAAGAGCAGCATCTTGGCCAGGACGTATTAAGGTGATGGCATTTTCCCTGTATCAGTGATATATTTTAAGAGATTTCTGACCATCGTGTCAGAAACCAAAAAGATATAAAGAAAAACTTGAGTTTATTTTTGTAGGTCATTGGGGGAAGGGAATTAGATCCGTTCACGGCATCTGTTTATTTTTATTTTCTTAAAACCAGTTGTTTATTGTCACTGCAGTAAACAAAACCACACGCGCATCTCACACTGCTTGGGCATTTCCGGGGCCCTGGAATTTCTAAGTGAGAATTCAGGGCCCTGCCACTGCTTTCAAACGCTTGATGGAAGGCTCTCTCTTGAATTTGCTAACTGTTCTTGCTAGCTAGCACGGAGGGTGACAACACAGAGCCCTTGTCCAGAGAAACAACTAAGGCCACAAGAGAGAATTCTCACTAATGCAGACAAGACACCAATCTGGATGCCTTCCCAGCTTGCGTCCTTGGCTGGAACGCTTCTTACTGGCCCTTTTCAAAAGGAAACTGCGGCCTCCCTTTCTGGGTAACTCCCTCCGCTCTTGTTCACCAAAGCGGGGGATGGTATGAGGAACAACAGCTAAGCCCCAACACAGCCTGCGAAGCGACTCCCCGACGGAACAGCTGTGTCCCTGGCGACGGGGCCCTGGGAACGGGAGGTGGCCGCGCCCCGCCCTCTGGAGCGGAGCCTCTGGCACAGCCCGCGGGCGCGCGGTTTCCCCGCGGGCAGGTGCAGAGAGGCAGGGAGACGTTTGCTGGCGGGGTGCCTCCAGGGCAGTCGGCTCTCCCCCCACCCCGACCCCTGGGCCCTCGCCCGCCCCCACCAGGCTCCGCGTCCTTCTCGGGGACCCTCGCCCGCCCCCACCAGGCTCCGCGTCCTTCTAGGGGGACCCTCGCCCGCCCCCACCAGGCTCCGCGTCCCTCTAGGGGACCCTCGCCCGCCCCCACCAGGCTCCGCGTCCTTCTAGGGGACCCTCGCCCGCCCCCACCAGGCTCCGCGTCCTTCTCGGGGACCCTCGCCCGCCCCCACCAGGCTCCGCGTCCTTCTCGGGGACCCTCGCCCGCCCCCACCAGGCTCCGCGTCCTTCTAGGGGCCCTTAGCGACGGCACGGAGACGACCCTGCCCTGCAAAATCCGAAGCAAAAGCAACTTGCCATGGCGGAGCAGAGACGCGCCCTCGGCGGTCGGCGGGGCCGGAACCTAGCGGGGCGCGGGCGGCAGGGCGGGCCGGCTGGCAGCTTCCGGTTTTATTTTCCCCGCTCCCTTGGAGACCACGCGACGCCAGGGCGGCAGTGGGCTGGGAGCTCGGACCCGGACGGGCTGCTTGGCGGCGCTGGCCGGAACCCCCGGGAGTTTCACAACTTTTGAAACCACGCGGGAGTGAAGCCAGGGTCCCCTCGCGGGCATTCGGGGATTCCCAGGGTCTGCCCGGGCCTCGAAGGAAGCTGGTCGTCCTTCCTACGCCTCCCCAACCCTCTTCTCACCCCGGCACCTCCGGGCCTCCTCCTCGTCAGCTTCCCGCCCCCGGCCAGCCGCGGGCCCCCGCCAGGCGCGCAGGGCGCAGCAGGAAAAGCGCATCCCTGCCACCAGCGAGCTCAGCATCCTGACCACGCCAAACTCGGACCCGAGTCTGGCACCTGGGAGGCCCCGGGGGACCCACATACACAGCTTCAAAGTCAAAGAGCATGAAGAAGAAAGGCAAATAGGAAAAAGCTCAGTTTTACTCTTAAGACATACAAATTGAAATCATGAGATCCCTTTTTTCTACGATTAGATTGGCAAAAATTAAAGCGTGCTAATATCCAGTGTTGCAAGCCTAGATAGGTGCAAACATTTCTGAGGATTTTGGCCCCTTTCAAAATGTAAAATGCTAAAAATAAAAATGTAAAAATGCGCATAAACTTGGCAATTTCACTTTCAGAATTGCACTGAAGTTATAGTGCACAAGCAACACTAAGATATTGTACAGACATTTTAGTTGTCTGTTTATTGTAATACACATAATTGTTTTGGGGTTGTTTTTTTTTTCACATAATTTGTTTTAAAAGTGGATCCACCCTAAGGCTATGAAGATTGTAAAATAACATGAATTCTATATGTAATTCCCCAATTTATATTTCCTCTTCAGATACCTATACTAAATGCTCACTTCAATGTCTAATAAGCATGTGAAATTTAACAAGACCAAAACAGAACTCTCTGTCCTCCCTTTCTTCCCCCTCAGGAAATATTTACACTATTTACTATTCAGCAATACCTACTCGGGAGCACAAGCTCAGGCTCACAGGTGTTCCTTGATTTCTCCTTTCCTCTGCTCAATAGTATAGCCCACACAGCACCTCCAAGGCCACCTCTACCCTCCAGATCAAGTCTTGTTCCCCTTCAATTCTTTCTGGATAACCACACCCAGGATAACATTTTAAAATGCAAATCAGCTTTAGTTTCTATTTAAACACGTAATTGTTTCCCCTTTGCACTTTAAATGAAATTTATATTCCTCACCACGAAAGCAAAATGGCCTTGATCTGTTTTCTTTGGCCAGATCTCCTAGAACTGTCCTTACTGCCTCTGTTCCAATCACACAAGCACCTCACTGGGGCTCTTCCTGGCCTTGGTTCTATTTCCAGGCCTGGAAAGCTCCTGCCTGATCCTCATTCAACTGGCTGCTTTCTGTCATTGGAATCTTAGCGCAAATGATCCCTCTTTAGAAACACTGTTTCTGATCACCTATTCTAAACTTGTTCCCCCAAGCATTGCTGGTGTGGCTCAGTGGTTGAGCATTGACCTATGAACCTGGAGATCACAGTTGGATTCCGTGGCCGGGGTTTGGGGCTCAATCCCCAGTGGGGGGTGTACAAGAGGCAGCTGATCAAGAATTTCTATCACCATTGATGTTTCTTCCTCTCCCTCTCCTTTCCTCTCTGAAATCAATAAACATATTTTTAAAAATAAATAAATAAATTTGTTTCCCCCCCCCCCCCCCATTAATTATCATTCCACCATCCTGTCATCTACACTAATAAAAGAGTAAGATGCAAATTAACCTTACCTTGGAGGCACCCACCAGAAGGCGGTGCCGGCAGCCAGGGGAAGGAAGGCCCATTCTTGCACGAATCTTCGTGCATCGGGCCTTTAGTTTCATCATAATAGCACTCACCCCTTTCTAAAAGTATCTCTTTTTTTTCTTGCTTGAGGATAGATAGCCATTTCTTCCCCAGGATAGATAGCCATTAGTACTATTCACCAATATGCTTTACTCTTCTCCATTCAGGCACATTGGAGGGATAACCCTGACTCACTCAGTGTTTGAGGTTACACATGTTCATATGATTCAAGCAGCCAATGAAATGTGAGAAAAATTGACATTTCTCATATATTTGGGTGGAAGGATTGCACTGCATGTGCAAGAGTCTCCAAGGCTCTCTTGCCTTCGTGCTCATGTATTGAAGAGAACGTGCATCACTGAGAACACATAGAACACAATTGCACTAGGGAGTTGCCTGGACCCACCACAAAATGTACATGAATGAAAAATAAAACTTTGACGTTTTAAGCCACTGAATTGTTTCAACAATGTTACCTAGCATACCCTGACTAATAAATCCCACTATAATGAAAGAGCACCATGAAAATATGTGCAAATCGGCCCTAGCCAGTTTGGCTTAGTGGATAGTGTCAGCCTGTGGACTGAAGGGTCCCGAGTTCGATTCCTGTCAAGGGCACATGCTCAGGTTGCAGGGTTGCAGGCTCAATCCCCAATGGGGGGCATGCAGGAGGCAGCCAATCAATGATTCTCTCTCATCATTGATGTTTCTATCTCTCTCCCTTCCTCTCTGAAATCAATAAAAATATATTAAATAAAAAAAGAAAATATTTGCAAATCAGATAAGGTATTTGTATCCAGAATATATAGCTAACCCTTACAATTAAAAAATACTAAGACAATTCAATTTAAAAATTGACAAAAAAAAAATGAATGGGCATTTTATCAAAGAAGAAACATTAGTGGATAATATGCACATGACAATATGCTCAACATCATTAGTCATTAAAGAAATGTAAATTAAAACCACAATGAGATACTGAAGCATCCATCTTATATAAAAACTGCTGTTTGAAATTTTAACCCTGCTATTTGGCTTCTGTAAATGCTTGCTTGCTTAAATAATAAGGAAAATAAGGCTACTTCCACTTCAGAGAGGCCATTAAACCTTCCCCGGACAAAATTATCAGTGCTGGCACCAGCCAGGCCTTTGGTTGAGGTCTCAAGGCCCCAGCACATAGGGGCTCTTTAAGAACTTGCAAAAGGGGCCAGAAACACCCCATATTTGGGAGACAAAGAAGGTAAAAACATATAAATAGGGAAAATTCCTCCATGTTGGAGCTCAGAATTTGAGAGACATTTTCCTCTGGACCCGCGTGTAATAAATGTAACTCCATCTCTAAATATTGCTTGGTTCTTCTCCGGTTTTCTGTAACAATACCACTATACACTAAAAATGGCTGTAATCAAAAAGACAGATAACTAATGTCAAGAATATGGAGAAAATGAGAACTCTTATACATGGTGGGAAAGCAAAATGCTACAGCCACCTTTTAAAACAGTTTAGCAGTTTCTTAAAATACTAAGGATGAATTTACCATATGACCAAGAAATTCACTCTTAAATAACAAATCAAGAGAAATGAAAACATGTCCAAACAAAGACTTACATGCAAATACTCATAACATAATACGTAATAGTCATAAAGTGGAAATAACCTAAATGACTATCAGTTGTTTAAAGGATAAACCAAACGCAGTATGTGTATATAGTATGTACAATGTAATAGGAGCGAAATACTGATACATGCTACAAGAAAGATGAAGTTCAAAACATCATGCTACGTGAAAGAAACCATACCCAAAGACCACATATTGTACAATTCCACTTAATCAGAAAAGATAAGTCTATGAAGAGAAAAAGTAGAAAAGTGGTGGCGTGGGTTGGAGATAGGAACAAAGATTAACTGTAAATGGACATGAGCACCATAATCCAAGTGGGGACCCTTTCTAGGAATAATGAGAGATCTAGTATTAGCCGGGAATGCAGGTCTACCCACCTGTGCCATTGAACCAGGTATAGAGCAACCTTTAACCTTGTATGTGGCAACTATTCCAACGTGTATGTGCTGACAGGGACGTGCTTCCCCGAAACATGATACCTCGGCATAGTGAATACTTAAAATGGAAGGAATATGAGAAATGGCATGTGCAAGAAGGACTTTCTGACCTTCCCCCAGAACCAAGTCATAAAGCCCTCCTGTGAGAGTGCCCTCCTTTACCCAGAGGGAAGGAGGACCCTTATCTCCAAATACTAAGGGACACAGAGAACAATCTGAATGAACAGGCCCACCTTCCCCTAGTTTAATACTTTTTGATAGCCTATCAGATTGTTCTCTGTTTCCCTTAGTATTAGGGGAAAGCAATAGTATTAGGCCCTAGCCTATCATTTTTCACTTGCTATAACTTGACACTTCAGGTTTAACCATTCTGGTTTTTAGTTCCATAGAAAGGTTCCTGTGTCACATAAAATTTATGTTGAGTAAATGTGTATGCTTTTCTCCTGTCTTTGTTAATGTCTTTGTCAGTTTAATTTCCAGATTCAGGGCCTCTAAAAGGGCTAAGGAAAACTTTTTCCTCCCCTATAGTGCCAAACTATCCTTGAGGGAGCATGACTCCACAAGGGCCAAAATCATTCTAGCAGCTTACAATTGAATCTGCATCCAAAAAACATTTTAATCTCTGATAACCCCTGCTATAAGGCCTCCTATCTCACTGTACTTATCTTTGTCTCACAACTTAAGTAAAATCAAATTGGTTGACATTTCCTTGAATGTTTTAAATTTGTGACACTAAAAAACAAAACAAAACCTATTACTTGTATCTTGATAATCATTTATTTTCATAAGATGTGGCATAGATTGTGAATATTCCTAAAAGTGGGACAAAAAGAAATTTATTTTAAAAGAGTAGCACTTGATGTTTGAAAGAGAGCAATGACTTTTATTGGACTATTAACAAAATACAGACCGAAGCCTACTTTCTAGAAAGCAATTGTAGCCACAGGTATTAAGATCTTTAAAAAATTTATATCCTTTAACCTATCAACCTAGCTGAAATAAGGTCAGAACTGCAGAAAAAAAAGTTGTACACCAAGATAACATAGGGTTAATGAATATCATAGCACTTATAAATGTGAAAAAAATTGAAAATAACTTTAATAGACAACAATAGGGAAATAATATTCACAAGATTAAATATTATATAGTTGGGGGAGGGAGAGATTAGAAGGGAGGACATAGAATGTTTACCATTATCTCTGAGGGGAGATTTTTTTTTTTAATTTCTTTATTGATTAAGGTGTCACATATTTGTCCTCATCCCCCCATTCCCATCCCACACCCCTTCCCATGGATGCCCCAACCCCCTGTTGAACTTAACCATTGGTTAGGCTCATATGCATGCACACAAGTCCTTTGGTTGATCTCTCCCCCTTCCCCCCACCCTCCCCTATCTTCCCTTTGAGGCCCGATAGTCCGATCGATGCCTCCTTGTTTCTGGTTCTGTTCTTGTTCATCAGTCTATGTTGTTCATCATTTCCCCTAGACGAGCAAGATCATGTGTCACTAGAGATATACTTATAAGAACTGAATGTGAGACGAGCAATAATAGTTATGCTGACAGGCAAATGAATCAGTCTGTAGTGAGTTTCTTTCTGGACCAACAGTTCTTTTGAGACCCAATATCAATGTCCACCAGTTCCTTATGTGTACATGTCAGTACTGACCCCTCAGCTCTGGATGGTGGACAAATGGTGGTAATGCAGGTCCGACACCCTCTGTTTTGGTCTTGGCCGGACCCAGGGGCATGGCTTCACCCGGACTCAGGGGCACGTGGCCTCACCCGGGCCCAGGGGGCGCGTGGCCTCACCTGGATCCGGGTGCGTGCGGCCTCACCCGGACCCAGGACCCAGCCTCACCTGGATCCAGGGGCACACGGCCTCACCCGGACCCGGGATGCTCCAGCTTCACCCGGACCCAGGGACGCGTGGCCTCACCTGGACCCAGGGGCGCGCGGCCTCTCCCGGACCCAGGGGCGCGTGGCCTCTCCCAGACTCAGGGGCGCGCGGCCTCACCCGGACCTGGGGCGCACAGCCTCACCCGGACCCAGGATCCAGCTTCACCCGGACCCAGGGGCGCATGGCCTCACCCGGACCCAGGGGCGCATGGCCTCACCCGAACCCAGGGGCATGTGTCCTCTCCTGGACCCAGGGGCGCGTGGCCTCACCCAGACCCAGGTGCACGCGGCCTCACCCAGACCCGGGACTCAGCCTCACCCGGATCCAGGGGCACATGGCCTCACCTGGACCCGGGATCCAGCTTCACCCGGATCCAGGGGCGCACGACCTCACCCGGATCCAGGGGCACACGGCCTCACCCGGACCCAGGGGCGCATGGCCTCACCCGGACCCAGGGGCGCATGGCCTCTCCCAGACCCATGGTCACATGGCCTCACCCGGATCCAGGGGCGCACGGCCTCACCCGTACCCAGGGGCGTGAGGCCTCACCTAGACCCAGGGGTGTGTGACCACACCTGAGCCCAGGGGCACGCAGCCTCGCCTGGACCCGGGACCCAGCCTCTCCCGGACCCAGGGGCGTATGGCCTCACCCGGACCTGGGATCCAGCTTCACCCGGACCCAGGGGCATGTGGCCTCACCCGGACCCAGGGGCGCGTGGCCTCTCCCAGACCCAGGGGCACGTGGCCTCACCCAGACCCAGGTGCGCGAGGCCTCACCCGGACCCAGGACCCAGCCTCTCCCAGATCCAGGGGCACACGGCCTCACCCGGGCCCGGGATCCAGCTTCACCCGGATCCAGGGGCGCACGACCTCACCCGGATCCAGGGGCACACGGCCTCACCCGGACCCAGGGGCGCATGGCCTCACCTGGACCCAGGGGCGCATGGCCTCTCCCAGACCCATGGTCGCATGGCCTCACCCGGATCCAGGGGCGCACGGCCTCACCCGTACCCAGGGGCGTGAGGCCTCACCTAGACCCAGGGGTGTGTGACCACACCTGAGCCCAGGGGCACGCAGCCTCGCCTGGACCCGGGACCCAGCCTCTCCCGGACCCAGGGGCGTATGGCCTCACCCGGACCTGGGATCCAGCTTCACCCGGACCCAGGGGCATGTGGCCTCACCCGGACCCAGGGGCGCGTGGCCTCTCCCAGACCCAGGGGCACGTGGCCTCACCCGGACCCAGGGTCGCGTGACCTCACCCAGACCCAGGGGCGCGCGGCCTCACCCGGACCCGGGACCCAGCGGGGTTTCGTCTTCTTGATCCCAATTCCTGTTGGTCAATTCCCTCTCAGCAATTCCTTCGGCCATTTTCTCAGAGCTCCAGGGCGGCTGCCGCAGAACTCGTTGGGCTGCGGGCTCGGCGAAGCTCCGGTGTGCCCGGTGCGCGGTGGCGGGCTGGTCTGGGGTCGTTGCATCGGCCCTTGGGTCTGCAGCGGTGGCCAGTCGCCGAGCGTGCGCACCTGGCCGCTTCCGGGGCGTTGAGATTCTTGAAGGACTCGGAGGTCAGCAAGCGCGGAGTCTCCCACCCCATGTCTCTCAGGGGCTCGTCTGTCCATGCTTGGCAGCGAGTGGAGCCGTCCCCTCAGCCGGAGACCACCGGGGGAACTGCGCCGAGCACGTTCCAGGCTGCCACTGTGTCGCCAGAGCCGTAGTTCTTAAAGTGTGATCTTTGGGTCACCAGCATCAGCATCATCCCGCATACCCCTCTCTTTTATTCTAGTTGTAGAGCATCTGCTCAGCCAGCCCTCTGGTGGTTCTGGATGGTGTCTGCTCTGCTCTCCCGTCATAATCTCAAAATTGTTGTGGTAGGCAACAATCCGGCTTCCGCCCTATGCCTCCATCTTGGTCCTCCTTTGTATACTTAAGTCTTGATTGTTGTTGGTGTCACTGGGAGGAATTGTCCTCCTGGCCAATTGTCCGTGAGGACCCTCTGTTTCTATAAAGGAAGAGTTGCTGTGCAGGAGACACGTTTATGGGCCGGATCTTGTTGCAGCAAGGCTTTGGCGCTCACTGAATCTGCCTCTTGAATGTGTCCCTTATGCGAGTGGTTGAAATCTGGTGTCATCTCACACCGACCACTAGATGCCCTCGTTTCTGGGTCTCCAATGGGGTGCAGGTCAGCTACTGCCTGAGGCCACTCAGCAGGAATTACAGCAAAAACTGCAGTTTCCTCCTCCTGTCTAAGCGGCCCTGGAGCAGTCCGACTAGAACCGCAGTTCATCTGGTCAAGCTGCCACAGGGCAGGCCACCCACATGCAAAAGCCGCTGCTTGGAGCCCAGGTGGGCCTGCAAAACATGCGGGGCGGGTCTGCAAAACGTGTGGGGCGGGTCCCAGGACGGGGCAGGGTCTCAGGGCGCCACCAGGCCATGGCGTGGCGAACCGCAATGGCTGCAAGTCTGCTTTTTCTGCTTTCCACGTTTCTAAGCCCCCTCGTTCCGCACTCCAGCGCAGCAAACACTGATTGCTGGGCGCACCTCCGCAAGGAAGTTACTCCCACTCTCGGACAGGAAGGCCGAGAGTCCAGCCTCTCCCCGCAGGCGTCTGGGTCTCCCGCGAGTCCCCAGAAGCTGGATTTCAGGGTGATGGGGAGCTAATCTCCCCTAGGGTTGGAAAAGAAGCCGCACGACCCTTCCCCCGTCACCAGTCCGACCCACGCGCCTCCGCACCTTATCCCTTCCGAGTTCGCTCTTTCCTCTTCCCTCTTAGCTGTAAATCCACCCTTCAGCCAGCTCTCCTGTGGTTCTGGGTGGCAGACGCTCTGTCCTCCAGTTGTATTTTTGAAATTTCTGTGCGCGGCGCAGTTCATTTGTTTAACTTTGCCGCCTTCTTGGTTCTCCTCTCTCAAAATGGCTAAAGGACTTGAATGTAAGACGGGAAATCCTAAAAATCCTCCAAGTCGGTGTCGGTGGCCTCCGGGGCCCCGAGGATCTCACTGGGCAGCTCAGCCAGGTCAGTGACGCGGATGGGCCCGTCCTGCAGAAAGATGGTCTCTTCCTTCACCAAGAGCCACTGCGCTGAGTCCGCGGCCGCCGCCATAGCAGCTGCCGCGGCCGCCCACAAGCTCATGGCCCCGGCTGAGGTGCTGACTGAGAGGAGCAGCCGCTCGGCCTGGGGAGACACGAGCAGGAGTTGCCGCGCTCACCAGTCCATCTTTTAGTTGTATTTCCGAAACTGCCATGCGAGGCAACAGATCAGCCGTTCAACTCCGCCGCCATCTTCCAGAGCCGTAGATTTTAAAGTGAGATGTTTGGCTCACTGGCATCAACATCATCCTGCGTCCCCCTCTCTTTTACTCTAGTTGTAGAGCATCTGCTCAGCCAGCCCTCCGGTAGTTCTGGATGGTGTCCGTTCTGTTTTCTAGTTGTAGTTTCAAAATTGTTGTGGTAGGCAACAATCAGGTGTCCGCCCTATGCCGCCATCTTGGTCTTCCCCCCGAGGGGAGATTTTTTTTATGATCTTTTTTCTAAGCCTCACCTAAGGATATGTTTTAATTGATTTTTAGAGAAAGAACAAGGGAAAGAGAGAGAGAGAGAGAGAGAGAGAGAGAGAGAAACACATTGATGCTAGAGAGAAGCATCTATCAGTTTCCTCCATACACACTCTGACTGGGAATTGAACCTACAACCTAGGTATGTGCCCTGATCAGGGATAGAACCCTCAGCCTTTTTGGTATATGGGACATCACTCCAACCAACTAAGCTACCCAGCCAGGGCAGATTTTTAATGACTTTTATTATCTTCACTACACTTTGTGTATTTTTCAAGAATGAGCATCTTTTCTTTTTGAATACCAACTGGATATTATCAATGTTATTCACTAGACAGTTTTGGTTGTCTATCTCCTAAGCACATTATAGCATTGAACACCCAAGCTCCTTTATGGCTGGCAAGAGCCATATACTCTGCTCTGGTTGAGTTGTGAATGGAAGGGGCATTTCTATACCAAGAATTTAATGGCCAGTTCAAAACCCTTCAAGGTTCTTTCCCTCCAGCACAGCATCCGACAATAAAGATGGTGGCTGCTGTCAACCTGTCTACCATGAGCATTCTTTTTATGGACCTATCATGGGCATGTATCATGAGCAAGGAATAAACTTTTGTTGTTTTAGATCTCTGAAATTTAGAGATAATTTATCACATAGTTTATCCTGATTGATATAGAAATTGGTATTCAGAATGGGAGTTATAGCCCAAGGAGGTGTGTGTGTGTGTGGGGGGGGGGGGGGGGGGGTGGGTGAGGCAGGGAGAGAGACAATCCACAACACAATAGAAAATACTACATGGCCCGGCCGGTGTGGCTCAGTGGTTGAGCATAGGCCCATTAACCAAGAGGTCACAGTTCCATTCTCTGTCAGGGCATGTGCCAGGGTTTTGGGCTAGATCCCCAGTAAGGCGTGTATAGGAGGCAGTTGACTTAGGTTCTCTCTCATCAATGTTTCTATCTCTCTATCCCTCTACCTTCCTCTCTCTAAAATCAATAAAAATATATATTTTTTAAATACTACATGGCTTTGGCTTAATTGGCAGGTTATTAAAAAATAATTACCAGAGGATACTGATCCATATTATTAGTCTAAAAACATGTGGTAAAACTCACACATGATAAATTAGAAGGCAGTTAATATACCTAATTAATTTGTAGTGTGTTTGTTTTTTTAGAG
This sequence comes from Ia io, assembly GCA_025583905.1. Taxonomy (NCBI): domain Eukaryota; kingdom Metazoa; phylum Chordata; class Mammalia; order Chiroptera; family Vespertilionidae; genus Ia; species Ia io. Next base: position 63,852,810 of record JAJQQW010000014.1, on the reverse strand, counting down.
AAGAGTGTGAACAACAAAATTAGTAGTGTTACTAAATTAAAGGGGTTTGTTTATTTGCCTGCACACACCAAAGCCCTTGAAAATGCCAACAGGAGTTTGTAGCAAAGAAAGTACAGATTTATTTAAGGAAATGGTGCTAAGCCCAGAGACACAGGTGCGCTTGTCTAAGACCTGGTTGACTTCTGGATGTCCTCTAGGAGATTGATTACAAAGTCATAGCAACTAAGGGAGCTGGGCCATGGGCTCTACTAATTGGTTGGGGCCAACAGAGTGAGTAGTTGATCATTAAATCAGGTCCAGATAGCAGCCTTGGCAGAGTTCTGGTTTGCTGAGGGTATGGTGGGTTGGGTCCTCCACTTTCATAGGCCAGGAGCTGAAACTCAACTGAGGTCAAGATGTTATCTTTAATGTGACCGAAACTCTGTTCCCTTGGTCAGCAGATCTGAGGCCTTATTCTTTTTTCTTTCTTTTTTTAAATATATTTTATTGATTTTTTACAGGGAAGAAGGAAGAGAGAGAGTTAGAAACATCGATGAGAGAGAAACATCGATCAGCTGCCTCCTGCACACCTCCTACTGTGGCAACCAAGGTACGTGCCCTTGACCGGAATCGAACCTGGGACCCTTCAGTCCGCAGGCTGACGCTCTATCCACTGAGCCAAACCGGTTTCGGCAGAGGCTTTATTCTTAAGACAATTTGATGCTGACCAGAACCTGATGTCCTAAGGGCTTGATGATGAGTGGAGTAAGCATGCAGTGTGTGCAAAAGTTAAAGGATCTGGTTGAAAGAAGGCAAGGGAGTCAGTGCTGTGAGACTGGACAAAGCCAGCTTGAATTAAGGAAGAAGTTATATTAAAGAAATGAAGTTCCTGTGAGGTTATAGTAGCATATGTCTGCTATATAGGAGCATTTGATAAAGTAATATAAGAAGGAAATGAGCTTATAAATTGGCCTTTTCCTTTTTTGTTGTTGTTTTTAATCCTCACTGGAGGATATTTTTTCCATTGTTTTTTCAGAGAGAGTGGAAGGGAGGGAACAGAGGGAAGAGGAGGGGAGAAAGGGGGGTGAAGAGAGAGAGAGAGAGAGATGAGAGACACATTGAGTGGTTGCCTCCTGCACATGCCCCGACCAGGCGCGGGAAGTGAACTCACAACCCAGGTACGTGCCCTTGAGCAGGAATCAAACTGCGATCATGGTACTCGGCCCACGATCTAACCACTGAGCAACACAATGGGCATAATTAGCCATTTTGCAAGCAGGAATGAAAGGAAATCAAGTCCAGAAATATGGGAACTTTTAGTGTTGGAAGTAACAACACTTCCCATTCTCAAATGATTAAACTAAGAAGACCATTGAGTAACAAACTCTGCCTTCTGGCAAGTATCAAATCAAGGTTTAAATCTCTGAACAGATTAAGGTCTCTCAAAGCAAAAACACCAATTAGGCTGCAGAATTCAGTAAACCCTTTCAACTGGACAAACCGGCTCAAGGAAAACAACCTTAAAAGTGGCTTGATAGACTCAAAGTACCCACAGTTTAATGAAGGGAGGGAGAGAAGAATGGACCAACAAAACAGAATTATTGTAACACTAAAAACTAAATCTAGAAAAAAAAATCTGTGAGTGTGCCTGTTAGCGTGCATGTAAGCAGACCAGAATAAGATAGATAAGAAACCTATTGCTTTTATTTGTACCAGCTAACTATCCACCAGGAGTAGAGATCGTGGATGTGCAAAATTTCAAAAACTTTGGTCCTAAACATTGATCATTGGAAGTATACTGAGTCAGAAAGCCTTTTGATACCCAAGAAAGATATATTTTGAATGCCCATTCTAGATATGGCCAAGAAGAGTAATGGGAAAAGAAGAATGTCCAGGAGTTATGAGAACAATGAGTAAGAGAACTTCCAGGGAATGGATTGGGGCCCAATCAAAATTCCACATCCAGAGGGTGTGGAGTCCACATCTACTGAGTGGAATTTCAGAATGGCTTTGGCTCAGTAACTGCTGTGTCTCCCATACTGTCCTTTCCCAGCTGAGACAGAGTCTATTGCTGTTATTTTGTAACAGTTCCACCAATGTAAATTAAGCTTTTATTTTGTTAGGCCACTGAGATTTGGGAGGTGGTTACTTCTCTAGATAAAGAGAAGTAACATTCAAACCTGACACAGAAACTACCACATATCATCTAGAGTTCATGCATTTTTAATTTGCTCCCACTTGGGGGGAATATTTTGTTTTTCTCCCTTGAGGATGGGGTGAGTGTACTTTGTATGTGAAGAAGAGTGATCCAAAGATTGATGGCCAGGAGATCAAAACAGACTGTGCTTCTTATCATTCTGTCTCCACTCTCTCTGGTCCTCCTCATTTTAGACAAAATTTTTTAGTCTCCTTATGTTTCCGTGAGGCCATGTGATTATTTCTGGCCAATGAGATGTGAGAGGAAATGACACAGGTCAGTTCTGAGCCACAGCACTTAACTGCTGGTGCAAGATTTTCCAAACATCACGTTTCCCCACCTCCATGAGTCCGGAAGAATGTCTTAAGATGGGGCCTTCAGTGATTAGGACAGAATCCCCTACCAACCTTTGTTAGACATTCAACATGAATGAGAATTAAACTTTTATTTTGTTAGGCCACTGAGATTTGGGAGGTGGTTTGGTATCACAGCATAACCTAGCCTGCTTTGACTGATAAACCCACACACAGCAAGAGGGACTTGTAATTCCACAGATCTATCTTTCCTGACTTATATATTAACTAGAAGCCCGGTGCACGAAATTCGTTCATGGAGGGGGGTTGTCCCTCAGCCCAGCCTGTACCCTCTCCAATCTGGGACTCCTGGAGGGATGCCCGACTGCCCGCTTAAACTGCTTGCTTGCCTGCCTTCCTGATTGCCCCTAACCGCTTTTGCCTGCCAACCTGATCACCCCCTAACCACTCCGCTGTCAGCCTGGTTGATGCTTAACTGCTCCCCTGCCAGCCTGTTTGCCCCCAACTTCCCTCCTCTGCCAGCCTGGTCACCCCTAACTGCCCTCTCCTGCAGGCTTGATCACCTCCAACTGCCCTCCCTTGCAAGCCTGGTCCCTCTCAACTGCCCTCCCTTGCAGGCCTGGTCCCTCACAACTGCCCTCCCTTGCAGGCCGGGTGCCTCCCAACTGCCCTCTCCTGTTGGCCATCTTGTGGTGGCCATCTTGTGTCCACATGGGGGCAGGATCTTTGACCACATGGGGGCAGGCATATTGTGTGTTGGAGTGATGGTCAATCTGCATATTACTCTTTTATTAGATAGGATAGAGGCCTGGTGCACGGGTGGGGGCCAGCTGGTTTGCCCTGAAGGGTGACCCGGATCAGGTGGGGGTTTCCCTTAGGGTGTGGGGTGGCCTGAGCAAGGGGCCTGTGGTGGTTTGCAGGCCGGCCACACCCCCTGGTGACCCAAGCGGAGGCCCTGATATCTGGAATTTATTTTCCTTCTACAATTGAAACTTTGTAGCCTGGAGCGGAGCCAAGCCTGCTGCTCTCTCCAGCAGCAGCCATTTCTGTGGCAGTTAATTCACCTTCTGCAATTGAAACTTTGTTGCCTTAAGCGGGTGGGCCCGGCCAGGGTGTGCGGAAAACTTTGCTTCCCCTGTTGCCGCCGGCAACCCTGGCCTGCTCTCTCAAGCTCCATTCTGCCGCCATTTGTTTGAATTTGTTTACCTTCTATAATTGAAACTTTGTAGCTTGAGTGGAGGCTTAGGCCTGCAAGGGCTATGGAAAGCTTGGCTTGCTCTGTTACCTGGGAAACCTTGCTCTCTCTGGCTGTAGCCATCTTGGCTAGGGTTAATTTGCATACTCGCCCTGATTGGCTGGTGGGCGTGGCTTATGTAGCGGAGTGATGGTTAATTTGCATATTACCATTTTATTAGAGAGGATAACATCTTTTCACACCTCTAGTAAAAGCTATTTCATCCTGGACACACAATTTAAGTCTTCCTAACTTAAAATACAATGTGTTAAATAGTCAATACAGTATCTCTTGGAAAATTTTCAAAGACAACTTTCCTTCTGTAAAATCTTTAAAACCCTAGAAATAAGCAGGGAAGCCGATGCTTGATTTCTGAGATCCAGCCATATCACGCATGGGTGGTGTGATGAAAAGAGAAAAGATATAATTTTCTAAAATAAGTAACATTTATAAAAAACCATTGTGAAAATTTAGAATTGAATTATCTATTTTACTGCCTGAAGAGGGCCCCCAAAAGAAAGAAAAGTGACTGTTTCAAATCTTGTCCTAAATATTAGGAAAAATTTCTTTCTGATTGGCAGTCTGCCCACACTAAAAAGGATACTCTCAGGCTAGTGAGACCGAACCAATAGAAATTAAATAAGGTTCTTTCAATCTTTCTTCTTATATTTTGGGAAACTGAAATAATCTTACTGTTTCCAAAGAATAACTAACAGAATGAGAGATTTTTTCCCTAAAACAGTGAATATGAAGATTTATTATAAATGCCTGGTTTGTAGACACCATCTCTTATTTCAAAGAGAAGTGAGAGAATAATGACTACTTCTGATATAGTATAACAACTTTAAAACCTAAAAATAAAATATTGGAAGAAAAACAAAGCACACGTTTTTGTTTGTTTGTTTTTTGGGGGTAGTTTTAGGTTTAGAATCTTTCCTAAAACCATTTCATTTCTACCAGCATTTTAATATGAATTTAATTCTGCTGCTGACTTCATGAAACATACTCTATTAACATAAGATAATTTTACCTTCTCTGGATAGGAACCCTCAATTTCATCATTTTAAGTTTCTGCAAGTTAAAACAGTGGGATGCTATTAAACTGGGTCTCTCTCCAGCTAAAGTTTTAGCTCCTAAACAACAGGTACTGTGTTTTTACCTTCAGGTATTCCCCAGCACCAAGCATGAGTGATAAGTAGCTTTGCATTTACCTTTCTCTTTATTTCAAGGTTTTCAATCCCTTAAAACTATTTTTTCACCAGGAGAGTAAAAGAGAATTCTAGTCTTTACAAGTTCTGTTTGGAGAGGGGATGTCTTAAAAGGAATAGAGGGCAGTTGACACTGGGTGAAGGAAAGTTCAAGAAGAAAGCCACACTTGGCTCTGAGAAATACCTTTGGAGCTGTGGAAATACTACGGAAAACAGGAAATGATTCCTCTTGAAGTTCCTTGGAAATTCTGTCAAGTCCACAGAAATCACAAATTGCTGAATGTAACAATTCTTTTGGGAAATGTCAAGAGTCAAGTCTGCATATTGGTGGAGCTGGGGTCAAAACAGAATTGGCGTGTGGTGAAGGCCTGGGGTGGGGGGCGGGTGCTAGAAGGAGTCAATGCGGGGCCGGGGGGACATCTGTAATACTTTCAATACTAAAGATAAATTAAAAAAAACAAACAAAACGAAACAAAGCAGAACTGGCCCACATGACTACAGAAGCAGCCAGCATGGCAGGGAAACAATTGTATCACTTACGGTTGATTTCGACAGACATGGCACCAATCCACGTAAGTTATGAACACAAGTGTTTTTAATACAGTGCGCTCTCAAGTTTGTAAATATGCAGCACAGTTAGGAACAAAGAAGAATTCAGAACCATAAAAATATATTTGTCTCTATGAATATATGGACACTAAAAATTAAAAGTTTAATTTTTTTAAGGAGAAAGGTACTCATTTTTATAAAACACTGATAGTGATTTGGGCTCAGGAGCTCTAATTGTCATATGATTCCATAAGTCTACTCTTGAAAGTATGCTATGCAAGGTTCATTGAGAGAACATTTGAACATATCTACTTCTCCACCTCCATTCTTCGCCCGCTGAAAGTGAATGTTAACGTAATCCCCTACAACTTCTTCATCCATCAAGTAGAGGTCTTCCATTCCAGTCAGAAGCACTGTCCTCTTAGATATTCCTGAAAATACCTAAAAAGGAAAGTAAAAAAGATAAATAGAAAATTTGCTAAGAGCTTTGAATTGCAAACCTTTACATGGATAAGCTCTGCTTAATATTTCGGAGTTATCTTAGGAAAGACAGGGAGCCTCAGTAAGATTTTTAAGCAAGGGCATATCAGAGTCAGATCTGAGTTCCAGAAAGACAACTTTGGTGGCGTTAGACAAATAGAGGAAAGAAGGGCAACTCTGCTGACAGAAAGACCAGTGAGAAAGGAGGTCAGAAGTGCAAGTGACAAGATTGAGTAACCAAATGAATGTTCAAGCTGAAGAAAAACAAAGAGCTAATCATGAATTCTAGCTTTCAGGTTGGTGGACTAAGTAGATGGTGGTGCCATTTAAGACCTGAGTAGGTTCATGAACACAAACCGCAGTGTGGTGGTTGCCAGAGGGAAGGTGGATGGAGGGAGAAGGGGGTCCTAATATAAGGTGACAGGAGAGATTTGACTTTGGATGATGGGCATACAGTGCAATATACAGATCTTGTAAGAAACCTATATGTTCATATTGACCCATGTCACCCCAATCTTATATAATAAAGAGGTAATATGCAAATTTACCATCACTCCAACACACAAGATGGCCGCCCACATGTGGTCAAAGATGGCCGTCCCCATATGGACACAAGATGGCCACCACAAGATGGCTGGAAGGGGAGGGCAGTTGTGGGCAATCAGGCCAGCGGAGGAGGGCAGTTGGGAGGGACCAGGCCTGCAGGGGAGGGCAGTTGGTAGGGACAAGGCCTGCAGGGGAGGGTAGTTCGGGGAGGGATACCAGGCCTGCAGGGGAGGGCAGTTGGGGGCAATCGAGCCAGCAGGGAAGCAGTTAGGAGTCAATCAGGCTGGCAGGGGAGTGGTTAGGGGGTGATCAGGATGGCAGGCAGGCGAGTGGTTGGGAGCCAGCAGTCCTGAATTGTGAGAGAGGTCCCAGATTGGAGAGGGTACAGGCTGGGCTGAGGGACACACACAACCCCATGCACGAATTTCATGCACTGGGCCTCTAGTCAATTTAATAAAAAAATAAATGAAATCTAAAAAAGGAAAAAAAAAATCATGAACACAATCATTTGTGTTTGTCTCAGGAAAAAGAAAAAAAAGTTTCCTTTACTTAAGGTATAAAATATTTCCCTCTTCCATTCTTTCCTTTTTAATTGGTAATAAACTTCTATGATATGTCAATAAATTTCAATTTCAATTAAAAAAAATACCTGAGTAGGAACAGAAAAGGGGGGCAGGTTTGTATTAAAGATAATAAATTCAGAGAAAATGAGCAGGAAACATTATTGTTAATGCTCAATGACAGAAGACACAAGAGAGAAATGTAGCTATGCCTCTGCATAAAAAAAATATTGTGTCATTATTGGAGTAATTTTAATTTTTAAAAGTGTATAATAAATTAAATAAGGTACATTAAAAGATTCTTTTAAAAGACAAACTCATTCTGCACCAAGCAGATATGAGGAAACTATTTTGATATCCCTCTTTAATAAAATTCAAACAGTAACAGACTCACAACTTTTTCTTTATTTTTTGTGGGGTGGGATCAAGCGATAAGTTCCCAAAAATGGAAGAAAAGAGAGGACCTTACCTGAAACTTTTTCAAGTGAGTTTCTATGTATGGTGAAACAACAACTCTGTGGCAGTCCTGGTTTATATATAGCGGATAGTCTTTCTTTTTCAAAATCCTGTCAGCAACTAGGAGTAAATTTTTTAAAATTACTTTATTTATAGCATAAACATTTTAACTTAAGTTAAAGCTTCCTTCCAACAGAACAGTATCACAATAAACAGTAAACTGAGTGATTAAATTTTAAGACATTGTAGTCTGCTTTAAAGACTTCACGGTACATAACTCTGAAACCTGTAAGACCAACATAATGAGGTTTAGGTAGATCCTTCTCTCTTGAAATATTTACCAGAGTCAATCAAAGCAGAGAGAGTTTCTTTCTCTCTCTCTCTTTTTTTTAAAATATATTTTATTGATTTTTTACAGAGGGATAGAGAGTTAGAAACATCGATCAGCTGCCTCTTGCACACCCCCTACTGGGGACGTGCCCGCAACCAAGGTACATGCCCCTGACCGGAATCAAACCCAGGACCCTTCAGTCCGCAGGCTGACGCTCTATCCACTGAGCCAAACCGGTTTCAGCAGCAGAGTTTCAATGTCCTCAAATAGCCCCACCTGAGTAGCTACATAAAATGCAATTACCAAAAAGAAAAATGCAATTACCATCTGCAAAAAATAACCTACCCATCCTAAAAAAGTGTTGCCCAGTTTGTAAAGAAGTTATCAAGAAAAACTATGATTAGAATCAGATATCTATTTTATAATAGATATTTTAAAATATATATGTATACACTATATACTATAGTGTATGTGTTTATGGATGTGTTAGTTACCCTATAACTAATACATGATAATCAGTAAACTTATATAATGATGTTAAGCAAAGGGGTTGGGGGAGAATTGAATGCCATCGAGAAAAAGTGAAGGCAAATAGTAATAAAAATTCATCAGTCTTCTCTAAACCAAAGAATAATCAGATTTATGTTTAGCAGCATTTTTCCTCCTAGAGGGTAAAAAGGCAATATGTCAAGACAGCATAAAATGTAATAGAAACAGTTCAGAAGAATATCCAATCACTTTGTTTTTCTCTCCTCTCCCCAAACCACCTTGGATCAGCAGTATGTACAGTGGCCAAGAGTGCAGGCCCTTGCTGGCAAGTATGTGGACATTGCTGGTAGGAATGTAAAATGGTGCAGCCACAGCAAATAACAGTATGGCAGTTCCTCAAAACATTAAGCATAGAATCACCCTATGATCCAGCAATTCCAGAAAAATATAATCATAACTAACTACAGCATAGCCGAAAGGGAAGGAAATGTCTCAATTTTTACTAAACTAATGCTCTTCTCTATTATTTCCACTTTCTTTAGAAAGCATGGATTACTTTGTTATGAAAAAACCTAATCAGTCAATGTTTTTAATTGTATGTTGGATTTCTATTATATGTGCAAACCCAGGAGAAGCCCTAAGACTTAGAGCAAGAGATTTCTGACATTAAGGATCACTTGAACAAATTAACAAAAGCAGCTGTAGAATCTTCTATTTTTAATCATAAGAATATAAGCCTCCCTAAGATGATTTGGTAATAGTCCATTTCTACCTAAAAAGGGGACTGATTTCTCTGCCACACACCCACTGTGTGATCTTGGGTTAGTTACTTAACCTCCCCAGGACTCAGTTTCCTCATCAATAAAATGGTATCACAACCATCTCAAGTTGTGCTTCTGATCAGAAGAGATAAATGTATACAACACCTGACTTCATGCCTGGGACATGATGAGGATGTATGTACTCATTATCTGTAATATTACCATTCTCAGTAGCATTCATGAAAATCAGGACTCTACCTACCATTTTATAAGATTTAAAAACAATCCCCTATTTTTATACTTTCTTATAAATTCCAAATAAAAGAAGTAAACAAAGTCTAGTAGTTTTTTGATGGAGTCTTTAGGGTCTTCTATGTACAGTATCATGTCATCTGTGAATAATGACAGTTTTACTTCTTCTTTTCTAATTTGGATACCTTTTATTTTTTTTTCTTGTCTGATCACTATGGCTAGCACTTCCAGTACTATGTCGAACAGGAGTGGTGAAAGTGGGCATCCCTGTCTTGTTCCTGTTTTTAAAGGAAATGGTTTTAGTTTTTGCCCATTGAGTATGATGTTGACTATAGGTTTGTCATATAAGGCTTTTACTATTTTGAGGTATGATCCCTCTATTCCCACTTTGCTGAGAGTTTTTATCAAGAAAGGGTGATGGGCCCTAGCTGGTTTGGCTCAGTGGATAGATTGTCAGCCTGTGGATGCAAGGGTCCCAGGTTCGATTCCGGTCAAGGGCATATGCCCCGGTTGGGGGCTCGATCCCCAGTAGGGGTGTGCAGGAGGCAGCAAATCAATGATTCTCTCTTGTCATTGATGTTTCTAACTCTCTCTCCCTCTCCCTTCCTCTCTGAAATCAATAAAAATATATTTTTTTTAAAAAAGGGTGTTGGATTTTGTCAAATGCTTTTCCTGCATCGATTGATATGATTATGTGATTTTTGTCTCTCAATTTGTTTATGTGATGTATCACATTCATTGATTTGCAGATATTGTACCATCCTTGCATCCCCGGATGGACCTGGACAGCATTATGCTAAGCGAAATAGGCCAGTCAGAGAAAGATAAATATCACATGATCTCACTCATATGTGGGATATAATGAACAATATAAACTGATGAACAAAAATAGATCCAGAGACTAAGAAACACTGAACAGACAGTCCAACCTCAGAGAGAAGGTGGGGTGGGGGGGGGGGGTAGGTGAGAGATCAACCAAAGGACTTACATGCATGCATATTAGCATAACCAATGGACACAGACACTGGGGCCATGGGGGCTTGTCCTGGGCGGGGGGCGGGGGGAAGTGGCAAGTGGCAGGGAGGGGGCATCAATCGGGGAAAAAGGAGACATATGTAATACTTTCAACAATTAAAAAAAAAGACACACACCAAAAAAAAGTAGAAAAATAATACCTTTAGAAATGGCAGAACATAATTTAAATGGTAGAGTATTTTTTTAACTTTCTAAATATGTAAATACCTCCAGTTTCCACAAATGTGATGACAGCACTTCCGGCCTGCTTATCATACTCTATGCATTCCACTTCTCCGCCTCCGTTTCGGGACTTAGAAAAGCTCAGTTCTAGCTTGTCTCTCATCTGATTTTCAGGCAATTCACCAGGAATTTCAGTAACATTGACCTTCATTTTAGACACTTCTACAGAAACCTGGGAAATCATTTCATGTTCAGAGATATGAATGAGAACACTGTCCATGTTTAATAGAATTCTGAAAAGCTTCAATCACCGTGTTACCTGGAATCTGACTCCTGAATTTAAGGGAACTGGCTTGGCCATAACCTCCACACCTATATCCATTATGTTCACGTGATGTTTCTCCATTCTGATCACATTTTGGGCAACTGAAAAATAAATTGTGAAGTATTAATTTCCAGTATTTCAATATATTTTTACCTTTTTGGTTTAATAACAAATTATCCTAGATGGATACAGTATACAGATGATGTGTTGTAGAATTGCACACCTGAAACCTATATAATTTTAATAACCAGTGTCACCCCAATAAATTCAATTATAAAAGAACAAACTATCCTAAATATTTTAAATTTAACTTAAGTTTTTAAAGATTTCTTTAGAGAGAGAGAGGAAGGAAGAGGGAGAGAGAAACATCTAGGGAAAGAGCCTGCAACCCAGGCATGTTCCCTGACCGGAAATTGAAACTGCAACCTTTCAGTGCACAGGAGGACACTCAATCAATTGAGCCTCACCAGCCAGGGCAATTTTCTTTCATTTTCAAGGATCTAATTTTTAAAACTTTTCTTATGATTTCCAAGTGATAATGGTCTTGTCACCAAAGTAGGATATATTAATGTCAAAATACATCAGCAAAAATTACAATGTAGAAATTCTCATCAAGTTCTAGATTCATCTATCTCTTAAGAGATGAGCCTGATAATTCTTCAGAAATTCATATATGATTTCAGTATAGTCACACACCCTTCCTTTCCACTGTTGACAATTAACAGAGAATTCCCTTAGGACATTAAAGCACAGCCAGAAATTTCTTCTGTGTTGAGTAAGCTGGGAAAGCCTTTGTGGGTCAGTGTCATCCTGATAAGCAACCTTATGTATCATCTGTTGCTCTTTTTTAATATGTTACAAGCGCCACAGAAGTAAATATTTACTTTTCTCTCTGTCCTTCCCAAGGATTACATATTAAAGACCACCTAGGTTTGAATACCAAAGAGTAAATCTCTTTTTTTTTTTTTTTGGCCATATTTAATTAGGAATTCTACTTTCACTAAAATGTTTTTGAGGTAATTCACTGAAAAGTTGATAGCCTTCCTGTGCCAATCACAAAACTATCACATTAAATTTATCCATGCAAATAGGAGACGCTCAGTAATATAATTATGCCAAAAATCATTAGAATTGTAAAGAGCAACTGTGTGTCCATTTAAAATGCATGTGGGTGTGTTTATTTTTAATTGTGTGACATGAGAGGCTATAACTCTTCAGTTAGTATTCAGAGCTGTTTGCTCTAAATTGTCATGAAAATAAGAGATGCCCACTCCTGGTCTTATAAACCTCACATGTGTTTATGGCAACCAGCTTGCACAGCACAGCTGGAGGAAGAGAGAAACTGGCTAGAAGACAGGGCCTTGTCATATGGGAATTCACATTCATTGTACTATGCTATGACTCTTGAATTATGACTTTTTTTGTTAATGACAACAGACAATAACAGAAAATATTAATGAAGTAATACTTAAATGATGCTCTTTCCCTCTCATTCCCCACACCCAAATCTCCAACATCTGGTGATCTGACGCAGCTGGAAGGAACCACTTGTGCTTCAACTTCTGTGACACTGACCATCAAAAGCCAACTCCTGCTAATTATATAAACCCAAAGTTGTCCCAGGAGACCAGGACCTCAGAGCCATGCCCATGGTGGAAGCAGTGATGCAGCAGTTTCTGAAGAGAATACTATTCTCAGCATTCCCAGGTAATTCCTGTGCAGAATCCCCGCCCCCTAAATCTTCAATTCTGTCTTTCAGGTTAATCCCAATGCTCACTGCCAACTGCCAGCATGGCCCTTGGTCTCCCACTCCACCTTCAATGTAGGGGTGGACCAGGGTGAACGAATAATATGAGTATATACTGACCTGCTAGAAGGCCATTGTTTTGTTTTGTTTTGAATTAAAATAAAATTGACATATAACATTATATTAGTTTAAGGTGCACAACATTATATTCGATATGTGTATATATTGCAAATTGACCACCATAATAAGTTACCATCGCCATCAAACAAAGTAACAAAAAAAGTTTTTGTAATGAGAACTTTCAAGATTTACTCTCTTGGTGACTTTCAAATATGCAATACAATGCTACTGATTACAGTTGCCATGCTGCACAGTACACCCCCGTGGCTTATCTATTTTATATCTGGGAGGTTGTACCTCTTGATCCCTTGAATCCCTTTCTTTCTAACACTTATTTTCAGGCTAAAGTAATGGACCAAACACCAGGAGACATGAGTTACAATAACAGCATCTGAGCACTTGAAGGGTTTGTGAAGACCATCTGACCCCCTCCCATAATTTTTTTGGGGGGTGGGAGTGACAGGGCTAAAACCTGAAGGAGCACCTTTATTTTAATTTTTAAAAAAATTTTTAAATCATATATATAATTGATTTTAGAGAGGAAGGGAGAGAGAAATAGTAACAACAATGATGAGAGAGAATCATTGATCAGCTGCTTCCTGCACGCCCCACACTGGGGATCAAACCCACAACCTGGGCATGTGTTCTGATCGGGAATTGAATCATGACCTCCTGGTTCATAGGTTGATGCTCAACCACTAAGCCACACTGGCAGGGCTATTTTTTTAAATCTTTATTGTTGAAAGTATTTCATATGTTTCCTCCCCGCCCCCGCCTACCCACTGATCTCTTCTAGCCCACCTCCACCCCAGGCCACCCCATAATTTGACATATGGTGGTCTGCTCAGAGGAATGCCGCTTCAGTAGAAAGTAAATGGGTACTCAGTGTTTGGCTCTCAGCTCTGCAATTTATTAACTGTATGAACCTTGAGCAAGATCCCTATCTTCTTTAAAGTTCCCTATCTTCGTTTCTTATCTGGAAAATTCCTAACTTGTAGCAATAATAACAGCTAACATTTACTAAGTGTTTATATGTGTCAGACACTGTGCTAAGTATGTTATAACGCTTCTCATTTAATACTCAAAGAAACTCCATGAGGTGGGTATGACCACAAAGCTTGTCATAAAAAATCTGAGATTTATAAAGAACTCAACCCAAATCACACTTCTAGCAAGTATGACACTAAAAGCCAGATTCTCCTCAGCTCTGAACAAGATACCACACCATGGCAGACTTAGCAAACATCAGGTTCCATTCCACATCTCTGACTCCTGAGCTCTGTCCATCCATTGGTCATATGCCCGTTGGTAAATCACATAAACACCTGAGAATCTGTTTCTTGGCTATAAAATGTAAGTAGTAACTCTCTTACATTACAGAGTCATGTGAGTATAAAATGAGATCATGCCTGTGAGAACTCTCTGATAACTGTATAGAGCTCTATGTCCTTAAAACATTAGTATTATCATTTGGAAGTGGCCGGAGGAATAGGAAGATGCTGGTATTGGACATCACAACACTTGGGCTTGAGTCTCAGAGCCACTGCATTTTGAATGAGTGATCATTTTCAAGTCACTTAACGTCTCAAAGTCAGTTTTCACATCTGTGAAATGGGGATAATCATACCTGCCTCAGAGTTTCACTTTGGGAATGAGATGAAATTGTAAAGCAATAGTCAAATATCTAGGAAAGCTCTTTGAAAGTGCAAGTGCTTTCCAAAGGTAACTTGGTCACGAGGTTGAACATTCGTCATACCTTCTTCGTCTTCAAAGGTGATGAGTGCTTCCTTTTTGTAGCTCATAAGGAACTCGTGAGCTCACTTGAAATGAACAGGAAATATTTGAAAACCTGCTGTCATCCTCAGGATTCTCTAAAGATGTGAATTTCATCTTTGTTTCGGGAATATCCTCTTTAATCTATTTCAAAATGAAATGTTTGATTAAAATCAAGACAAGGAATAACTTAAGCCCTTCCAGTGATAATGTGATCTGATCACCCAATAATTCATTCTCCACTGATTTCAAAAATCCCACAGAATACTCAGTGTGGTCTTATTTAATAACTTTAGTAACTGCTTCTGCCCAGGTCAGTCCTCAGTAATGCAATCAGATGCTGATCCTTTCATCTTATTTCACAGATCAAATTATATGCATATAATCTCTCACTTTTTCTAATCAATATTTAAACTGGTCAATATTGTATAGTGTTTGTTTCTAAAGACTACATGCTTCGTGAAAGTACCTTTTAGACAACTGTGCCAATAATAGGTTAGCTCACAAGGGAATCATTAGACAGAATGTTTACTCTTCTTGCAAAGAGGTATGAAATGGAGTTGGGAGTGCACTACAGTTTATTTGATAGCAAACCCAGAAAATTTCATCCCAAAAGAAAGACTCCTGAATTATATAATTTATTTTTTAATAAATTAAGCTTTTTATGAACATTAAAAAAATACAAAGGAATACATGAAAGTACATCTAAAATATACCATGTGGTGGTCGAGGTTACAATTACAACTTTTAGTAATAATGATTTAAACAAACATGATATGTCCATATCTGCACTTAAGAATACAACATATCCAAAATGTCACCTATTTTTTACATTTTCTCATTTTAATTTTGAAGCCTCAATTTTCCTTGTGTCTCTTTTATAGGCAATTATTCAGCTATAAAATTATGAAGTTGTAAAACGTATTAATTTCCCCAAACTTTATATTACACATATGATCCTAAAGCAGTTTTTAAAAATGTTGTGCTGCGCCCCCTGGGTCTGGGTGAGGCCACGCACCCCTGGGTCCGGGTGAAGCTGGATCATCCCGGGTCCGGGTGAGGCCGTGTGCCCCTGGATCCGGGTGAGGCTGGGTCCTGGCTCCGGGTGAGGCCACACGCACCCGGGTCCAGGTGAGGCCATGCGCCCCCTGGGCCCGGGTGAGGCCACGTGCCCCTGAGTCCGGGTGAAGCCATGCCCCTGGGTCCGGCCAAGACCAAAACAGAGGGTGTCGGTCATGCATTACCACCATTTGTCCTCCATCCAGAGCTGAGGGGTCAGTACTGACATGTACACATAAGGAACTGGTGGACATTGATATTGGGTCTCAAAAGAACTGTTGGTGCAGAAAGAAACTCACTACAGACTGATTCATTTGCCTGTCAGCATAACTATTATTGCTCGTCTCACATTCAGTTCTTATAAGTATATCTCTAGTGACACATGATCTTGCTCATCTAGGGGAAATGATGAACAACATAGACTGATGAACAAGAACAGAACCAGAAACAGGGAGGCATCGATCGGACTATCGGGCCTCAGAGGGAAGATAGGGGAGGGTGGGGGAAGGGAGGAGAGATCAACCAAGGGACTTGTGTGCATGCGTATGAGCCTAACCAATGGTTAAGTTCAACAGGGGGTTGGGGCATCCGTGGGAAGGGGTGTGGGATGGGAATGGGGGGATGAGGACAAATATGTGACACCTTAATCAATAAAGAAATAAAAAATAAATAAATAAATAAATAAATAAATAAATAAAAAAATGTTGTGCTGAATAAATGGTCTGAAATCTGAATTATGTAATTTAAAATATATCAAATTTAATTTCTCCCTTCCCAACTACCTGCCCATCAAAATTTTAACCAATACCACAACTTAGGTTTATAAAAATGTTAAGGGACACTATCAACAAGATTTGTAATATGGAGGAAAAAGTTAAGTGGTTATACTTAGCTGCTTAAAAATCAAAGGAATCAACAGATCTATATAATTACACATAAATGCACAAATGAATTTTGTGTTTTCATTTCTAGTTCCCATGCTGAAATAAAAGGTTATCTCGAAGAGATTAGACATATTCATTGAGACATTTGATCTAATCTTATATTCATTGTATATCTACATGTTACTTCAGTGGAATTTCTGATTACCATCATTCCAATTTCAAAACAATCTGTAATGCCCTAACCCAGTGCGCGGCAAACTCATTAGTCAACAGAGCCAAATATCAACAGTAAAACGATTGAAATTTCTTTTGAGAGCCAAATTTTTTAAACTTAAACTTCTTCTAGCGCCACTTCTTCAAAATAGACTCGCCCAGGCCATGGTATTTTGTGGAAGAGCCATACTCAAGGGGCCAAAGAGCCACATGTGGCTTTCGAGCCACAGTTTGCCGTCCATGGCCCTAACCAGTTTGGCTCACTGGATAGAGCGTCGACCTGAGGACTGAAGGGTCCCAGGTTCAATTCCAGTCAAGGACATGTACCTTCGTTTTGGGCACATCCCCAGCAGGGGGTGTGCAGGAGGCAGCTGATTGATGTTTCTCTCTCATCTGCTGTTTCTAACTCTCTATCCCTCCCCCTTTCTCTCTGTAAAAAATCAATAAAATATATATTAAAAAAAACCAATCTGTAATGTCTGAGAAAAGGCAAAGTGTTTCCCAATTATGTGGAGGTATCCAGTATACAGGCATACTTCGTTTTATTATGCTTCGCTTATTGCACTTTGTAGATATTGCATATTTTACAAACCGAAGACCCTCCTCCAGCAAAAAGATTACAATTCACTGATGATTCAGATAGTGGTTAACATTTTTTCAGCAATAAAGTATTTTTTAACTAAGGTATTACACTGTTTTTTAAACATACTCCTATTTCACACTTAATAGGCTACAGTATAGTGTAAACATAACTTTTATATGCACTGGGAAACCAAAAAATTCACGTGACTCACTTATATTGCCATATTTGCTTTATTGCAGTGTTCTGGGACTGAACCTGCAATATCTCTGAGAGCTTCTGGAGTGAGAGTGAGAGCACCTGATTCTAGTCCTGAACACACTGTGGCAGAAAGCAAGTCACTAAGCCCTCTGGACCACAGCTTCAGCCCTCAATAAAGTGGATCAACTAAGCTGGCTGGTTTCTCAAGGCCCTTTGAGTTCTAAGACTAACATTCTGGCTCCAGTCCGAAGTAGCCAGAATCTTAAGTCTTCTCTAAGTCCCATAAACATGGGAAACTGCACTTCCTGATATTCAATATCTTATTCCCGATTTCAGAGACAAAAAAAAAAAAAACAAAACACAACAACAACAAATGGCAATGCTTTAAGCATTTAAATCATGTAGGGAAACAATTATGGCCTGGACAGCATGGCTCAGTGGTTGAGCATCTACCTATGAATCAGGAGGTCATGGTTCGATTCCCGGTCAGGGCACATGCCCAGATTGCAGGCTCGATCCCCAGTGTGGGGTGTGCAGGAGGCAGCGATCAATGATTCTCTCTCATTATTGATGTTTCTCTCTCCTCCTCTCACTTCCTCTATGAAATCGATAAAAATATATTTTAAAAAGAAAGAAACAATTATGAGTTGTTATGAAGAAAAAAGGGGTGAAAGTTATGTCTAATTGAAATACAGGAAAATTTAGGAGAGACTAATGGTGAAGATATAAATCCTTTTTTTTTTTTTTTTTAACTGTGCAACTCATTTAAATTACTGTAGCACCTGGGATGAGGAGCACAATAATAAAAAAAACTTGGTGAGAATTTGGTCCAAAAGTGATTGATAATGACCATCATTTTTTGTGGGGTTTTTAAACTTTTCACCAATGTATACATAAATATAAAAAGTGCATTATCGCAAGATGAAATTTTACAAAGTGATCACACATGTGTGACCCGCACCCAGATCAAAAACAAAACATGACCAACCAACACCCAGAGGCCTCTTGGGTTCCCTTCTAGTTCCTATCATGCTAACGTCTAACATCCTGCTTTTGTGCTATCTTTAAATAGAAGCATTCCTTTTTTTGGCTCTACACTGTGTTCATGAAATTCATCCACGATGTTAGATGAAACTGTTCATTCTCATTCTGTGTAGTATGTCATTGTGTGAATGTACTCCAATTTATGAACTCACTCTACCATGGAGGGACACTGGGCTGTTTTCACGTTGGGACTATTACAAACAGTGGTGCCATGGATGACCATGATGTTTTAAAAGTGAATTTTATATCATGAAATCCCTTCTTCTGAAAAATGGTATCATTAAAAATGGGATACACAAAATAAGTAAAGGTGTACCTGGGAGCTTCTGGTGGGCTCTTGTAACTCAGTTTCAAGCTTTTGGATCTCCAACGTTAAGTAAATATTTTCCTTTAATATTTGATCAATTAATTTCTAAAAAAAAAACAACACAACACATATATATCAAATAGCACCAAAAATTTAAACAGCTCCTGACCTCATTTTTCTAAAGGAATTAAAGAAGCTAAATTTCTCTGAACAAAGCAAGAAAGACATTAGACAGTCCCAGAATAAATAAAATCATGTGAATAATAAATGTGATTTACATCATCTCCTATCACTCCCAAATGTTGTTATCTCCATTTCACAAACAAGGAAACCGCCTTTCACACAGACCAAAGTCACAGAAATTTTTATAGTAGAGCAAGGATTGAGACCCAGGTCTTCTGAGTCTACGTCCAATGTTCTATCAACTCCTCTCCCAGCTATTTATGACTACAATATGACTTTCAAATTGCACACCTGTTACTCTGGGAAAATTGTTTTTTAAATGCTGTCATTTTTTTTGCTATCTTGATATGCCAGATATACGGCCTTAGGTAAAAGGTTTAAGCTACCTGAGCCACCCTTCCCTCTTAGGTATGATCAGATCATTGCTAACCATGCTCTTAACTTCTGGGTGTAAATCAAAGAAATGAGGGAGGGAGGGGGAAAGCAGTAATGTTGTAAGTCTTGGAAAAGACAAAATAGAAATATGATTCTTCTTTTAACATTTGAATAATGGAAGTAAAAGTATTTCAGAAAACCCTAATACCCTCCAAAATTCAAGGTAATGTTGGATAAAAACATAAAAAACATGCTTCACTGAAAAACGAATGTATATAAATTAATTTTTAATAATACCCAGTAATTTTTCCTATTTACCTGCTTTTGTTCATCTTTCATAAATTCTTCATCTTTCAAATACTCCTTCATAACTTCGTTTTTATCTTCACCAGCTGCCATGATTCCCTAATGTCAAAATGTTTAATATTTTAAAGACAGTATATACACACAAACGCAATAAGAAGGAAATAACAAACTTGAACCTTTTACAGAAAAAAAAAAAATCTCTCCTTCGCTACATCTTTCCCCGTCATCAAATTCTTTTTTTAAAAATATATTTTATTCATTTTTTTTACAGAAAGGAAGGGAGAGGGACAGAGAGCTAGAAACATGGATGAGAGAGAAACATCTATCAGCCGCCTCTTACACAACCCCCACTGGGGATGCGCCCGCAACCAAGGTACATGCCCTTGACCGGAATCGAACCTGGGACCCTTCAGTCCCCAGGCCAATGCTCTATCCACTGAGCCAAACCGGCCAGGGCTCGTCATCAAATTCTTTATTATCATGTGGCTTATATCCAAACAAAGTCTATATTTCAAGTAACTTTACACCTATCCTATCTAATAAAAGAGTAATATGCAAATGGACCATCACTCCAACACACAAGATGGCTGCTCCCATGTGGACACAGGATGGCCACCACAAGATGGCCAGCAGGGGAGGGCAGTTGGGAGGGACCAGGCCTGCAAGGGAGGGCAGTTGTGGGCGATCAGGCCAGCAGGGGAGGGAAGTTGGGAGGGACGAGGCCTGCAAGGAAGGGCAGTTGGGAGCGATCAAGCCGGCAGAGAAGGGCAGTTGGGAGGGGACCCAGGCCTGCAGGGGAGAGCAGTTGTGGGGAACCAGGCATGCAGGGGAGGGCAGTTAGGGGCAATCAGGCTGGCAGGGGAGCAGTTAGGCATCAATCAGGCTAGCAGGGGGAGTGGTTAAGGGGTGATCAGGCTGGCAGGCAGAAGCGGTTAGAGGCAATCAGGAAGGCAGGCAGGCAACAGTTGGGAGCCAGCAGTCCTGGATTGTGAGAGGGATGTCCGGCTGCCCGTTTCGGCCCAATCCTACTGGAATCGGATCTAAACGGGCAGTCGGACATCCCTCGAGGGGTCCCAGATTGGAGAGGGTGCAGGCTGGGCTGAGGGACACTCCCCCACCCCCCGTGCATGAATTTCGTGCACTGGGCCTCTGGTAAATATATAAAAGGGTTCTAAAAAGCTTTTGCTTTTCAGCAAAGTAGTAGAAAATGATGGGTATTATCATTCCTTCGTAGTTCACATTGAAATAATAATATGCTCCCTTTTAAAAGATTACTATTTTGGTCTTCTAACCTTTCTAGGACTGAGACAGAAAAGATACAAGACAGCACTTTATGGTGCCAAAAGCAAGGAAGTGCTCAAAGAATGATGAGGACATGCAAAAAGGTCAAAGGATCCAGCTTGAGGAGGGTCTCACTGGCCAAACGTGGGAAGAAATTAAGCATACCAGTAAATAATGACGGTAGCAATTCAATCCAGAGTATATGAGTCCATACTGATGTAAATAAATAAATTAAAATGATGATGAGGAAATGACCATTTAGTGAATTGTAAAATACTTCCCCACAATTAAAATACTTATGAATTTCCAAGAGGAAAATAGTAACTTTTGTATTCTGGAGAAGCAGCCAGACGCCACCAGAATGAAATAATCAAAGTCAATAGCGTGGTGACTGGAAATCCTATGCCATGTGATAGGGCGCGCTGAGAACACAGCATGACTCCTATGATATTCCCGCCAAAGATGCACGATCTGAATCTAAGCATGAAGAAACATTACACAGACTTCAAAAGTGTCATGTTCATAAAAGCCCAGGAAAGACCGAGAAACTGTGCCAGACAGAAAGAGACTACAGAGACATCACCACTAAACGCAACGTGCGATTCTGAACTGCGTCTTTTTGTTACACAGGATATTATTGGGACAACTGGCAACATCTGAACTGGATCCAAGAATTAGGTGTCAGCAATGGTCAATATCAATTCCCTGATTTTGATCACTGTATTTCAGTTATGTAGAGAACACCTTTTTGTAGGAAATACATATTCAAGAGTTCCAGCCCAGCCAGCATGGCTCAGTGGTTGAGCTTTGACCTAAGAACCAGGAGATCATGGTTCTAGTCCCCGTCAGGGCACATGCCCGGGTTGTGGGCTGGAGGCAGCTGATCAATGGTTCTCTCTCATCATTGATGTTTCTATCTCTCTCTCCCTCTCCCTTCCTCTCTGAAATCAATACAAATACATTTTTTAAAAACTATGGAGCTCATCCTGGATTATCAGTGGGGCCCAATGTAATCACCACAGTCCTTTAAAATGGAAGAGGAAGGCAGCAGACCGGAGTCAGGGTGAGAGGTGACAACAGAGCAGTCAGAGAGATGGAATGTTGCTGGCTTTGAAGATGGGCAAAGGGCAGCGCTGAGCCAAGGCAGGTGGGCAGCCTAAAGAATCAGAATAAAAGGCAAGAAAACAGTTTCGCCCCGGCAGCCTACAGAAAGGAAGGCAGCCCTGCAGACACACTGATTTTAGCCCAGTGAGACGCAGGCTGGGCTTCTAACCTCAGAATTGTAAGGTAATAAATGTCTGGTTTTTAAGCTACTAAGTCAGGGGTAATTTGTTAGGCCACACCTGACAAAACCAACCCAAATCGCCTCCACCTACCACCTGTTCTAATATACTCTTACCATTGTGGTACAAGGCCTGAGAGCATGGAACCTTCCCATTTGCATGCCTGGCAGCAAAAAAGAAAGATTGGGGGCAGGAAAGGAAGCAGGTGGTAATTAGTTACAATGGTGATACACATAAGTAGTTTTTAAAGAGACGTATGTGTGGTATATAGACAGGGAAACATCATCTTCTCCTTTGGATGTCTCCGAGAGGAACATCCCTGCCTATTCTGAGAAGTGAGGCATGACTGCCAAACCCTGTGCCTGCCAAGCAGAGTCAACCTCCTTAAGGAATCAGTTCTTCTAAGAACTATGGGGAGAAGCACGACAGGAAACAGCGGGGAAACGCAAACCATTTTAAGTTTCAGTTTCCCAGAAGAAGCAAAGCAATCTAAGGAGCCGGGGTTAGAGGCCGGGGCAGCCCAGGGAAGGCGCACTGGGCCGAGGCAGGCGCGCCCCCTCGGTGGCACACGGCCCGCCGCAGCGACCGGGGAGGCGGGCAGCTCAGGGGCGCGGGGGGCGGGGGGGGGGCGCGGGGCGCAGAGCCACCACCTGGGCGCTCTCGGCCCCGCGACCGCGCGCGTCCGGGGCCCCGGGGCACCCTCCTCCTCCTCCCTCCGCACTCAGGGCCCCTCCAGCCCGGGACTGCTGGCCGCAGGGATGGCAGTCGGGGAACCGGGCGCCCCACTCACCCGCCTCGGCCCGCCGGGCGCCGCACCCCAGGTCCAAAGAGCCCGGCCTTCCCGGAAGCCGGGGGCGGCGGCCGCGGAGGAGCTCGCCCGAGCGTCCGGAAGCCCGGGAGCGGGGCGGGACGACCGGGTGCCGTCCCCGAGGTGGGTGCTGCCTTATTCCCAGTGGGTGTCGCTCAGATGGACGGTTTGGCTCCTTAAAAAAAGAAAAAGAAAACTCTGCTCCAATGGCGATTTTCTCGAAACGTGGTTTTCCGGAATACCAGACCTGGTGTCTCTTTGGTTACTCACTAACAAGTTAGAACCATTTTCACTTTCGGTTTTAAAAACATGGTTGTTTCGCCAGGCCGGGTGGCCCCGTGGTTGGACCATTTACCTGTGAGCAGGGAGCGCGAGGTTCGATTCCCGGTGGGGGCAATGCCAGGGTTCCGGGCTTGGTCCCCAGGGTGGGGCGTGCAGGAGGCAGCCCATTAAAGAGTCTCTCCCATCATTGATGTTTCTATCTTTCTCTCCCTTTCCCTTCCTCTCTGAAAGTCAATAAAAATACATTTAAAAAACAAACAAAACAAAACAACAGCACATGGTTGTTTTGCCCTGGCCGAGTTGGCTGTAGGCACAGGCAAGGTCCTGGGTTGATTCCAGGTCAGACACTTACCTAGGTTGCAGGTCCCATCCCTGATGGGGGTGCATCTGGGAGGCAACCCATCCATGTTTCTCTCTCCCGCTTCCCCTCTCTCTGAAAATCAATGACTAGGTCCTAGGGTAAGGATACACACACACACACACACACACACACACACACACACACACACACGGTTGTTTTGTTTTTGTTTTGAAGAAATCTTTCACAAAAGTATCGTATATTACAAGACGTATTGTTCAAATAGTGGATTGACACACCAAGCAGTCAAAGTGGGAGTCTCTCTTCAGCTTGAAACTTTTATTGTAATTTATTGGTCATTATAACCCTAATCTACAAGTTTTTACAGGCACAACATAACTTTTCTGTGTCTTTCATAATGTCCTCTGGCCCCTGGAGTTGGGAAAGCTGTGGCATTCAGATGGTTTCTATGTCCCTTGAAAGTTTTATTTTAATCTTTTGTTTTGCTGTGAAGCCTGTAAATAAATACTTCACTAGGTGTGATCTTTTGCTTAGAAAATAAAAACATCTGACTTGTTTTAAGAACTTCAGTATTTCTTAATCCTACACACAGAACCACCCCACAGCTGCCCTTGCTCATAAATAGAGGACAGGAGGGACATGTATCAAAATGATTTCCAGGCCTAAGTTCTAGTTTATAATGCCACATGATCATATACAATAAATGATAGGTGGTCTATGAAATCAGATTAACAAAGTCAAATTCCTTCATGTCGAGAATATTGATGGGACTCAGTTTAAAGTGGTTTTTCTAAGTGAAAAAAAAATTTTTAAGTGATGTGTGGTAAGGACTTTTGTGCTCATCAGTTCAGTTAGGAAATATAAACTCCATCTGTTGCAACTTGATCATTTCTTCCATTCTACCTTCCAATTTCAGAGAGTATGAACTCAGGAGGTTATCTAGTTCAACCTAATTTCTTCTTCTGTCTTATTTATGTTTTTAATATTTTTAAATTTTTTATTTATTGATTTTAGAGAAAGAGAGAAACAATGATTTGTTGTTCCGCTTATATATGCATTCATTGTTTGATTCTTGTATGTATCCTGACCAGGGGTCAAATCTGAAACCTTGTCATATTGGGACAACACTCTACCCAACTGGCCTATCTGGCCAGGGCCTTATTTTTATTTTTTTATAAGAAGATTGTCATCCCATGCACTGAAAGGTTGCCAGTTCAATTTCCAGTCAGGACAAACACCCAGGTTATGTTTCTGTCAGTTTAATTTTCAGACCCTGTCAGGACCCTCAGGAGGTAGAGGAAAACTTTTTTCCTACCTTACACTGTATTATTCTGCTTCCTAATATAAAAATCATTATGTAGGGAATACCTATCACACTCAATATTACGTTGCACATGAAATACCCTGGACATCTCATGTAAATCTACACTGCCATGGTATGAAATGTACATATGCTACACATATCTTCCCCACCAGATGGCAATGAGCTCCTTCCAGACGCCCCTATAAATTCACACACACACACACACACACACACACACACACACACACACACACACTTCATACAGTACAATGTATGCTATGAAGAGATGGCATACCAGTAGCAGAAAAACACAAAAGAAAGAGTAGTCCCCTCTCTCTCAGGAGGTCATGGAGTTTTCTCCACAGAAAAGTAGCGAATGAGTTAGGGGAGGTGGACTGAAACCAAAGTTTGGGTGAAAAAGCTCAGAAGCATGAAACAACTTGGTAGGAATTAAGAGTTTGGTGGGTGTGCAACCCATGAGAAAATAACCTGATAGCCATTATACTATTGCTCTTTTTTTTTTTTCCAGAAAAGGTCTTGGATACCAGGCTTATGCTGCTGTTGCCAAAATTTTGATGATCTGGTTTGCAGTTCATCCCTGGGAAAGTAGGAAAATTTATAATGTGCCCAGCATTCTGCAAGATCCTAGGGAATACAAAGGAATTATGAAACCTAATTCTAGTTTTCAAGAGGTTTGCAATTGGAATATATAAAAGTAAAAGAATGTTGCTAAAGTTATCGGTCTTAAATGTTCCCACACCCAAAAACAAATTGCAATTATGTGATGTGATGGAGGTGCTCACTAACACTGTGGTGGTAATCATTTTGCAATATATAAGTGTATGAAATCAACAAGTTGTATACTTTAAACTTATACAGTGTTATGTCAATTATATCTCAATAAAGCTGGAAAAAAATAAAACAGTAGACAACAGATGTTTTTAAAAAATAAAGGGGAATAAGTTCCCCATTCCTTGCTCTCAATCAGGCAAGCAGTTTTATATAGTTAAGAGCATGGTTTTGCTATCAGATGTGGATCTGAATTCCCATTTCACATTACCCAAGTTTCCCAGCATCAGTTTCTCACCTGTAAAATGGCGCTGTTGTGAATGATATGTCGAGGGCTAAGCACCCATGGTAAGTGCTCAACAAATGGTAGTTGTTACTTATACATTGAGACTTTTTTTCTCTCATACATTTCTTCTGCTTTGTCTTCCTACCCAGAGAAGTACTTTGACCACAAAGACCATTCTTTATTTATTTTGTGTCACCTACAGTTACTAATAAAGTGGCTATCCCTGGTACATGCTACATACTTATTCTAAGAAGTGGTTAGATACAAGCCTAGGAGTCAAATACTCCGGGCCCAATGTATACATTTTCATATTAGTGTGTATAAATAAGTTTGCATAAGTGAATAAAATATTGTGAGATATATCGAACATTTAGAAATAGAAGTCATCCAAGTAAAATAATAAAAATAAATTTAAAAGAGAAGGTATGTTATCTTCTTGAATCATGCCTGAACCACTGATTTATCATATAAACATAATTGGTTGGTCAGAAAATTCTGTCTTGTTAGAGTATTTAGAGAATAACGCCACTGTCTTTGACAGTGCTGGGAAAAAGACAAGTGTTTTGTTCATGAACTAGAAGCTCAAAAAAATAATTGATGCTTAATATCCGAGCCTATAAGATATCAGGCACTAAACCTCAATATTATATTAAGGAAATTATTTTAAGGCAATCTGAGAATATTACTGTTGTTTTCCTGCTTTGCTTGTATTCCGTTTGAAGAGGTAGAATAGCAGTAGCAGTAACACACAAAGAGTAGTCCTCTCTCTCTCTCTCTCTCTCTAACTTTACCCACAGAAGAGGTAAAGTTAGAGGAGGTGGATTGAAACAAAAGTGAAAGCGAATGGAATGCTGCTCTGGCAGAGAGGTCTCTTAGATAAGTGATGATAGGATAAACCCAATAGTTTGGCTTGAATTTAAATCACAGGAGAGAAAAAGCTCAAAGAACCTTGAGATTCTTTTCTCGGAATGCTTAAAGAGAATGTGGCCTTGGGATATTGGGGGAAAATCAAAATAGTAAATTCTCACTGTGTTATCACCCAAAATCCCAAATGAGAAAGAATCAGGCTAAGCATCCAAATAAATCAGTGTAACTCCCAGGAGCTCAGCTGTTACGAGAACATGCATAAACATACTGAAAACAGCTCAAGGAATCTTAGAAGAAATTTATTTTGTTTGACTACTTTTGTTTTTTATTTGAAAATTTGTGATTTGTCTTTGCCCGAAGGGCTGTTTAAAGAGTTCTAGGGATTGCCAAGAAGAAAGAGTTGGGCCGGTGCTTGAATTGTAAGTATTTCCCTGGTTAGACAAGGTCTCTACAAGAGGAGTCAAATCACTGCAACAAGGACGTCCCCTGATCTCAGAGTATTAAAAACATATCTGGCAAAAAAGCTCAACTTTTTGTTCGAAGTTAACTTTGTTTTCTCTTGGTCTTAGGGAACCTAGTTCTATGTGGGGACATAATTTCTACTAAGATATATCTCAGTATAGTATGTAATTCTGTTGATGTCCATTGCACCATGTGCCACAGTTACAAGAAAGAGAAAATGTGTCTGTGGAGAAAGGACATCTTGTAAAGCAGTACCTCTCAAATCCAGATGAATCAGCTAAGGATTGTGTTAACATGCAGATCCTAATTCCATAGGTTTAGGGTGGAGGTTCTGCATTTCAGACGTAGCTAGGTGATGCTGATGGAGCTCGTCCTTCGCTCAACTGTCAGCCTCAAGGCTACTGACTAGTTCACTAACATAGCAGAGTGACCAGAAATGGCCATTCCAATGGACGGGTACTGTGTACTGCATAGCTCTCTCTGTCCTAGATCAGTCAGGGAGTATGGGGCCCTCTTCCTGTTTGCCAGTCTGGTAGGTGCGTCCCTGGATGGAAGACAAGACATTTGTAGGTGTCCTCGGTAGAAAGAGTAACAGCGCTTCCTGTCTTCCACGCCATCTCCGACGGAGAACAATGGTCCCTTGTCTGCAGCTAGGCTACCATTACAGCAACTCTGAAATGGAAAGGGAGGAATAAACCATGAGGGTGAATTGGGTCAAAATGATGTAAAAAAGTAGAAAGAGGAAACAAGGAGAAGCCAGAAAAAAAAAAGAACAAAACGAAAAGGAATATTCTTTTCTCTTTCATTAAATATTCATTTCAGTTTATTTTAAATAGTTTGCCCTGGGTACAATGTAACAAGATAGAATGATCTCATATGGCAGTGCTCATTTTAATAACATAATATCTGCATGGAGCAGTTTGATGATATTGGATACATCAAGCCAAGGGTAATTTGTCTCTCTTAGTGCTCAACTCCTCCAGAGAAATTATAAATAAAAACAAGACTCATTCCCAATAAAAATAAAACAGGAAAAGTGTCCTTCAGATCTTATTACTTAGTGACTTTATGAATTGGACTGGAAACATTATTGGCTTTGGGGAGGATGATCTCAGCTGTTTTTCAACCATTTGAAGAATAAAAACTCTAATTTTGGTACCAATACTCAAAGCAAAGTTGTCTCAGGTGGGTGAACAACGGCTGGTAAGTTGGCTTGGCTTGGATATTGCAACACCTTAAAATGACCAGGACAGCCAGGTTAAGTCTGGTCTGACCCTTACGAACTTGGGCATATGTAATGGGGTCTGGCACATAATGGATGCACACAAAAATGTGAGTTCTGATCATACTTCCCTTTAACTTTCTGAAGCTCAGTTTATGAGTCTCCTCAAATATAAAATGAAGATAATAATGTTTATTTAATAATGATAAGGTATTTTGTGAGCATTAAATGAGCTAATGTACTATGCTTTTTGAATAGTAAATTCAAAGTAAAATAATAGTACTGAATATTGTCTTCTGGAGTTGAGTTTTGGGAGTGTTTTGAAATAGGAGAAAATAACTAGATAATTTAAATAAAAGTTAAAATCCCGCCGAGACCAGTTTGGCTCAGTGGATAGAGCGTCGGCCTGCGGACTGAAAGGTCCCAGGTTTGGTTCCAGTCAAGGGCATGTACCTTGGTTGAGGGCATATCCCCAGTGGGGGGTGTGCGGGAGGCAGCTGGTCGATGTTTCTGGCTCTCTATCCCTCTCCCTTCCTCTCTGTAAAATATCAATAAAATATATTTTTTTAAAAATCTCATGGCATCACCAAAGCAATTGCATATAACCGTTACCATCTTAACTAGCTAGTTGATATTAATAATAGGAAGAAGGCAAAAGGGAGACCAGACATCATAAGCATAGTCATCTGGGCAACTTCACCAGGAAGCTGTAACCTCACACTCCCCAGGGACCCACCGGTCCATTCCCTGCAATCACTGGGGAGACGGATCAAAGAAAGAGGGAAAGTTGGGATGCTGTAGGGAAGGTGCTTGCTTGTCAGCCTAACCTGGGAACAAAGATCAGGGGCTAGGGGGCAGAGCAATGCAAGCATGTGAAATCCTGAAGGCTATATTGGTTTAGCTCTTAGTTATAACCCCAAGACAAAGAGTTCTCAGTCTCTTGTTCATCTTGCTCTGTTCCTGCTTCCCTGCACTCGTTTGCTTTCTCTGTGACACCTGCTAGCCCGCCATGTGACACACAATGCACTGCAGCTGGGTGCACAAGCTAAGCTAGCTAGCCAGATGCTAGACTGTACCGTGCTTTAATATGGAGTGAAGACTCTGGGAAGTGGCTTTGATCTCGGTCCTGCTGAAGACACAGCTGGACTTTTCTTTCTTTCTTTCTTTCTTTCTTTCTTTCTTTCTTTCTTTCTTTCTTTCTTTCTTTCTTTCTTTCTTTTTAAATATTTTTATTGATTTCAGAGAGGAAGGGAAAGGGAGAGAGAGAGAGAGGGAACCATTGATCAGCCGCCTTCTGCATGCCCCCCACTGGGGATCAAGCCAACAACCTGGGCATGTGCCCCGACCAGGAATCGAACCGTGATCTCCTGGCTCATAGATTGATGCTCAACCACTGAGCCACGCCAGCCGTGCCAGCTGGATTTTTTTCCACGGTGAGACAGAGGGAGATGGGACATGGGAAGGGAACTCCCTTAATGTTACATCATCAGTAAAGCTTCCCATGAAACCTCATCCTCCCGTGGGGGCCTGAGGAAATTCTTGTTCTTGCAGCACCACAAGAGCTCCACTTCCACCAGAAACAGGTGGGGACCCAGAAGGCACCCTCCCCCATAGCATAACCACACTGATGTGCACTGTATAACGCCCCTGGTGTTCCCTGGAATTGTGCAATGCATGCTAGGGAGGGTTTTTGGACTGCCAAGACTTGCTACATTGCTAGTCTAGAATTGGATAGAACAAGTAAGAATAAGACAGCCAAATAGTAAGTCCAAGATTCATTCATATTCTCTCTCTCTCTCTCTTTTCTCTTTCTCTCTCCTAACTACGTTTGTCATATTATTTCATGAACTTTACATAAAAGGGACAGGTAATTGTTCATTTTTGTCATCTATTTGCCATCATACTGCCCTGAAGTTATCCCAAGGAGTAATGCAATTTTTTCCCTGCTCTTCATAGACCTCCCTTCTGTGGCCACTAACATGTTCTGCTCTCCTCCTAGGGACAATGTGACCACATGGCCCAGGTCTCTTGAGATTCCATTTCAAATATTCTACCCAGTTTTATTCATGTGTCCCAGCCAGGGTCTCTTTCCCTCCACACCCTCTTGCATTAAAATTCATAGCTGATGGTTTCATTTCCACAGGTCTTTTCATGATGGCCAATTCACATCTGGGATTTACCCTGTTAATGACTCCCTTGTCCTTTTATGCTACACACCCTTGCAAGATTATTCTTACAAAAGTGCCACATTCATCAACTCATTCCACACCTTAAGCACTCGCAAATGACATCTAAGATTATCTACAGCCCGAACTCCAGACTGCAAAGCCTGCCTTTCCCATGGTCCCAATCCCAAACTGTTTCTACAACAGGCTGGCTACAGCTTGTCTTTTGGAATTTATTACACAGAATCCCCTTGTTTGTATCCAGCTTAACTAGGCAGCTATCCCACTCCAGAATAGTCTATTTGCTTACTTACTTATTTATTTATTTTATTGTTTAAAGTATTACATGTCTCCTTTTTCCCCCAACTAATCCCCCCTGGCCACTCCCACCCCCAAGGGCAAGCCTCCACCGCCCCAGTGTCTGTGTCCATTGGTCTTGCTAATATGCATACATACAAGTCCTTTGGTTGACCTCTAACCTACCCCCTCCCCTGCCTTCTCCCCGAGGTTGGAGGGTCTATTCAGTGCCACCTTGTCTCTGGATCCATTTTTGTTCATCAGTTTATGTTGATCATTATATCCCACATATGAGTGAGGTCATGTGATATTTATCTTTCTCCGACTGGCTGATTTCACTTAGCATAATGCTCTCCAGTTCTATCCATGCTGTTGCAAATGGTAAAAGTTCCTTCTTTTTTATAGCAACACTAGAGGCCCGATGCATGAATATTCGTGCAAGAGTAGGCCTTCCTTCCCCTGACTGCCGACACTGGCTTCCCCTCCTCTGGCCGCCAGCAGGCACCCGGGACGCAGGCTGGCTTCCCTCCAGCCCTAGCTTCATCAGGAAGGATGCCCAGAATGACATCCGGAAGGCAGCTGGTCTAATTAGCATATTACCCTTTTATTATTATAGCCTAGAGGCCCAGTGCACAAAATTCGTGCACAGGGGCGGGGTCCCCTCAGCCCAGCCTGCACCCTCTCCAATCCGGGACCCCTTGGGAGGTGTCTGACTGCCAGGGATCGGGCCTACACTGGCAGTCGGACATCCCTCTCACAATCCAGGACCGCTGGCTCCTAACTGCTCACCTGCCTGCCTGCCTGATTGCCCCTAACTGGCCCCCCTGCCAGCCTGATCACCCCTAACCACCTCTGTCTGCTGACCTGATCGTCCCTAACTGCCCCCCGCTGCTGACCTGGTCACCACCAACTGCCCCCTTGCTGGCCTGGTTCCCCCCAACTACCCCCCCTGCTGGCCTGGTCACCCCCTACCAGCTTGGTTGCCCCTCACGGTCCCCCCTGCCAGCCTGGTCGCCAACAACTTCCCCCCCTGCTGGCCTGGTCACCCCTCATGGCCCCCCTCTGCCAGCCTGGTCACCCCTCACTGCCCCCCCTGCCGGCCTGGTCACCCCACGCAGCCTGTTCAGTCATCCATTAAAGTTGTTTCCAATGTGATGGTCCCTGGCTCTTTATATATAGAGATAGTATTCCATTGTGCAGAATAGTCTTATCAACAAACTGGGCTCCTTCTCACCCTCATCATTTTCCTTTTCTGAGATGTTTTTCCTCTCCTTGCTATTATTTTCCTCCTATAGTTGTACAAGTGAACTTCCAACAAATACATATTGTGCTTTAAATGCAGTGGTGAAATCTAAAATATAAGCTGATCAGTACTGACACTGAATCATCAGGGAGGCTCTAGTCAAGAGTGCTGGAGGGGTGTCCTAGAGAATCTGGGCCAGGCATTAATCCTACTATAACTGGATCCTGGGAGGGTGGTGGTGAGGTGTGGGGCGGGGGGAGAGGGTGGGGGGGGGGGGGGGGGAAGGTGTTGGTGAGTGTTGGGAATTCCTGGTGGAGGATCAGGTATGGCCAGGACAGTGGAGGCACTGCAGTGGGTGTAGGGAAAGACTGCAACCAATTGGCACAAAAGTATGTCATTATATAATACTAGCTTTCCCGTTGCAGGAAAAATCCTGCAATAGGGTTTCCTGCTGCACTCTACCCCGCCCCGCCTGCTCTCCTCCCTTGTCCCCCGCCCCGCCTTCTCCGCCAGCCCTCCCCGCTCTCCTTCCTTCTCCCCCGGCCCCGCCTCCGCTCCTCCCTTCTCCCCCGGCCCACCTTCTCTGCCAGCCCGCCCCGCTCTCCTTCCTTCTCCCCCCGCCCCGCCTCTGCTCCTCCCTTGTCCTCCCCCTGGCTTGCTTGCTTCTCCACAGCTTTGCTCCCTTCAGCATCTCTTGGCTTCTTTCTACGCTGTCTTGATATGCAAATTAGCCACCACCTTTATTGGGGTAATTTGCATACTCGTCTTGATTGGCTGGTGGGCGTGGCTTGGCTGGTGGGCGTGGCTTGGGCGTAGTGAAGGTGCGGTCAATTTGCATATTTGTCTATTATTAGGTAGGATGGGGTATGAATGCCCAGAGCATACTGGTGAACACCAGCATCAGGCTTTGCTGATGCAGCTCCAGGCTCAACTTAAGCTCCTTGTCCAACAACCTCAGAAGCAGTGATCCTTCCCCACTCTGAATTATTTTAGCATGTTGTCCATACCACGTACTAGGCACATTTACAACCTTGCATTGCTAATTTTTTTTTTTTTTTTTTTTTGCAATACTACTGTGGAATCCATCCCAAGAAAATGGGAATCTTTTCCAAATCAAGAGTTGTACTGTTTCTTTGTCTCTCCCTAAATGTCAAATGTAGTACCTTTCTTAGGCAGTCACTTATCCTATATTTATTCATGAATAAATGAATGAAAATTGATTGATTGAACAACTGGGAACTATATACATCATAATATAGTCATTTCAAATCATTTAAAGAGTGAAGGAGTAGCATACATCTTTGAAGCTCTGTTAAGAGTGAGGTACACTCTTCCCAGAAATATCCACAGCTACACAAAATTGGGCATAAAATTTCAGGTATCGCACTTTTCTCCTAAGCCACTTATAGATTTCTAAAGAATTAACTTCAAAATCTTTGCATCTTACAGGTACATTTACTAATGACATGAAGGAAACATCACTTATGCAGCGAGAGTCCATGTTGCTTAAATTTACAGCCAGACTGACATTTCATCTGATGTGCACTCCAAGTTAAAGCTGGTTAATGATGACTATGAGCAGGCCTAGAACTTAAAGCTTTCAAAGCTTTACTTCTTCTATCAGCACTCTTAATTTTATAAACAATGAAGCCCATCAATCCTATTCTTACCCAAATCTCCAGGTAAGCTTGAGTGTAGTAGAACTTCTTGGGGTATCCAAACTTTTTGGTTTTAATTAATTATTTTTTTTTTTTTTTAGAGAGAGACAAAGAAAATAAAAAACATTGATGTGAGAGAGCAACATCGATTGATTGCTTCCTGCATGCACCCTGGCAGGGGATGGAACCCACAACCTAGTATGTGCCCTGACTGAGAATGGAACCCGTGATCCTTCAATGTGTGGGGACAAAGCTCCAACCAAATGAGCCATACAGGCCAGGGCATCATGGGTGATCCAAACTTTTGTTTTTAATTTTTTATTTTTTAAATATATTTTTATTGATTTCAGAGAGGAAGGGAGAGGGAGAGAGAGATAGAAACATCAATGCTGAGAATCATTGATAGGCTGCCTCCCGCACGTCCCCCACTAGGGATCCCGTTTGCAATCAGGGCATGTGTCCTTGGACGAAATCGAACCTGGGACCCTTCAGTCCACAGGCTGATGCTCTATCCACTGAGCCAAACCAGCTAGGGCAAATGCTTTATTGTTTAAAGTGTTACATATATCTCCTTTTTCCCCCCATTGACCTCTCCCTGGCCACTCCCATCCCCCAGCACATGCCTTTACCCCCTGGTGTCTGTGTCCATTGGTTATGCTTATATACATGCATACAATTCCTTTGGTTGATCTCTTACCCTCCTGTCACCCTCCCCCTGCCTTCCCTCTTCCAAACATTTTTAATAAGGCCTTGTAGCATCTCTGTGAAGGACGAAGAGTTTACACCTCATCGAAGTCCCAAAGTTAACTACTAAAGATGAATGTTGATATTACCTAGGTATTCCAGTGAGAGAGTTACTTTAGGAGAGCTCATCCTTTTTCATCCCTGGGACCATAGTATCTCCTTGCCTGTATCTGGAAGGCAGAAAAGCAACAGGACCCATATGATTGAGGTAGTGGTCCAGTCTCCTCTCGGGATGTTGTACTGCTGACTGAGGGTTTCACTTAAAGTTCACTCAATACTGGTTATATCATGGACGTCAGTAACAGTCTGGAGTAGGAGCATCATTCCCTGGTTGAGCTATTCAACAAGTACCACAGGCCTAAATGTGAAGAGTGTGATTCATGTCTAACTGGGAGGGGTAGCATATAAAAATGCAAGATCAACTTTGTCTCAGACAGGACTTTGTTCATCAGGGAAAGCAACCTTCCTACGTAAACTAAAGAGCAGACATGAGGTATAAAATAGTGAGATCATCTTTATTAAGGCTCTGTGTGCAAGTGACTCCCACTGAGTTACGCGCCATGACTCAAAGAGATGGGACTTCCATCAACTCCCTGAGGCAGTTAACTAGGCTCCTTGTAATAAACTTCTTTCTGGAAGGGAGAAGAGAACTTGATTACAAGGGGAGCTCCTTGTGATGGTGAAGACATAAAAGTTGAGGAAAAATGGCACTTTCTCATATTTCCTACTAACTTGCTTCACTTCTTAGAAAAGTAAATATCTTCTATGTGCTATTAATTTTTGGATTGATTTCTATTGTCTGAAACTTCTTGGAGCACACTACTACGACAAAGACATTAGAAATGGACATGTAGAGAATCCCAGAAGAAAATAATAAGGAAAGAGAGTTCAATAAATACTAACTTAAATTAGAGCTAAACTAGGCTTTTCTGGCCTGAGACCAAAATAATGTTACTGGGAGACACAAAAAAAGTCAGTTTTCCAAGAAATCTTTGGAGAAATTGCATCAATTATCTGGAACATGTAGAAGAGAGGGTGTGCAATTGAGGAGTCGGTGACTCAGCGGCAGCTTTATTTTCATCTGCTTTGACAACTGTGATAACAAATGAAAGTTATCTCATGCAAGAAAAAAAGTTCATTCTCTACGTCATTCTATATAGTGTGGTGTCCTGCCTCCCGCGTGGCTAGATTCTTACTGAAAACACTAAGACGATAATGTGAGGTTCAGGAGACTCACGTGGTGCAGGGAAAGACCCTTAGAAGCCATGTTCCTGGTCTCTTCTGCAGCTAATTTACAGTGTGGTCTCAAAACCAAGCTAACCAGAAGCAGGGAGTTGGGTGAGGAGGTTTGGATGGTGAGGAGGTTGGGAAAGCAAAGAATTCCTTGGCTCTCTTCTGCTGTTTCTTGACTAGTGACAACCTCTGTGTGCAAGTGAAAAGCAATGTATTTTGGTTATTGGGCACATAACATAAGTAGTATCAAGCCCAATGTTTAGCAATTATGTCCACTATCTCCACCAAATGGACACCTGGCCATCATGGGAAGAATGGTTACCATAGCAATGAACGTGGTGCATTTTACACAGGCGTAGCCTTTGAATATAGGGGTGGGCAAAAGTAGAATGATGGGCTACGGATATATCGTTCAAAAAATGTTAGTGAGATGACTGAATAAACAAAATGCAGAACTTAGAAAGCAGAAATAAATTCTGACGCAAGCTACAATGTGGATAAGTCCTATTTGCATGTGAACCTTTGTATAAATTGTAAAATGGTGTGGACAAAACTAGTCACTGTCTTTATGAAGACGTGCTATTTTCTGATTGATTGGAAAAGAGAAGTCAGATTTGTGTGTCTGGCAGTGAACTCCCTCTTATTATTTGGGAAGTGAGCCCAAGTTACTTTATATGGGGATTCAAGAAGGAGGAGGCTCAGAAAGTTGAGAGAACTTATTCATTCGATGTCAAAGTAAAGAAAAGAGGAAGAGGAAAAGAGAGAAGAGGAAGGAGAAGAGAGGAAGAAAAGATTCCTGAGCTTGGCACGCTTCTTTGACGAAAAACTGCTCCCTTAAGCTTCCCCTGACACGCTTACATACCCACAACTTGGGACCCAAGATGGAAAAACAAGGTTGAAACCAAACTTTCCATTCTACTTTCCCCAAACCCCCTTGTATTAGTCACTCTGGTGTTGCAAAATTCAAGAATTCATCTAGTCCAACTGTCAGCCAGATGCTTGAATCCTCTCCACACAGTTGGTCCTTAAGTTGGGCTGACAGCTTACTTAGTTGATCTTTCAATCATTTTTTCCTGTTGGGCCCATAGACTTTTACATAAAAACAACTCTCAGGGAAAAGAGAAAAATAAAAATAAAGAAGCACATTTTAGTTTAAATGTTACATTCTCGATTATTAATTACTAGAGGCCTGGTGCACGAATTTGTGCACAGGTGGAATCCCTTGGCCTGGCTGTCTCGCCCAGTCCCAATCAGGGCCGATCGGGGCCGGCTGCAGGAAGGGACCACGGAGGTTGGCTGGCCGCAGGAGGTTGGCTGTGGGAGCGCACTGACCACCAGAGGACAACTGCATTGAGCATCTGCCCCCTAATGGTCAGTGCACTTGATAGCGACTGGTTGACTGGTCATTTGGTCATTTGGTCACTTAGGCTTTTATATAGAGAGATATTTTAAAACAGTATTTAAATCCAGTTGGGCCCGGCCAGTGTTGCTCAGTGGTTGAACATGACCCAGGAACAAAGAGGTCACCGGGTTTGATTCCCAGGCAGGGCCCATGCCCAGGTTTCAGGCTCAATTCCTAGTAGGGGGCATGCAGGAGACAGCCAATTGATGCTTCTCTCTCAGTGATGTTTCTATCGCTCCCTCTCCCTTCCTCTCTCTCTCTAAAAATCAATGAAAACGTATTAAGTAAATAAATAAATAAATCCAATTGCAAAGTATTTTGTCCCCTCCCAAATATACAGGGTGGGGGCAAAAGTAAGGTTATATTTGTTTTTATGGAAAATAATACAAAAATTAATAAATAACAATACAAGAATTAACTGTTTCTGGTACTCCCAACTATAAACCTACTTTTGCCCCAACCTGTATTTGTGTGTATGTGTATGTACTTAATTGTAGGGGAGAAACAAACTTTCCTCAACCCTCAAGGTTCTTCTGGCTGCTCTGATAATCAGAAACATGAGACAGATTAGCAAGAGAAAATAACCAAATGTAATATATACATGTGTATGGGAACCTACATACCATGAGAGAGTCAGAGACCCCACATGCACGAGAGGTTTACAGATACAAAGGGGGATTGAGGTATATAAGACCTCCTGGTCTAAGGATGAGGTAAGGTGCCTTGGGAGCTTCAAAGGGTCAATTCAGGATGATAAGAACAAAGGCTTAGTAAACAAAAGTGTGCTCTGCCCTGTAAATAGATTAAAAGAGGTTATTTCTCATAATAGCTGAAGTTTCTCTTGAGTGTGAGGCTAAAGCTGCCTTTGCTAAAAATAATTTGCATACCACTGAGGCACATCTTGGGGTGACTCCTTCTGTTACCTGAAAGGGGACTTGACCCTGAGAGGGTCCAGTAGTGTATGGGTTCTTGACTTCCTGCAGGAAAAATTTCACAACACGAATCCAGGTGAATTTTAGAAGACATTAGTTAAAGCTGAGGAGTGTGAAATAAGGAAGGGCTTAGGACAGTGGTCGGCAAACTCATTAGTCAACAGAGCCAAATATCAACAGTACAACAATTGAAATTTCTTTTGAGAGCCAAATTTTTTAAACTTAAACTTCTTCTAACGCCACTTCTTCAAAATAGACTCGCCCAGGCTGTGGTATTTTGTGGAAGAGCCACACTCAAGGGGACAAAGAGCCGCATGTGGCTCAAGAGCCGAAGTTTGCCGACCACGGGCTTAGGATAAGGTGACCAGATTTTAACATTGGTAAAGCGGGACACCATTGATCGAGGGGGGGGGGGGGGGGGGGGGGGGGGGGGGGTGTCTTTTTTTTTTTTTTAATATATTTTATTGATTTTTTTTTATTGATTTTTTACAGAGAGGAAGAGAAAGGGATAGAGAGTTAGAAACATTGATGAGAGAGAAACATAGATCAGTTGCCTCTTGCACACCCCCTACTGGGGATGTGCCCGCAACCAAGGTACTTGCCCTTGACCGGAATTGAACCTGGGACCCTTGAGTCCGAAGACTGACGCTCTATCCACTGAGCCAAACCGGTTTCAGCCCCGCGGTGGGGGGGGGGGGGTCTTGATTAAAAATTTGGTCTATATTGAAATCGCTTTTGGTTTTTTTAATAAAAGGAAATTCACTTCTTAGATCATCATTGAATTTGCATCCTCCTTTTCTTACTCATTATGTTAAAAATCTAAAAAAAATAATTTAAAATGATATTATAAATTATTATATACATATTGCTTAAAAACACAGCTAGTAGGTACATAATTACATGAACATATTTTATTGTTAGTTTATAAATTAAATTGATTGTTATAAAGTAACTATATTTTAAAAATTATCTTAATCCTATATTTCTTTCTAAATAATAACAATACTAACTTGTATTATTTTTCCTCTGAATTTGCCGTAACGTAAGTCGTAAGTGTCACTTTCAAGGCCGGCGCTAGACTTTTTGCCGCCACTATAATATATAAATAATACGAGTACTGTCTGCTAAATTCAAGAAAATTTATGTATTTATGAAATAAACAAATAAATTGCTTCCCTAAATTATCTGAATAGCTGATTTGTAATGACATCACTTGTTTAACTCGCTTACTAGCACGCAGTACGATGTGTATCGTCTGAGAGACAGTTACAAAATGTTTTCGTCGTTGCCAATCCCAAAAAATGCCATTGTTCATTAAGTCCAAACAATGGTGGTCGAATTCTAACAACTGATCAACAATGCAAACTTTGATAAGCAGTTCTCAATAATCAGTTCTCAACAATTATTTGTTATTATTAAAGTTTAACATTATAAAATTAACAAAAATAATATAAAACTCATATCCTGGCTAAATAGCCACATGGCCGCTGAAAACCGTATATTCCCTTCCCGTTCTCCCGCCGTTCCCTAGCTTGTCGTGCATTCTTTCCAAAAATCGGGACTTTTTTAAAATGCCACGGGACAAGGGACAAATTGTTAAAAATCGGGACTGTCCCGCCAAAAGCGGGACGTCTGGTCACCTTAGTTTAGGATTAACAGGAGAGGTGGGTAGATGAGCCTAGGGTGGGCTGCTTTAGCTCACTAAGAAGTCAGAGAAAGGGGTACTGGGGACAGATTTGGAGGGTTTGCCTGGGACCAGCACCTACTGCCTATTGATGCCCTGGTTGCAAGCCTTAGAGTTTGGAAAATGCATAGCTGTGGGGGAAGGAGAAGGAAAGGAGGAGAGGGAGCGGGAGAGGGAGACGGGGGAGGGGAAAAAGAAGAGGAAGAGGAAGAGCTAAGGTGTGCTGCTCTAAGGGAGAGCCTGAGCTGGGGCCTTTATTTTAGAGGTTTTGTGTTGTTGTTTTTTAAGTATGTTTCTTGATTGATTTTTTAGAGCTAGAAGAAGGGAGAGGGATAGAGAGATAGAAACATTGATAAGCTGCCTCTTGCATGCTCCCTACTGGAGATTGAGCCCACAACATGTGCATGTGCCCTGACAGGGAATTGAACCAGTGACCTCTTAGTTCATGGGTTAATGCTCAACCACCAAGCAACACTGGCTGGGCTGTGTTTGAGGGTTTTAAAGGCTGGGCATTTAAGGGATATCTTAGGGGAGGATCCCAATAGAATATTGATCAGCTTTATGCTAATATGCCAAAATGAGGTTTATTCTCTTAACTTGTCTGTCCTTGGGTGTGGCTGGCAAATGGCACTAATTGGATTTCTGTTATGTCTCCCAGAGTAGGGTGATTTAAGCTATTTACTCTCTGGTTGGGGAGGAGATGTCAAAACCATTTACTCTTAAGTGTCCTTGGTTTAGGGAAGATAGTATTTACTATGGCTGCAGACTGCTTTTTTA
Source organism: Ia io (assembly GCA_025583905.1). Lineage (NCBI taxonomy): Eukaryota > Metazoa > Chordata > Mammalia > Chiroptera > Vespertilionidae > Ia > Ia io. The sequence goes on along the minus strand of JAJQQW010000014.1, from coordinate 63,812,103 downwards.
CTGTCTGTTTCCCTATTCCATTTATCCTGTTTTACTGGCCTGTTTCAGTTATATAATTTCCTTTTAACACTTCTCTTTACAAACCTTTCTACAATTTTCACAAACCTTTTTACCCATTCAGAAATAACCAGCTTTAGAGCAACTCACTTTTTTCCCTTCAACACATGTCTCCATTCCTCATATCTTTTGTTACCAAAACTACACACTTTCTTTCTAATTAGTTAGAATTCTTAATTTTTAGAAACCTTGATTTTTTTTTATTGTTTTATTTTTTCTTTTCAATGTAATAAAATTTATTACAGCAGGGTTGAGAAAAGCATATATAGTTATCTCTGTTTCTTCATTCCTCTTTTTTAAAAATCTTTATTGCTGAAAGCATTACAGACGCCCCCCTTTTCTTCCCCATCAACCCCTTCTAGCCTGCACCCACTCTCCCTTTCCCCTGCCCCAGGCCTTCACCACATTATATTCTGTGTCCATGGATTATTCATGTATGCATACAAGTTCTTTGGAAACCTTGATTTTTTTTTAATGACAACTGAAAAGTAAGTAATTAGCCTTTCCAGCGTCCAAGATGTTGAAGGGAGGACGTGGTGGGTCCCCCGGGGCGAAATTTGGATTTCCCTGGGTCTTCCGGTAGAAGCCGTGATCAACTGTGCTGACAACACAGGAGTCAAAAAAATCTGTATATTATCTCTGTGAGGGGATCAAGGGACAACTAACCAAACTTCCTGCTGTTGGTGTGGGTGACATGGTGATGGCCACAGTCAAAAAAGGCAAACCAGAGCTCAGAAAGGAGGTACATCCAGCAGTGATAATTCAACAACGAAAGTCATACCTGAGAAAAGATGGCGTGTTTATTTTGAAGATAATGCGGGGGTCATAGTAAACAATAAAGGGGAGATGAAAGGTTCTGCCATCACAGGACCCGTTGCAAAGGAGTGTACAGAATTGTGGCCCAGAACTGCATCCAATGCTGGCAGCATTGCATGAGTCTCTGGTGTATTTGTAAAGGACAAACCCATCAAAAATTGGTGACATAAGCAAATAAATAAATATAAAAAGTAAGTAATTAGCCCTGGCCGGTTTGGCTCACCTTCGGACTGAAAGGTCCCGGGTTCTATTCCGGGTTTCGGGCTCGATCCCCAGTGGGGGGCGTGCAAGAGGCAGCAGATCAATGATTTTCTCATCATTGATGTTTCTACCTCCCTCTCTCTCCCTTCCTCTCTGATTAAAAAATAATAATAGTAAAAAAAGTTTTTTTTAAATAAAGTAACCACAAAGGCGGGTCTGAAATTAAAAAAAAAAAAAGTTAAGTAATTAGCATCCTCTAGATTGGCAAGTGCATTTCAAAACTTCTAGAAACGCACTCACACTTTTAAAAGATATACTTCTAATAAAGTGTAAGACATTTATTAACAGCTTCAAGTGTATTTTCTATTAAAAAAATAATCGGTTAACTTCAGACTTGTCTAGCAATCAGTGTTTAACAGTTGAAATAAGTTAAATTTATTTGCTTAGATAGCAAAGGTTTTTTCCTTTCAATAAGGATTACTTCCCAGAAACTTGCATCTTAAAAGATGGCCCAGATCAGATAAGAGTTCTTTAAAATCAGGTATTTGTATCTCAAGGTACAAGGAAAGAAATTCAAGCTGCCCCTAGTAGGCTATTGGTCTTATAAAGCCAATTATCTAAAAGCATTTTGAGCTGAACAGAGTAGGGCTGTAGGAAATTAAAAGGATTTATTGGGCTTTTATGTTCTGGAGCCACACCTCTGGCCCTATAAAGACTTTATTTGTAAAACAAGGACAGTTATTTTTAACACCTTAAGGATTAGCAAATGTTTGCAAGAGACTAACAAGGTCATTCACCCATTTTTGGAATGTTTCTTTCCATCTGGGTATATTTTTCTTTTCTTTTTTTTCTTTTTTTCTTTTTTTCATTGATTTTTTACAGAGAGGAAGGGAGAGGGATAGAGAGTTAGAAGCATCAATGAGAGAGAAACATCGGTCAGCTGCCTCCTGCACACTCCCCACTGGGGATGTGCCCGAAACCAAGGTACATGCCCTTGACCGGAATCGAACGTGGGACCCTTCAGTCCGCAGGCTGACACTTATCCACTGAGCCAAACCAGTTAGGGCACCATCTGGGTATATTTTTCTTTCAGGATCTGTAGCAATGACAGAAACCTATTTTACAGGTAGCATATAGCTGAGGGTCATTTCTGAGAACCATAACAGGTTTGCATGTATGGAAAAGACACAGATCTAATGAGGCCTCATCCTCCGTTCACTTAGCTTGCAAACAGCAAAACAGGTCTAGCTGTAAGATAGTATTAAATTAATGGTCTTATTAACCAGCCAATCCTCTCCATTGTCTACTTTATAATGGGGCCAGGCTATGTTTTAAAAGAAGATTGAGCCCAGCCAGCTTGGCTCAGTGGTTGAGCATTGACCTATGAACCAGGAGGTCATGGTTCGATTCCCGGTCAGGGCACATGCCTGGGTTGTGCACTCGATCCACAGTGTGGGGCATGCAGAAGGCAACCTCTCAATGATTCTCTCTCATCATTGATGTTTCTATCTCTCTCTTCCTCTCTCGCTAAAATCAGTAAAAACATGCTTAAAAATAAATGAAGTTTGAAGGACTCAGTCAAATTTCTCCCACTTGGAGAATATGCATCCCAAAAGGGTACCTTGAGGAACTGTGAACTGGTTCCCCATCTATGGAGAGACAGATAAATTCTGAGCCAGGAATTACAGGTGCTCTGCTAGTCTGAGCTGTTTTGCAAGCACCTGCTGCCCTAATCCTGCAGGCACCTGGTGCCCCAACAAATATAGCCCCTTTAAGCAAGGCGTCCCTCTCTAGATGACCTCTGGCTTTAGCCAGCCTTACTGGGGATCCTCCTTTATTATGTCTGTCCACACGAGGGGTGCCTAGTACCTTTGTTGCCTCAAATGGAGAAGCCTCATCCTACAACTCTGGTCTCCAGTAGTCGGGGTAGTTGCCTGTTGCCCTATCTTTCATGTTTCCAAAAGCCCTGGTCCTTTAGGAGGATTAAGAGAGAGAGAGAGAGAGAGAGAGAGAGAGAGAGAGAGAGAGAGAGAGAGAGAGAGAGAGAGAGAGAGAAGTCGTCCCTCCAAGTGAAAGGAAAGTCCCTGTTAAGTTATCCATGAGGGTCTCATAGAAGTTGGTTTCAGGGACTGAAGGGAATATACAGAAAAGGTGTTTTAAAAGACAGGACACACAGGGTTCAGAGAAGATTCCTAATGACCTGTGTTAGCTGGGCCAGCCAGAGGCAGCACCTGAGGGCAAATCCAGTCGGCCTTCTCTAGGAAGAGTGGAAACTGCCTGGTGTCCCTTATTTTCAAAGCAGAATGAGCTTAGGCTCTCATTTACCCAGCAAACGTTTTCGTTTAGACCTTTAGAAAGCAATTCCAATTGAAAAGTCAAAGTTAAAAATCAGCCATCATTTTTATTTATTTATTTATTTATTTTTCTTTTCTTGGTTATCTTGTTCCTGATCTATAGCCTAGGGTCTCTCCTTGAAGATTTAAAAAAACAACAAACAAACAAACAAAACACCTTAAAGAAAGCCAGCTTTTTACCTTAAAACAAAGAGGTCCGGAATTCCAAGAAAAACACCCAAGTCCACCAGATGCAAAGCAAGGAGCCTGAGGGACATAATGTGTCCCTAGCACTGATTCAGGTCTGCAAGGTGGTCCTGGGTGGGCTTCTCTGGAATCCTGGCACACAATCGGAGCCCCAGTCCCAGTTGAAGCACCATTATGTAGTAAGTGGTGGGAACAGCACCAGATGTCTGACCTGACCGGTGGGGCTTTGGCAATCTTGGTACTTGAGTTCTGGCTGGCAAAGAATTCAGAGTCAAGACTCTTAACTGTAAGAGAACATTTATTTATAAAATCACAGAGGTAGAAGTAATTGGTAGAAGAAATGGGCAGAGGAAACAAGTTATGGAGGCAAAGGAAGGGCCCTAGGAGCTTGGGAGTGTGGAAGGTAATGGTGTAAGGCACCTGGAGAGGGGGAGTGAAAGGAGGAGACTTGGTCATGCACCCAGGCGAGCGGGAGAACACACTGGGCCCTCTGCCCTAATGGTTTCATGGGTGGAGATTTTAGGGGTGGTCCCAGGGGAAGACCTCAATAGAACATTCAGCGGCTTTCCATGGAAGTCCTTTCAAGGTCCCCATTGATTGATTGGTCTAGGTCCCCATTGATTGATTGGTCGGCTCCAGGGGGTCATTATTCAAGGCAGCTGGTTCTGAGCTCAGCCTTGGCATGGCTTGTCTGGTTTGGTTGCTTTTCTGGGCCTGTAGCTGAAATCAACTTGAGGCCTAGATGTTTTCTCTAGAGAGGGAAGGTCAGGGGGTCCAAAACCCATGACCAGTGATATGCTAGGGGGAGGAAAGGTCACCCTGGGGGCAAGGTCCCACCCTACAATTGTCCTTTGCTAGGTCACCAGGGCACCTGGCCCGCTGTCCTTGCTCTGCTCATTTCTGTCTAACTGCCTATCACATCATCATGTCTGACTAAAACGTAGGAATGGACTAAAGAGTTTCAGTTTTTACTAGTAACAACTGACTAAACCTAAGACTAGTCAACTACCAAGTAGAACAAAATTATATTTTTCTGCAATGTTTTCATATTTTAAAATAATCAATGTTACATGGTATACAGAAGACCTTTTTAGAAAGGGTTCCAAAAAAGTAATGAGAATTTTTGTAATCTAAATCTTAAAGGAATGAGGTTTTGTCTTAAGAAAATATAAATGCGTTCGTAAGAAAAAATTATTCTTCTCTATCTTTTTTTTTTTCACCCTTCGTGTTTATGACTGTTCTCATATCCTTCATTTCCTTAACAAAAAATATTGTTGGTATTATGTAATATACTAGTTCAGTGGCAGTAAACCAACCAAGTAAATAAAAAAGCAATGAGAAGTCTGTACAAAATAGTAGTTAAAGTCAATTTCTCTCCCACCTAACTTTTCAAGCATAAGGATGTCTCAGCTCCACAGGGTTCAAGGATCCAGATTTTTTATCTTGTTGCTCTGCCATCTCTAGGGTGTGTCCTCCATCCACATTATCCATGTCTATGTTCCAGATAGCAGAATTAGTATGTGTCAACTCTTTATATTCCATTGGCCAGAAATTAGGGGAGAACAATTAGGAGACAGTACCAAGTTATCTTCTAATGTCCTAAGAGTATAGATGCTTCATAAGCTTGATCATTTGGAAGCACTCACTATTTATATTATATTAGAATGCACAAAGTTCAGACTGCCATTCAAGCATGGCAAAGTAACACACCTATTTACCCTCATTGTCATTCCCAAAAATCTCACTGAAATTATGGTAAAGAACTTTTTTAAAGAAAACCTCAAAATATCACAAGTACGGAGAGAATGGGACAGGAGATAATAGCAGCCAAGAGATGTCAACAAAACAGACTTATAATAACTAATTGAGCAGACTAGAGGAAGTTAAAATGTTTGCTGTAGGGGGGAGGGGAGAGGATGCCAGGAAGTTTACTGATTAGGCTGCCAAGCCATTGAAAGCTCAGAAATTAGGGCCACAAGCTGTCTCTGAGCGTGGGGAAAAGATGAGGCTGAAAACAAGAGAACTGATTGATGGCTTACATAAAAACAGTTCAACCACTAAATTTCCTCACCACCCCTGCACAGCCAAGTAACTGACCCTCCCTCCTCTGTGAGGGCTTTGGGAGGGATGTCTCCCAGCAAATTTAAACAGATGGTTTAGTTAACTTGTTTTCCTATATTGAAAGCAGTTTTATAGTTCTATGGGAAGTTTAGAGCTGAAACAGCAATATATGCAGAGGAAACTTAAGCAAATGAGGCTATTATCTTCAGAGAAAAACAAATATTTGTACAAAAAAAAGGACATTTAACCATAGTATACTACTTGGCACAGCTAAGAAAAAATATTTACATAGTCATAATAATGTAAGCACATAAATATTTGTTTATATTTCCAATATAATTATAATTGGGGGGATGAGGACAGGGAAGTGTGGAGATGGTAGGAAAGAGAGAAGAGCTAAATCTTTATCTTTCATAATTGAAAATCAATGGATAAAAACTAAAATGGAAAACTTAAGAACTAGCAATATAAGCATATAATAATAGAAATATAGAGGTGACTATCTGAATAAACTACTGAAAGAATATAAAATGATTAACTGCAAGGAGGTAATAGGAATAGATTAAAGAGAGGTCAGACATCAAGCTGCTATATCATAAGTCTTAGAGAATAGTCTGATTTAAAACTCTGATAAAAATAAAAAATTAAATTAAAAAAATAAAAGGTGTTAAAATGAATATTTTCTTTCCTAGAAGGAATTTTTCTGAATATAAAGTTGACTTGAAGCTATCTACCATATTGTTTCATTAACTGGTTTTTCTGTTAAATATTGAACAAAATTTCTGTCCTCCTTGTGACCACTTTTTTTCTTTAATTAAGCTTTTAATTTTGATAACATTATAAATTCACATGCAGTTGTAAGAAATAATACACAAAGATCCCATGTGGCCTTTACCCAGTTTCCCTCAAAGGTAACATCTTGCAAAACTGTAGTTCAATATCACAACCAAGGTATTGACATTGATACAGTCCCTTCACCAGAGAGATCCCTCATGTCGCTCTTTTATAGTCATATCCACCTCCCTCTGCCTCCCCCAACTCCATCCAGGGCCCCTGGCAACCACTAACCTGTTCTCCAGGTCTATAATCTTGTCACTATAAAATCTATCTATATAAAACCCTAATATGCAAATAGACCGAATGGCGGAACAACTGAACAGTTGGTTGCTATGACGTGTGTTGACCACCAGAGGGTGTGCACAGTACATGGCAGGCGTAGGCCGCAGTGGGATGGGGGAGTAGGTGAGCGGGGGCGCCAAACCAAGGCAGGACACCGGTCGCTGTCATCAGGGCGAGCCTCTGGTGGTTACTGAAAATTCTTTGCTCCTTTACACCGTGGTCCCACCCACTGTTCGAACCCACTGCCGGAGCCAGAGCCACCACTTGCACCCGTTGCCGATCACTTGGCACCGTCAGGGGGTGGAAGTGGTGGCTGCAGCCCCGATCGCCCCTCAGGGCTTCTCCACCTCCCCCTGCTCCTGACATATAATTTGTTTTTGCAGCTAATATCTTTCACTGAGCATAATGTTTTCAGGGTTTATTCATGCTCTAACATGCATCAGTACTCATTCCTTTAAAAAAAAAAAAAATTTTTATTGATTTCAAAGAGGAAGGGGGAGAGAGACAGAACATCAATGATGAGAGAATCACTGATCGGCTGCCTCCTGCATGCCCCCTACTGGGGACTGAGCCTGCAACCTGGGCATGTGTCTTGACCAGGAATCGAACAGTGACCTCCTGGTTCATAGGTCAGGGCTCAACCACTAAGCCACACTAGCCAGATAGTACTCATTCTTTTTTATGGCTGAAGAATATTCCATTATATAGTATACCATATTTTGTTGACCCATTCATCAGTCAGTGGACATTCGGGTTGTTTTACTATTATGAATAATGCTGCTATGAGTATTCATTTCTCTTAGGCATATACCTGGGAATGGAATTTCTGGGTCTTAAGGTAACTCCATGTTTAATGTGGAACTTTCAGACTGTTTTCTAAAGAGGCTGTACCATTTGACACTCCTACCAGCAATGTATGAAGCTTCCAACATCTCTATATCCTCATCAACATTTGTTATTATTTGACTTTTTGATTCTAGCCACCCTACGTGGTATGAAGTGGTATCTCATTGTGGTTTTGATTTGCATTTCTGTGATGACTAATGAGACTGAGCATCTTTTCATGTGCTTATTTGCCATTTGTATGTCTTCTCTTGAGAAATGTCTATTCACATCCCTTTCTCATTTTTTAAAATTGAGTTGTTCTTTATTGATTAGTTGTAAGAGTTCTTGACGTATTTTGGATACTAGACCCTTATCAGATATATGAATTGCAAATATATTCTCCCATTCTGAGGGTTGTCTTTTGCATATTTAATTTTATTTTTAAAATATATTTTATTGCCAAAACCGGTTTGGCTCAGTGGATAGAGCGTCGGCCTGCAGACTGAAAGGTCCCAGGTTCGATTCCGGTCAAGGGCATGTACATTGGTTGCGGGCACATCCCCAGTAGGGGTTGTGCAGGAGGCAGCTGGTCGATGTTTCTCTATCATCGATGTTTCTAACTCTCTATCCCTCCCTCTTCCTCTCTGTGGAAAATCAATAAAATATATAAAAAAATATATATATATATATATATTTTTATTGATTTTTTTACAGGGAGGAAGGGAGAGGGAGAGAGAGTTAGAGACATCGATGAGTGAGAAACATCGATCAGCTGCCTCCTGCACACTCCCCACTGGGGATGTGCTTGCAACCAAGGTACATGCCCTTGACAGGAATCGAACCCAGGACCCTTAAGTCCGCAGGCCGACACTCTATCTACTGAGCCAAACCAGTTAGGGTGCATATTTAATTTTATAAGAAACTACATTACCCATCTGTTTTTCAGAATGGCCTTACCATTTTATATTCCTACCAGCAGTGTATGAGTGTTCGTTTATCTGCAGTCTCATCAGCATTTGGTGGTGTCATTATTTTTAACTTAGGCATTCTGATAATTGTGTAGTGCTATCTCATTGTGGTATTAATTTTGCATTCCCTAATAGCTAATGGTGTTGAACATCTTTTCATGCGCTTATTTGACAACTGTATACTTTCTTCAGTAACTTATTCGTTCTGTGTATGTGTCTTGCCCATTTTCTAATTTGATTCTTTGGGTTTTTTACTATTGAGTTTTGAGAGTTCTTTATATATTGTAGATACTAGTCCTTTGTCAGATTTATGGATTTCAAGGTTTTCTCCAAGTTAACAGATTGTCTTTTCATCCTGTTAACAGAATTTTTCACATAACAAAGTTGTTTTTACATAACAAAGTTTTTGTTTTTCATTTAGGTGAAGTTCAATTTATTAATTTTTCCTTTTATAATCAGGTTTTTAAAGTTCAGTCTAAGACCTACTACTCCTTTGATCATGAAGTCCTAGAGCCTGAAAATTTTTCCCTTTTTCTTCTAAAAGTTTTCATTTTACATTTAGCTTTAAGTTCATTATCCATTTTGAGTTATTTTTAAGTAAGAGGTGAGGTTTACGACTTGCTTCATTTTTTGGCCTATGAGTGTTCAGTCACTCCAGGACCATTTGTTGATAGTCTGTTTCCAGTTTTCCTCAGTTGAATTACTGTTTCACATTTGTCAAAAATTAGTTGAACATATTTGTGTGAGTCTATTTCTGGCTTTTTAAATTTGTTCTGTTGATTTATGTGTCTATTGCTCTCCCAGTGCCACTTGTCTTTTTTTTATGTTTATACTAGAGGCCCGGTGCACGAAATTCGTGCATTGGGGGGGGGGGTGTCCCTCAGCCCAATCTGCACCCTCTTCAATCTGGGACCCCTCAGGGGATGTCCAACTTCCAGCAGTCGGACATCCCTCTCACAATCCGGAACCGCTGGCTCCTAACCACTCACCTGCCTGCCTGCCTGATTGTCCCTAACCCCACTGCCTGCCTGCCTGCTCGCCCCTACCTTGATCTCCTGCCAGCCTGATTGCCCCTACCTTGCCCTCCCCTATCAGCCTGATCACCCCAAACTGCCTGTGCCTTGGCCCCCAGTCTGGCCTCCCTCTGGGGGCACCGCCCCCATAACCCCAATGCTGCTGCCACTGCTGGCCTGAGCCTCAGCGCTTCACAGCTGGTAATGGCTGCCTGAGCCTCGGCCCTTGTAGGCACTGCGGCTTTGTCTGGAAGAATGTCCAGAAGACAACCACTCTAGCATATTACCCTTTTATTAGTATAGATTTGGGGACCATTACAACCACGCGGAACTTGAAGAAAACACATGGCACTGGTCAGTTTGGCTTAATGGAGAGAGCATCGGCCTGTGGACTGAAGAGTCCAGGTTTGAGTCTGGTCAGGGGCACATGCCTGGGTTTCGGGCTCAATCCCCAGTAGGGGGCCTGCTGATCAGTGATACTTTTTTTTTTTTTAATATATTTTATTGATTTTTTACAGAGAGGAAGGGAGAGGGATAGAGAGCTAGAAACATCGATGAGAGAGAGACATCGACCAGCTGCCTCCTGCACACCCCCCACCGGGGGATGTGCCCGCAACCAATGTACATGCCCTTGACTGGAATCGAACCTGGGACCTTCCAGTCTGTAGACCGATGCTCTATCCACTGAGCCAAACCGGTTTCGGATGATCAGTGATTCTTATCATTGATGTTTCTATCTCTCTCTCTCTCTCCCTTTCTGAAATTTAAAAAATATATATTTTTTAAAGAAAACACATGATCTTCACTTTGGGCTTTGTCATCTTACAATATCCTTTGTGCAGTGTTTAAACTTCCCTCAACTTTCCTTTACCCACCCTTAAAATGCAATCTATTTTGGGGAAGATGATCAGGAAAGTGATTCCAGTGGGTAGAAGTTTTTTTTTGGAGGGAATGGGTCATGAAGATATTTAAAAATTGAGCATGGTGATGGTTGTACCACTCTGAATTTACTTTAAAAAACCAGTTCATTGTACACTTTAGGTGACATGTACAGTATATGGGTTATATCTCAACAAAGCTGTTCTTTTATTTCTTTTCAAATAAAGACCAGTCTTATAATCAATTGCAGATGTTTTCAGAAGCCCCTCAAGATTTGCTTACCACGTCCCAAATCACGGCTGTGATTCCCAGTTGCCTCCAGTCCTGGTGGATCTGGATGGTGTGGTTTGCAAAGGAGAAGGTGGCAAGAGGCTTATGGAATTTCTGCAACCCCATTCCCCCGGTCTCCTTATAGGGCACCAGGGCCATTTCCACTGTGCCAGCTCTGCTCCCTTTAACCTGTTGGGCAAAAGAATCCTGCGTGCTCTGGCCAGAAAGTGCATTCTCTCTTAGGTGGCCCGAATGCTTTTTTTGAGGTCGTTTTATGGATTCAAAAGAATAAACAGAGATGTGGAAAGCTTTGGTCAAAATCCTTTTACATGGTTCTTCCAGTCTCATGGGAAGTGAGATGTGGCTCTGAATTCATCCCAAAGTGTGTCTTTGGGCAAAAGCACCCAGAATGGCACAACTCCTGCAGGATGCCCTACACACTTTGCTGTCAGGACTCAGGGGGGCTTGAGGGTGAGCGAGGCAGCGGTGCCAGCACAGGCCCTGGGAGAAGGTAGCGCTTTCTACACTACCCAGGCCACGTGGACTGCAGCTGCACCCGCCCAGGTGGGCAGGGTGTTTCTGCTGTTTTGTTTTGGTCTGGCCTCCACCCCGTCAGCCACGGACCTGTGCCTGCACTGAGACTGAGCGGTTTGATGGCCCTACTTTTTGGTGGACAGTGGATGGATGCACTCCCACCTCCCCGAGATGGCAGTTAGGCTCTGGCGGCTTCTGAGTCCCTTGCAGGGAGAGCCCGGCCCTAGGTCAAGAACAGACTCGGGTGTCCTCGGCCAGGAGGCCTCCTTGGGCTAGGGGCCGCCACAGTTTGAAGGCCGGCCATGACCCCAATCCTGGCAGGGGTCTCCTCTGGAGTGCTGGCCAGCCTGGGCTAGGGCTGAGGGCAGTTTGGAGGCCGGTCACGCCCCCGATCCTGGCGGGGGTCTCCTCTGGGGCGCTGGCAGGCCTGGGCTCTGGGCACCGCAAAGGGAGAGGTTCCTGAACCCGCTTCCCACACACCTAGGCTAGGATACATCTTGTAGGAGGCGGCTTCAATGCCGGGGGTCGGTGACCAGGTCCTCCGGAGCCTCGCCTTCTGGGCTGCAGTCCCATGTCTCCCAGTGCCCCAGCCTCGGATGCGCCCCCGCAGTTGCCCCCACCACCAGCCACCTCAGCGCAGGCCACAGCAGCTGAAGCCAGCCTCTTGGAAGCCAGGCCACCACACCCACCACCGCTGGTAGCTCTCTGCTGCTTGCTCACTGCCGAGCCCTGTCCGCTGGGGTGGGGGAGTGCTCCCAGCCCAGAGACCCTCCCTCCCTCTGCAGCCTGGCTTGGGAAGCTGGCCTCGTTGCTGGGGCTACGATGCCAGCGTCCCCACACGGCCACTATAGGTGCGACGCAGACCCCACGGAGGCCAACCTGGAGAACGTGGACCCCGAGCTCTGCATCCGGCTGCTGCAGATGCCCTCGGTGGTCAACTACCACCCGCTCCTTCAGCCGGCCCCATAGGTCCCTCCTCAGCCCGGCCAGACGGAGGAGCAGGGGGCGGGGACTCACGAGTCCACGCCCCCTGCTCCTCCCGCCAGCCAATCGGCGACCCTGAGTCCCATCCCCCACGCCTCCAGCCGGCCCAATCGTGGGCTTAGCGGAGTGATGTAATTTGCATATTACCTTTTTATTATGTAGGATTAATTTCAGGGAGAGGAAGGGAGAGGGAGGGAGATAGAAACATCAATGATGAAAGAGAATCATTGATCAGATGCCTCCTGCTTATCCCTTACCGGGGATTAAGCCCACAACCCCGGCATGTGCCCTGACTAGGAATCAAACCGTGACCTCCTGGTTCATAGGTCAATGCTCAACCACTGAGCCACAATGGCTGGGCAATAGCACATTGTCTTAATCACTATATCTATATGGTAGGCCACTTTATTTGTCCTTGTCAAGCTTGTTTTAGTTATTTTATGAACTGTGACTTTCCACATAAATTTTAGAATTAAATTGTCAAATACCCTAATATTTAAGTTAGTTAAATGTATGTAATTTAAAAGAGCTATCTAGAGAATGTTATTTTAGTAATTTGTTTGTCTTTTAAAATTATTTTCAGATATCTAGTACAAGTTAGAGTAATGCATATGGATGGCGCTGATTGACTTCTTGGCACTGCAAATTTTTTAAAATATATTTTATTGATTTTTTTACAGAGAGGAAGGGAGAGGGATAGCGAGTTAGAAACATCGATGAGAGAGAAACATTGACCAGCTGCCTTTTGCATACCCCCCACCGGGGGATGTTCCCGCAACCAATGTACATGCCCTTGACAGAAATTGAACCTGGGACCCTTCAGTCCACAGGCCCACACTCTATCCACTGAGCCAAACCAGTTAGGCCTTGGCACTTCTATTTAAAGAGTTGAGTAAGCCACAAGTTTTTATATATTGCTTTAATTAAGGCAAAAGGAAGTAAAGAGGGATATTGCCATTTGTTTATAGACTTCTATATAGCATGAAAGTGATTTACTATGAATACATTATTCAATCAAACCGATAAGAAAGAGATAACCAAATCATTAGGGAAGTGAACAAGTAGTATAAGCAGGCAATTTCACAACAAAGACGTAAAGGATGCTCAACCTCTCCAGTAAGTATAGAAATTCAAGTTGAAGTCACGAGAGACCTTTGGGAGCGGGATCTTTCAAAATGTTAAACATGGAGAGCCTTTAACTAGCAATTCTACTTCTAGGAATAATTTATCACACATAATACTTAAATGCATGTAGAAATTCATAGTACGAGATATCACATTTGTTTGTAATAGAGAAAAATCCAAATAAGCTAAGTTAATAAAAATGGGACTCACCAAATTATATAATACTATGTAGGGTTTTAAAAAAAAAATGATCTTGCTGAACAATGATTCTCTCTCATCCCTCTATCTCTTTCTCCCTCTCCCTCTTTGAAATCAATTATATATATAAAATAAAGCCAAAACCGGTTTGGCTCAGTGGATGGAGCGTCGGCCTGCGAACTGAAGAGTCCCGGGTTCGATTCCAGTCAAGGGCATGTACCTTGGTTGCGGGCACATCCCCAGTGGGGGGTGTGCAAGAGGCAGTTGATCAATGTTTCTCTCTCATCGATGTTTCTAGCTCTCTATCCCTCTCCCTTCCTCTCTGTAAAAAAAAAAAAAAAAAAAAATCAATAAAATATTTTTTTAAAATAATAAATAAATAAAATAAAATAAAGATGATTTTGCCCTAGCTGGTTTGGCTCAGTTGATAAGAGCATTGGCCTGTGGACTGAAGGATCCCAGGTTCGATTCCAGTCAAGGGCACATGCCCAGGTGTGCAGGAGGCAGCCAAACAATGATTCTTTCTCATAACTGATGTTTCTATCTCTCTCTCCCTCTCTCTTCCTCTCTGAAATTATATATATATATATATATATATATATATATATATATATACACACATATATATATATATATACACATATATATTTAAAAAGTAATAATAATAAAATAAAGATGATCTTTATGTATAAAATGAAAAGACCTCTAAGATATATTGGATAAATGAAAAATGCATGTATAATAATACAGTAACATGTATAATACAGCTATAAAGTATATAAAAATGCAGATGTGTAAATGTGTGTAGAGAGATGCAATAATAACTTGGAAGAACACATATATCTAACTGTTAACAGAGGTTATGTCAGGGGAGACGAGGGGATTGGGGTATATTGGGGATGGTGATGATTAGAGAACAGGCCTGAAGGTTTCACTTTATATGTTTCTTTATTGTTTGAAATTATTTTTACAATAAGCTGCTTTAGTATTTATAATAGTCTAAGGTACGTTATCTTATGTGTGTGTTAGATTATATTGCTGCCAATATCAGGTAGCTTTTACCATAAGTCAAACCCAACCTATTTGATTTAACGAAGTGTATAGGAGTGCTATAATATTGGCAGCCGAAAACCAATTATAACCCCACCTAAAATATCAGGGATTGCTCCCAAATGTTACTAAACAACTCCCTTGGCATTTCAGACACCGGCAGATCTGGTGCTCATTAGTGAGTCATTCCCCTTGGCCCTGATAAAACAAATCTGGGATTTCAGAAGCACTGAAGTGAACATTGACCTACTCTCAATCTGTACACGGCAGAGATTAAAAAGGCCATCATTGTTTTCATAGGTAGGGGATACGGGTAATTAATTTTTAATGGGGCAAGTATTTGAAATTTGTTTTCTGAAGACTTGTTGAATTTGTGTCTGTCCATCCTCGCCTCCCAACCTCCTGTGGCGCTTGTAAATTGCCTTCCTCTGGTTGTCATGTTTATCGGTCAGGATTTCTATTTGCAAGTGACTAAAACATCACTGGCTAACAAGTAAAGGAGAAATTTGTTAGAAGGTCATCAGGGCTGGCTGAGTTGATGAGAGGCCAGATGGCCAGGCTGAAGAACTGGGAATAATCTCAGGGTGGACTGTCGGACCAGTTTGAGCAACAGAAACCCAAGCAACAATCACCCAACCGGACAACAAGTCCTCTGACACTGTTAAATCTGACCCTCCTCTGTTCCCACAACCTTGTATGACAAAGTGCAGGACAGAGTGTCCAATGGGAGGATCCAAAGTCATCTGTCCCTTGAATCTGTCAAGGCTGAGGTGGCCACTATCTCACACTGAAAATGCATGCATTGGAAGGTTTCTCAAATGGTAGATGAGAGTTGCTAAAACAAAATATCACAGTTTGCGTGGTGGCCATGACCTACAGCAAAGTCATCCAGCCTAATCATGAGCTTATCACTAACTTGCTAATATGTGCTCTAACAGTGAACTCACAGTTCTTGAGTCATCCCTGCTTTTTCACAAGTCCACTCAGTTCGGTGTAAGAATAATATATCTTACCAGTCTCAATAATTATGAAGTGCTCTTGTTCCATTGGCAATCAATAAACAACTGAAGCCTGGCCAGTGTAGCTCAGTGGTTGAGCAGCGACCTATGAGCTAGTAGGTCATGGTTCGATTTCTGGTCAGGGCACATGCCTGGGTTGAGGCCTCAGTCCCCAATGTGGGGTGTGCAGAAGGCAGCTGATCAATGATTCTCTTTCATCATTGATGTTTCTACATCTCTCACCCTCTCCCTTTCTCTCTGAAATCAATAAAAATATATTTTAAAAAAAGAGAAAATTGTTTAAAAATAAATAACTGAATATTGGAGAAGTGCTTTAAAGTATTTAGAAGGCAAGAACAGGCCATTATGGATCTCTTTCTTTAGCTATAGGAAATTATAATCAGCTTTAAATAGGTAAAGATGATGGGTGTAACAAATGTATTAATAGTCTCTCCCTCCTGAAATCACACTAAAATGATACTAAATAGATATATAGTAGTCCCCCCTTATCCACGGTTTCACTTTCTATGGTTTCAGTTACCTGTGATAAATGGTGGTCTGAAAATATTAAGTGGAAATTTTCAGAAATGAATAATTTATAAGTTTTAAATCATGCACCATTCTGAGTAACATGATGAAAACTTACACCATTCTACTCAGTCCCACCTGAGACATGAATCATCCATTTGTCCAGCATGCTCATGCTGTGTACCCTACCTGACCATTAGACACTTAGTAGCCATCTCAATTTTCAGATTGACTGTCGTGGTATTGCAGTGTTTGTGTTCAAGTAACCCTTATTTTACTTAATAATGACCCCAAAGCCATTCACACAACTCCTATTAAAAGTATGTTGTTATAAATGAAAATAAACAAATAAATAAAGTATGTTGTTATAATGGTTCTACCTTATTATTTGTTATTATTAATCTTGTACTTTGCCTAATTCATAAATTAAATATTATCATAGGTATGCATGTATAGGAAAAAACATAGTATATATAGGGTCTTGTATTATCCTTGGTTTCAGGTCTTGGAAAATATCCCCCACAGATAAGGGGGGACTACTGTATTTTAAAAGATCTTTATCTAATATGAAGATTTTGGAAGCTAGAAAGCAGATGTGAGAGTGGCAACTACCTTCGCAGAACAAGAAAGCTAAGCCCCATCCTACTAGTGAGGGGATCTGTAAAGTGACTATTACAATGTAGAGAAAAAGTGTGTGGGGAGGGGAAAGCTCAGAACTTGATAGTGTCATATACTTGTAGAAGCGGTAAATGTGAATATTGGTTGAAAGTGTGTTGAGGGCCGAAACCGGTTTGGCTCAGTGGATAGAGCGTCGGCCTGCGGACTGAAAGGTCCCAGGTTCGATTCCGGTCAAGGGCATGTACCTTGGTTGCGGGCACATCCCCAGTAGGGGGTGTGCAAGAGGCAGCTGATCGATGTTTCTCTGTCATCGATGTTTCTAACTCTCTATCCCTCTCTCTTCCTCTCTGTAAAAAATCAATAAAATATATTTAAAAAAAAAAAAAAAAAAAAAAGAAAGTGTGTTGAGGAATCACGGTAGCTCCCAGATCCATACTGCGATTCTGAGCAGCTTGGCTTCTGGTCTCCTCCTCCCCCTGTAGAAGACCGAAGGGTTTTCTCCTTTGAAGGGGCAAAATAGAGGATCTCTGAACAGGACAATACCAGTTACAATAGAGAGTGGAGGTGGTATACTACAAACAGGAGCATTGAGTGGATATTCACATAAGGAGTGATGAGGACCTGCCCTTCTTCCCCTACACAGCTCCCAGGTATGACAGCCAGGATGTACCTTCCAAGCAAGTCATTGGAAGATTCTTATCTAGGGAATAGGACCCCTCTAAGAGCTCAGACCTTAAGACACTGGCCCTGAGGGTTTCCCAACTGCCCAGCCCAGCCAGGTCACCCTAGAACTGAGATCACAACCAATAAGACTCATCCATGCACTCAGGACTTTCATTCATATTTTTACTTCCAATTATATATATACTAGAGGCCTGGTGCACAACATTCGTGCACTGGGGGGGGGGGGGTCCCCCTCAGCCCGGCCTGCGCCCTCTTGCAGTCAGATATCCCCCAAGGGGTCCTTAGTGCTGCCGCGGAAGCGGGAGAGGCTCCTGCCATTGCCACTGCACTCACCAGCTGTGAGCCTGGCTTCTGGCTCCTGTGTTGAGCATCTGCCCCCTGGTGGTCAGTGCACATCATAGCGACCAGTCGTTCCGCTGTTCAGTCGATTTGCATATTAGCCTTTTATTATATAGGATTTCAGAGAGGAAGGGAGAGGGAGAGAGAGATAGAAACATCAATGATAAGAGAGAATCATTGATTGGCTGACTCCTGCATGCCCCCTACTGGGGATCAAGCCTGCAACCCAGGCATGTGCCCCCAACCGGAATCAAACTCGGGACCCTTCAGTCTGCAGCTGACACTCTATCCATTGAGCCAAACCAGCCAGGGCTACTTCCAATTTTTAAATATGAGCAAACACTCAAGGGTTAGCAGAAGAGAAAGCATCTACCATGAACAACAGTGATGAAAGCCAATGAACAAAAGGAAGTTGGGAACTACGTAGGGATAAGAAAACTTCAAAATCCAACAGAACCAATATCCTCAGATAGTCAAAAGAAGATATTATATCCATGAAATGTAAATATCTACTTTTACAATGGTTCATCCCAAGGGGAAAAAAAGTGATCTTGGAAATAAAATAAAAAAGTGATGGCAGAAATGAAAAAGCTCAGTAGAAGTGTTGGAAGGTAACGTTAGGTAAATATCTCAGAAAGCAAACAAAAAGACACAGAAGTGTAACAGATAGGAGGCAAGATCAGAAAAACTAGAGAATGAAACAAGATCTAATACCTAATATTATAGTAATATGAATGCTAGCAAGAGAAGACTTGGGAAACACAGAGAAGAAAATCAACAGCAAAATAATCAAGAAAAGTTTTCAACACTCTAGGACATAAAATTCCAGATCCTAAGAACCCAATGTCCAACATAACAATGGAAAACATCTTTCAAAAAGACACAACTTTGTGACGTTTCACACCAGGAACAGAAAGAAGATTTAACAAGCTTCCGGGGTTGGAGAGACAGAAATTCAGGAATTGAAATATTATCAGACTTTCAACAGCAACACTGGCAGCTTGAAGCGATGAAGGGATGCCATGAAAGTTCTGAGCAGGATTATTTATAACTGAGATTCTATAAACTACCCATCAGGCGCATCAGCCAGAATCCTGGCAGGAAAGAGATGGTGCAATCAGGAAGGTACTGGAGGAGGTTCAATAAAGGGACTGGCTGTAAAGGTTTGGGTAGAGCATCACTACCACCGAGGCACAAAGGGAGAAACGAGTTACCAGGGCCCAGAAGGGAGCCGCAAGCAGGGCCACAAGACAACAGCTGCACCCATTAGTGGAGCTGGCAGGAAGGAGGCCAGGACACATCCCCACCCCCTCCTCCTGCCTCCCTCCAACCTCCTGCCCGTGCTTTCCATGGGCCAGACACTCTGCCGGCCAGATGGCAAGTGACTCCAAAGATGTCTATAAACCTCTGCAGCCCAGGAAATTAAGTCAAGTTATAAAGTTATAGACTAAATTTGTTAAAATGTATAAAGCCTTTAGAAAAATGCCCATAACCTTTTAAACATTCAATACGTCTTAGCTATTATTACTGTTGTTAGTTTTGTCATCATTCTTGTCATTAAGAGGGAACTATAAAAATTCACTTGAAATTAAACATTGACAAACTTCCTCATCGTTTTTTTTTAAGTCCTTCCCCTCTTTCATTAATAAGATTCTTCAACACAAACATATAAAATGTATTGTAAAATTTTATTAGTGTAAGAAACAACTTTCCACAGACTCCCAGGGACTTTTTAAATTTTCTCCAGATTTATTAGTGACACGTCATGTATAATAACTTTTTATTAGACTTACTGGTAGAAATGTGTAATTCAGAAGTACTGTGAGTAGGCAGAAATAACTATGAAGAACTGATTCAGCACTACCAGTTTCCAAGGAAATATTATGGCTTTAGTAGTATTTTCCCATGAAGCAACTTAATCAGATCACCATAGTGCAATGCTTTGCAAAATAAATATCGTATTTCCCAGAAGTGTTGAATTAGATAAGGTAAGAGGTTGGGGTGGGTGGGGCACAGATAATAACATAATAGAATTGAATCGATCTCCAAATCTGATTTGTTCAAAACACCAATAGCCATTACTATATAAAACATATAGTTCAATGTTTCATCTCAAACATAATCAATGTGATGTAAATTTAAATGATAATGAGATGCCAATTTTGGTCAACCAAATTAGCAAAGATTTTTTAACTTATGCTATCCAGTGTTTGTTTGTGTGGAGGAAAATGGTACTCACACTGACAATGGAGTGAATGTTAGTTCAGTTCTTTCTAGGGGCAAGCTGGTATTACATGTTAAAGGTCCTTAAACATGCATACACATCACAGTCTAGTGCAGAGGACAGGTATGTAAAAAGATATAATACTATGCGTAGTAGAGATGTGTCCCTTGTGATATGGGAACCAGAGGCGGAAATAATTCAAGAGATTAATTGTTCAAGAGAGGCAAAGGTCGTTTCACAACAAAGATGGCTTTTGGATAGATTTGGGAGAAGTAGTAAAAGTTCACCTCGCAGGGAGAATAATTTCAGGAGTAGTCAGACTTCTGGTGAATTGCACGTCACTACACAAAAGCATTGAGGCATGGACAGGTAAGACATTTCCATCAATAGTGAGACTTTTAGTGTGGCTGGAAAGGTGTCTGAAGATAAAATGTCATCATTTGAAAACCCTGGACAATGAAGAAGGAAAAAGCACCTGCTTTTTAGTTAGGTGAATATTGGTTTTAAAATCACAATGTAGAGAGAAGTTAAGCAATTGCCCATCTGCAACATCCCCTCCCCCAACCACTAAAAAAAAATCTCAATCTGGCAAAAAGAAGATAAAAAAAGAAAGCTGACATAAAGACAAACATTTAGAAAGCTGAAGTGGAATCTGTTCCATGCAAAAGAACAACCAGGTTAGCAAGGAATGAAAGAATGGGCATGAGATAGTCAGTGGCGAGTAGCCTGAAATGCCACACCACCACTCAAAATTATCTTAAGTTTTTTTAAATAATTCTTTATTGTTGAAAGAATTACAAATGCCCCCTTTTTGCCTGCACCTGCAACCCAACTCTCCACCCCCCACCCCACCCCCACCCCAGGCCTTCAGCACCCTATTGTCTGTGTCCAGGAGTTATGCATATATGTATACAAGGTCTTTGATTGATTACCTCCCACCCAACCACCCTCCTCCACCTTCCCTCTGAGATTTGACAGTCTGTTCCATGCTTTGAGTCTCTGGATCCACTCTGTTCATCAGTTTATTTTATTACTTAGATTCCACACATGAGTGTGATCATGTGATACTGTCTTTCTCTGACAGACTTATTTCACTTAGCATGAGACTCTCCAGGTCCCTCCATGCTGTCTCAAAGGGCAAGAGATTCTTCTTTTTTACTCCTACATAGTATTCCACAATATAAATGTACCACAGTTTTTTTTTATCCATTCATCTACTGATGGTCACTTGGACTGTTTCCAGATCTTAGCTATTGTAGATTGTATTGCTATGAACATAGGGGTGCATACATTCTTTCTGATTGGTGTTTCGGGTTTCTTAGGATATAGTCCTAGAAGTGGGATCACTGGGTCAAATGGCAGATCCACATTTAATTTTTTGAGGAAACTCCATAATGTTTTCCATAATAAATTAACTTGAGTTTTTAAGAATAAAATAATCGTATTTATTTTATAATGATAATATTGACTGTTTTGAGAAAAGTTCTATTTTAATAAAGTAATGTTTACCACTTTTACAAATGAACTCATCCGTAAGCACACTAGGAAGGATGACACAATTCAGGAGAATTTGGAATGGATTTTTAAAAATAATAATAACCAGCAAGATCTGAATGCAGCAAGTAGCAGTTGGTAGTAACGGGTGTTACTAAGAGAAAGAAGAGCAGCAGATGTCTGTCTGCCTACCCTGCGTTTCCACTCTTTTTCCCTGATTTACAGTGATATTTCGTTTCCTCCCTCAAATGTCTCTTCTTCCATTGCCCCATCTCTTCTCATTTGGGAAATTCCTGACAGAAGGGTTTGGGCCAGCAGTCAGGAGCACAGGCTCTCTGCCCCTCACATTTTCTCTGAGGCACTGGGAGGAACAAAAACCAAGAAGGGAAAGAAAGGAAATTCCACTTGGAGAATCCTAAATGCATTACTATTTCCTGGAATGTCTTCTCTTTATTTTCTCAAGCAAACTGGTGTGTGTGTGTGTGTGTGTGTGTGTGTGTGTGTGTGTGTGTGAGAGAGAGAGAGAGAGAGAGAGAGAGAGAGAGAGAGAGAGAGAGAGAGAGAGAGAGAGAGAGAGAGAGAAGAGGGAGGGGTGGAGAGAGAATTGGAAGTGTTTCAATTGGCAATTAGTTTGCATTCCTGCTGCCATCTCCACCCTGCTCTTTTGGTGAGTGGGAAAGCTATAAGGGTAATAGCAATCTTGTTTCATAGTTACAATCCACTCTTATCTCTTGCTCTATAAATTCAGCCTCCCCAGACGTTAGTTGAGTTTGGTACTTCCTTTTCACGGCTATGACTTTTCCCTTAATGGTTGGTGATATTTGGTTTTCATCCCATCTGTGTCTTTGAGATCCCATGTTTCCCTGTCTGAGAATTCTGCTTCTGTTCAACAGAGTCTATACCAGCTCTTGCTGGGAAGCGGTAGAATCTGATGCCTAATGTGTTACAGTAGCTTATCTCTCAGAAACACCAGTTCCCGTTCCCTTCTGAGGCTAAGAAGTCTCCGAGGGTATTGTCCTGCCTCTGGTCCACCCTCACTGCTCCATCTGGGAGGGAACGTTTCCCCAATCACACTAACGATTGCTGGAGGCATCCCTTCTATTCCTTACAGCCAGTGCCATGCATTCAGAGCATTCTCGGCAGTACTTTTCTGCTCATGTATTCTCCTCTACTTGGCTAACCACATCTGTTTCTCTTTAGAATTTTTCAAAATTTCTGCTTGATGATAGCATTTTTCCTGGTTCTTGGTCATTGTATGGATGTGTGCCTTTTGAATTTTTCCTTTTATTGCAGCTGTGGAATTTCTATATAAGAGAGATTTAAAGGGTACACCCTGTTTTGAAGGAGGGGACTTTTAAATCTAATGGTATGTGGTGGATGCTGTTGAAGTATGGGTAAATAAATAATCATTTTTTAAATTTTTATATATGTGTTTGTGCCTAACTATTTTTATTTTTATTTATTTATTCTCCCAATAGCATCTGACGGAAAAGTATACCAAATACATGTTAACACACACACAACACACACACACTTTGCCACTGGATTAAGAAGTCTCTCCCTTTAAAACATTGCAGCCCTTAAATCTCTCAAATAAATGCATTTAACTGGTCCAACGAGTCACAAAAGTTCGTGAACAAGAAAGAGTCTGCAAGGTTGAATTAAGGAAAGAAACATATTGTAGACCAAGCATGTCAAACTCGTGGCCCACGGGCTGCATGCGGCCCACAACGAATATTTTTGCGGCCCAGCCAATATAATGGTATGTAAGAAACGTTTTAATAAAAATTTTGTAACTTAATTTTTACAATATCTTGTTATGCATAATATGTAATAATAAAAGGGTAATATGCTAATTTTAGAATAGACGTCTTTTGGACATCGTTCCGAACGTCCTTCCTGACGAAGGGGCCAGAGGGAAGCCACCCCGGGTCCCGGGTGCCAGAGGGAAGCCGGTGCTGGCAGCTGGGGGAAGGAAGGCCTACTCTTGCAAGAATTTTCGTGCATCAGGCCTCTAGTTATTAATAATGAACTACAATATTTGTTAATGACTGATTATTATAATCGTGTTGCATTCATTTCCCTTGCGCCTTACGCACAGGCACACCATTTCTCTCTACTAATACTAACAGCAAATATTTTAGCGGCCGATTGCCACATTATTTGTCTTGGACTGACTTGTTCGGTGTGTGTGACAGGAAATATTTCACTTTCAGAGAACACGAAAAACAGGTTTATTTGTGTTACACTTATTAATTTGTGCAGTTATTCAGTGTCTGGTAAGTTAATGTTCAAGAAAAAAATATTAATTTTTATTAAAATGTTCTATTATTTTATGTTAACGATTACTCATTTATTTCAGCCCTTTGTATTCAGCATGTATCTATCGAAATAAACCTACGTTTCTATGAAAATTGAAGCTTTTGTGTTTTTGCGGCCCACATAAACTTAAACCTTGTTTATTTGGCCCGTGTTAGCCTGTGAGTTTGACATGCTTGTTGTAGACAGTTTCTTGGCCCCTGAGAGGTGCCTCTAACTTGCAGGATGAAATTCAAGCTCCTTAAGTAAGACTTGGCTTGTGCTTCTCTCTGGTCTCATCTCCAGCTACTTCCCCATCTCCTACTGTGCCTGTTCTCCAGCTCTGCTGAAGAACTTGCTGTTCCTCAAAGGAGTCAGCTGTTTCCATTTCTGATCCTCCATGTGTGTTTCCCTTTGCCTGGAACGTTTTTGGCTCTGGCAAGTTTATCTCATCCAAATACTCGCACTGTTTAAAGATAATTCTTTATTTAAAGAACTCAATTGCTGGTGTGTTTATTGCGATTAGCTATCATGTTTCAGCTCATCATATGCAATAGTATCTTCCTTTTCAAGGATGCCACAGCATGCTTTATGTGCCAGCCTCCTCTGGGTCCCAAGGCCATCCGTATCTCGGAGCCGTAGCTGTGCAGTGACAGGGCATCAGATAGGTATAAAGGCTTTCAGAAAACACCCTGCTTCCCCTCTCCACGAGGTAACACGTGGACTTTATGAATGATATGTGAACAGCGTTCGACAGACTTGGGCCTTAGTCCAGATTCTTATAAATATGACCTTGACAAGCTAAGACAGTTTATTTCTCCAGGTCTCTGTTTCTATATTGAGGGTGTAACCGCTACATAACCGTGTTAGAAAGAGGCTCCCTGAGCTCTCTCTCCGGTTTCAAAAAAAAATTCTATATTAATTTAATTACTCCGTAACTACATTGTCATTTAAATACTCAAATAAGACTGATTAAAAGATGTTTCCCTTGTACCCTAGCCAGTTTAGCTCAGTGAATAGAGCATTGGCCCTCAGATTGAAGGGTCCCGGGTTTGATTCCGGTCAAGGGCACATACCTCGGTTGCAGCCCTGATCACGGCCCTGGTCCGGGAGTATGTGGGGGGCAACCAATTGATGTTCCTCTCTCTCTGTGTCTGCCCACCCCCTCTATTCTCTCTGAAAATCAATGGAAAAATAACCTCGGCTAAGAATTAATCCCCCCCAAAATTCCCCTTGTATCTTAGAATTCTTCCGTCTCATTCTTTACACTGCTGCAAGCCATCATTTATTTAATTATTGCTTTGTTGATTAACGTCACGGTTGCTTCTAATTTGTCTAATTATACACAGAGTTAGAGTGAATATCCTGGTAAGAAGTTGTATTTATTCTAATGTATCTCTGCTTTACTTAGAGCAAAAAGTCTGTGTTCTGGGCTTTGTCCTCAAACACAAATCAACTAAGAAGAATGAAAATAAAGGTCTCCAGCATATGCAGATAAAAGTCCCTTGACGTGGGAGCTAGAGAATAGTGTCAAAGTGTTTTCTTTCACTTGAATGCCATAGGAAATCTAACAACTGCAACCTGGAGGAAGTGAACATCAGCTGTGGGCAGCAGTCCCTTGGAAGGATGTCAGGGCTGACATGTACGGTGCTGACTCCTTTGAGGTTTGGCCCAAGGTTGAGCACTAAAAGGGGCTTAGAGAGTGCAGCAAATCCTTAACACAGCCCTGGAACCTCCCAGCTCTTGGCAAGCCAAAAAGCCAGGAGACACCAGGAATCTATATTTTGCTCCTTATATAGCACTGTGGGTCTTGCAAAAAAAACACAAACACATTTAATTATCATCAGAGAAGGAAGGAAACTGGAAACTTCTCTCTTCTGCTAGTAGGGAGGTTGCTGAGGAAGGTCAGTGAGCATCCTAACCTGAAGAAATAACACCAGTGAGACAGAAGCCCTCGACCAGTGAAGGGCAGCACTGCAGAACAAAATAGCAACAAAGAAAAACAAGAAAAACCAGTCTTATTGAAAGGGTCAAGCCAGTGAAAATTGGTAAACTGACTTCAAATGCAACAGGAACCTCTGTACACGGAACACCATTAAACATCAGCATGGTGCTCAGGGCTTTTATAGTGAACATCTCCTATGGTCCTCACAAGTACTCTAAAGGGAATGTTTTTCTTTATTTTTATTCTTTTCATTATTATTGTTGACACTATTACAGATGTCCCCATTTCCCCCCTCTTTGCCCCTCTCCATCCAGCCCCCACTGCCCCCCCCTCCATCTGGCCATCACCACACTGCTGTCTGTGTCCATGGATTGTGCATATATGTTCTTTGGCTAATCTAAAAGGGATATTTTTACATGTCCTCATTGGATATATGAAAACATAGAGATGCAAAGAGGTCTATTCCTCCTCCTCCCTCCCTCTATCCCTTCATCTCTCCAACCCTTCCTCCCTTTCACAAATATTTGTTCAGTCTGTGATGTACCAGATACTGTTCCTGGCACTGTGGGTACAGAGGTAACCCAGGAAGTAAGGTCCTATATTGATGACAATAAAAGAAACAAAAGAGAATGAATACATAAACAAGAAAGAATATTATATTGCAATAAATTTAATGCAGAGATTTAAAATGAGGTGATAATGAAGGAACGTCAATGTGGTGATGGAAATGCTCTACATGTTGATTGTGGTGGCTCCACAATTGTATGTAAATTCTATCTCAACAAACTTGACCTTTAAAAAATAGAATCTTAAATAAATAAATAAATAAATAAATAAATAAATAAAAATAAAAAATATAATCTACACTAATAAAAGAGAAGCATGCAAATTGACCATACTTCCGCTACACCCAAAGCCATGCCCACCAGCCAATCAGGAGCGAGTATGTAAATTAACCCAACTAAGATGGCAGCAGCCACGGAGCTGGAGTGAGCAGGAGGCTTGGGTTGCCCCGGTGATGGAGGAAGCCAAGCTTCCCGCCCGCCCTGGCCAGCCCTGGCCTCCGCTCAAGGCTACAAAGTTTCAATTATAGAAGATAAATAAATTCCAGATACTTGCTTCCAGCTGGCCCTGGCCTCCGCTCAAGGAGGCACTGAAAAAAAAAGAAAGAAAAGAAAAAAAGAAGGGGCTGGGAGCTTGGGTTGCCGGGGGGTGATCAGGCCAGGATGGGACAGCAGTTGTGGGTGATCAGGCTGGTGGGGGGCAGGGCTGTTGGGGGTAAGCAGACCAGCAGGGGGGCCAGTTAGGGGTGAGCAGGCCATCAGTGGGGGTCAGTTGGAAGTGATCAGGATAGCGGGGAGCAGTTTGGAGTGAGCAGGCCAGCAGGGGGGCAGTTGGGGGCAAGCAGGCCAGTGGGGAGGGAAAGTGGGGGCAGGCAGGCCAGCAGGGGGGGCCTTTGGGGGTGAGCAGGCTGGCGGGGGGGGCCATTTGGGGGCGAGCAGGCTGGCAGGCAAAGTGGTTAGGGGCAATCAGGCAGGCAGGCAGGCAGGCAAGTGAGAGGCTGGAGCCAGCAGTCCCGGATTGTGAGAGGAATGTCCAACTGCCGGTTTAGGCCTAATCCCTGTAAACCGGCAGAAGAACATCCTTCGAGGGGTCCCAGATTGGAGAGGGTGCAGGCCAGGCTGAGGAACACCCTCTTCCCCTCCCACCCCCCGTGCACAAATTTCATGCACCGGGCCATTAGTTCTGCAATAAAAAGTGATGGGAGCATGGTCAGTGTGGCTCAGTGGTTGAGCATTGACCCATGAACCAGGAGATCACGGTTCAATTCCCAGTCAGGGCACATGCTTGGGTTGAAGGCTTGATCCCCAGTAGGGGGTGTGCAGGAGGCAACCAATCAATGATTCTCTCTCACCATTGATGTTTCTTTTTTTAAATCTTTATTGTTAAAATTATTACATAGGCCCTCCTTTTTCCCCCATTAACCTCTTCCAGCCCGCTCCCATCCTCCTCCCCGCCACCCAAGTCATCATTAATGTTTCTATCTCTCTCCTCCCTCTCCCTTTCTCTCTGAAATCAATAAAAATATATTTTTAAAAATAAAATAAAGTGAGAAAAAGAATGATGGGAGGTTATTTTAGATTAGGCAACAAAGGCCTCGCTCAGAGGGTAGTAATTAAGTGAAAATATGACTACCAGAAAGAAAATGAAGGGAAAGATAATTCCCAGAAAAAGGAAACAGTAATTGCAAAATCCTTACTATGGAAATGAACTTGGCATGTTCAAGTTAGAGCAGGGTGGGTGAGGTTGGAAATGTGGATAGGAACCAGAGAATATGGGATTTTAGCAACTAAGATCAAAAGGTTGATGGTATTTTAGTGTCACAGGATATTCTGGGTTTTTAGCAAGGGAGTTCCAACTTCTGATTTATACTTTAAAAAAAAATCACTCAGTGCTCGCTTCGGCAGCACATATACAAAAACTGGAATGATACTGAGAAGATTAGTATGGCCCCTGCGCAAGGATGACATACAAATTCTAAAAGCATTCCATTTTTTTTTTAAGAAAAAGAAGGGAAAAAAAAAATCACTCAGGCTGCTATGCAGAGAATGACTTGTAAGAAGCACGAATATAAGGAGGAAACCAGGAGGCTATTGTAATAGTTCAAGCAAGAGATTATGGTGTCATGAACTAAAGTGGAAGCATAAAGATAGAAAGAGGCAGATACTCTGTAGTCCCCCCTTATTCACAAGACCACCCCCCACAGATAGTACTGAACTCTATATATACTATGTTTTATTCCTGTATATACATACCTATAATAGTTTAACTTATAAATTAGGCACAATAAGAGATTAATAATAATAAGATAGAATAATTATAACAATATACGATAATAAATGTTATGTGAATGTGGTAGCTCTCTCTCTCTCTCTGATAACTGATCTGATAACCAAGATGACTTCTAAGTGACTAAAGCGTGGGCAGCATATCCAGGGTGCATACGCTGGACAAAGGGATGATTCGTGTCCCAGGCTGGATGGAGAGGAGCAGTGAGAGATTTTATCACACTACTCAGAATGGTATGCAACTTAAAACTTATGAGTTGTTGCAGTTTTAGAATTTTCCATTTAATATTTTTGGACTATGTAACTGAAATCTCAAAAAGTGAAACCAAGGATAGGGGGAACTACTGTAATACAATATAATTGTATTAGTGTAACAAGTAAGTCCCAACCTCAGTGGCTTAACACAGTGGCATTTTATTTCAAGTTCCTCACTGGTGTGCATCTCTCTATCTGGCCAAATACAGAATGAGACTCCTTCTACCTTTTGACTATACTCTACTCTAGGGCCACAAAAGTCTTCCTCATTCATTCATCAGGTGGCAAATAGGTGACCACATGTGGGAGATTCCTATGGGCCTGGTCTGAAACTGGTATGCATCAAGTTAACCCACACTCTAGTAACTAGCCACATACTATATGCACCTAACTGCAAAGGAGGTAGAGAGATGTAGTTCATGACGGTGTCCAGGTAGAAAGGGAACCTGGTTTGGTAATTATCTAACAATCTCTGCCACCATTTTGTTTTGGAGATAGAGACCACTGAACATAGAACTGGATTGGATGAAATTGGTGAAAGGAAGAGAGGAATCAAGAATGAAGTCTCAGCCCTGGTCAGTATGGCTCAGTTGGTTGAATGTTGTCCCATGCACTGAAAGGTCACTGGTCAGGGCACACGCCCAGGTTGCAGGCTTGATCCCTGGTAGGGGTGTGTGCAGGAAGCAACTGATCGATGTTTCTCTCTCACATCAATGTTTCTTCCTCTCTTTTCCTCTCTCTAAAAAAATCAATAACTTATTTTTAAAAAAAGAATGAAGTCTCAGACTTTTCTCACTAGTGACGCTTGGTAACAGTGTTGAAAGAAGATCTGTGCTTGATTCCTATCCTTCCCATAGCATAGCTCCATCTTTTGTACTGAAAGAAGGGATGATGAGTGGAAGGAGACACAAAGCAATTTGAAGACTTAATCAGAGGTATAGGAAACAGTTTGATTGAAATGAATGCATATGAGGGAGTACTGGTAAACGAGTTTGGAGGGCAGCTCAGTTGGGGAGCTCTGTGTTGTAAGGAGGTAGGGTGGGGGAGAGAGAGGATATTAATTAAATTTATCATTGTCTCCTTCTCCTTGTTCTCTTCTCCTCCTCTTCCTCTTTTGCCTCCTTCTAGGAACTTTCATATCCAAATGTCCCTAGGTCCCCAACCCTTTGAAGTCACCCTTTGTTTGTGTGTGTGTGTGTGTTTTTGTTTTGTTGTTTTAAATATGTTTTTATTGATTTCAGAGAGAGGAAGAGAGAGGGAGAGAGATAGAAACATCAATGATGAGACAGAATCATTGATCGGCTGCCTACTGCCTACTGGGGATTGAGCCTGAAACCTGGACATGTGCCCTGACCAGGAATTAAACCCTGATTTCCTGGTTCATGGGTCAACACTCAACCACTGGGCCATGTTAGGGTCACTGAAGGAGGAATGCACAAGGCCAAAAGGGGTAAAGAATTCTGAATTTATTGTTACATCTGCTAGCAGAAGGGCTGAGACCAAAATGGCATCAGTGGGGCAGAGTAGGGGGAGCAGGATAATTATGTCTCTTGTAAAGGTCAGTTAGAGTAACCGGTCAAACCAGGTGCAGGTGGTAGCCAGGTGTAGGCGGTCCACTGGAAACTGGGTGAGGCAGTTCACTGGAAACTGAAGGCCGTTAATCATGAAACCTATAGTGAGAATAACAGGAAAATTTCCGGAAAGGGCAAGAGCTGGAATGTGCCTAACATTCCAGCCTCTCTTCTTTTTTTTTCTCCTGTAAGCTGGGGCTCCTATAAGCTGGGGTTTCTGCAAGCTGGGGTTGATGAGGAAGGCTGGTATCATTTTTCTGAACTTCTTTATGCTTAGGGTGCGGTGTAGAGATGTCCCTAATTAGTCAGTAATTGAGGGAGGGGATGATCTCTAGTGTAGGTCAGGAATAACATCATTTCCCCTATGGGTCTATTGGTAATTGCTTGAATGTGGTTTTGGAGAAGAAGGAAAAAGCTCTTAGGATGCATGGGCCAAAGATGAGTGCCAGGAAGAGCATTCAGAGGGGTCCAACTAGAAGAAGAAGCCAGGAGATCCAGTTAAGATTCCATAGCCAGGTGCCCCAGGATTCCAAAAGATGTTGTTGGACTTTTGAGACCCTGTCAGCTAGTTTCTTGGCCCCATCCCTTACGATGCCAGACTGGTTGGCATAAAAACAGCATTCTTCCTCTAGGAATAGGCATAGCCCCCCTTTCTCAGCTGTGAGGAGGTCAAGTCCTCTTTGATTTTGGAGGGTAACTGCTGCCAGTGAATCTATCTGGTCCTGGACTGTGACAATACTTTAGGCAATCTCCTCTAAGCTATCTGCAAGGTCTTTGTTTAGGCTCTGATAGTAGGAAAGGGAGGTTCCCCTTATCCCAGTGCCTAGGCCTGTAACTATTCCTAGGCTGGCAAAGAGGGGAAGGACGGCAATGCCCCTCCTGGTCTGAGCGTAAGTGGTAAGAGTAACCTTAATTTTCTAATGATAACCAAAAAGTAAACAACCAGCATTTCTTAGAACACTATCACTTTAAAAAAAAAACACAAATTTTCAACAAACACATGACATTACATTAACAGTTCCAAATCTACTTTATAGATTATCTGTAACAAAAGCTAAAATCAGGTGAACTTAAAACTTATTGAAATATTTAGATGTTTACCATTTAACCCAGCAATGCTCCAAACCTTTTAAGTTACCAAAGACTTTGGAAAATTATGTATAGGCATATGAGGCTGGAGAAAAGGCAGAGAGGGGCAGGGAGCAGGCCCTGCAGCCTGTTCTAGGACTACAGTTTCCAGGCCTCCAAATCCTTGAATTTAAAACTGCCACATTTTTCCTTAGAAATAACATGCTAAGGTTTGGATGATAATGAGGTCAGCTTCTGATAGTATCAGGACTGTTAAGTAAGTGTTTGCAGTTTTGCAATAAAAACATTGTTCTTTGGGAAGAGGGCAGGGGTGTTTAGTAAGAAACAGTGTAGAAGTGAGGTGACTAAAGGCCGTGTGATTAGTCTGTCAACCCCCATAATAGAGACTGAGGAGGGAACAAGGGTCTCAACGAATTCAGGGAGGGTAGAGTAAGTGTCCCCAGTGTCAATTAAAAAGGAGATTGGCTTACCTGCCACCACAGTCATTATCTGAGGCTCTGTCCTGGTGATGTAAGTCTGTAGGGCCTTGTCAGGGCCTGGGCAGCTTCAGTCTTCTGTGGCCAGTCCCAGGAGGTCTGGGAGCTCCAAGCTATATACAGAGGGTAGCTTTGTTGGACTGGCTGATGTCCGACCTAAAGGGGCAGTCTGATTGGTTGAGCTGCCGCTGCCTACTGCTCTCTGAGTAGTAAACTCGGGTGGCTGAAACCGGAGCAATGGTTCCCTTTCCCTGTGGAACCCTCCCAGGTTTTAGCACTGAATGATAGGGCCGCTGAAGGAGGAACGCATGAGGCCAAAAGGGGTAAAGAATTATAAATTTGTTATGTCATCTGGAAAACCAGATGGGCTGAGCCCCCAGATGGCATCAGCACCCAGGAACAGGGAGTTAGAGATTTTAAAGGACTCTAGGCAGACAATTCTCTGGGTGGGCCCAGATCCTGGGAAGGTCCAGAGGGGAAGGATAATGGTCTTAGCAAGTGGAATGGGTCTAAGTGAAAGGGAATGTCGGTTGTAAAGTGGTCTAAAGGTCAGTTCCCAGGGGAGGGGGTGTCGATTCAATGATTTGATGAGACCTAACAAGCCACCACTGGCTGGGACATCCTTTATTTTAATACCCACATAAACTCACTTCTTTTCATAAATCAGAACAGATTAAGTATTGCTAACCATAATGAACAACCCCAAAATATCAGTGACTTAAAACAATAAAGATTTATATTTTGTTTATGCTACATAACATCAAGGATCAATCAGGGATTCGGGTGATGGAGCAGCCACCATCTCAAACATTTCCTTCCATGCCAAGGGGGGAAGAGAGTTCTCAAATGCTCACCTCTGAGATAACATGTATAATTTCTGCTCACATTTTATTAGCCAGAAATAATCACAGGATCCCACAAACTACAGAGGGCCAGGGAGTACAATGCTAAGTGCTGCCAGGAATATTGTAATTCTACTGACATATTTGTAATTCACTGAGCTCCACCCTTTTCTTTTCTTTCCTTCTCCTCTTGCCTTTTCTTTCTCTTTCCAACATTGCAAAATATAATTAATAAATGATATAATTTATGTTTTGGTTTTCATACTGTTTGCCCAAGAATTGCATTTTCCCACAATGTCTCGTTATTCAAATCCAGTCTTTAAGGATAATGTGATCTCTTAGAACTTGCTTCTCTTCCCTCTCTTCCTTTCTCGCATCTGCGCACATCCACCTGACATTTTTTCAATACTTTATTTATTTATCCCCACCCGAGGATATTTTTCCATTGATTTTTAGGAAGAATGGAAGAGAGAGGGAAAGACAGAGAGAAACATCACTGTGAGAGAAACACATCGATTGGTTGCCTCCTGCACGAGCCCTTACCAGGACCCAAGCCGGGGAGGAGCCTGAAACCAAGGTACGTGCTCGAATTGAACCCAGAACCCTTTGGTCCACAGGCCAATGTTGTATCCACTGAGCCAAACTGTCTAGGGCTCCATACATTTTCTCTGTCAGCAGAGACTGAGCATGTAAGTCAGATGGGAAAGGACAAAAAAAACCATATCATCTCACTCATAGTGGAATATAAAATGAAAAGAAACAAAAGAGCCCGGCCGGTGTTGCTCAGTGATTAAGCGTCAACCTATGAACCAGGGGAATCACAGTTCAATTCCCAGTCAAGGCACATGCTCGATCCCCAATAAGGGGCTTACAGGAGGCAGCCTATCAATGCTTCTCTCTCATCATTGATGTTTCTGTCTCTCTTCCTCTCCCTTCCTTTCTCTAAAAATAAATAACAATATATATATATATATATATATATATATATATATATATATATATATATATATATATTTAAAAAGTAACAAAAGAACTAACAAAGCAAAACAAAAACGATCTCATAGATACTGACAACAGAATGGTGGTTACCAGAGGGAGTGAATGGGGGAAATTGGGTAAAGGGAGTCAAATATATAGTGATGAATGGAAACTAGACTTTTGGTGGTAAGCACACAATTGAGTATACACATATCAAATCATAATATTGTACATCTGAAATTTATATGTGATTAACCAATGTGACCTCAGTAAAAAATTAATTAAAAATTTAGAAAGAATTTATAATGCCTTCTTCTTTTGTCCTCTAACAGATGTTTAAAATCCTACTTTAGAGTCTCAGTTGTTTTTGTTGTTGTTGTTTTTTAATACTTTTATTGATTTCAGAGAGGAAGGGAGAGGGAGAGAGAGACAGAAACATCAATGATGAGAATCATTGATCGGCTGCCTCCTGCACGCCCCCTACTGGGGATCGAGCCAGAAACTCAGGCATGTGCCCTTGGCCAGAATGGAACCTGGGACACTCCATCCACTAAGCCAAACCGGTCAGGGCTAGAGTCTCAGTTTTTTAAGGCAGTTTGTGTAATAGTGATGTCACTAAACCAGTGTGCCAGCTTAGGAGATCTCAAGCTTGTTCAGTGCAATTTCAGCCCAAACCAGATGTGTAGTTCTTCCCACCTTGTCTTTAGATATCTAGTGGATGCTCAGGCTTACGGGCATTGGAACATTCTGGGAAAGCAACCAAAAGGGGAACTGCCTCTGCAAAAAAAAGCAGTCTTGCTGGGTTTTCAGCCAGTCACTGACATGTGAAAAATAAGTCACTGCACAACCTGCCCAAGAGATGGGGGAGTGTAGCTGAGGGGGTGGTTGCATTCATCCATGAGGGCAGAGCATTTGACTGGTAGAGACTTCTGAGCCCTTGAAAGGAACTTTCATCCAGTGTATCTTCTCTCTGCTCCTCAGACACATCCTCAGGGGTGTGTACTGGGAGTTGGGCAGAGGTGCCCACTTACCTTAGGCAACTTATAAGGTAGGTTCATAGGCACCACTCCCTCTGCCACTCCTCTCTTTTTTCCTTCTTTTTTAAAAACTATTTTTTAATTGGTTTGAGAGGAAGGGAGAGGGAGAGAGAAATAGAAATTTCAATGATGAGAGAGAATCAATGATCAGCTGCCCATTGGATATCGAGCCCACAACCCCGGCATGTGCCCTTGACAGAATCAAACCTGGGACCCTTCAGTCCACAGGCCAACACTCTATTCACTGAGCCAAACAAGCCAGGGCTCTTCTTTCCTTCTTATTCTCCCCTGGTTCCCACTCACACCTATTGTATCTTTTCCATATAAAATCCTCCTTTTCTTTTCTTCTACAATAGAATTGAACACCCTCTTGTGGACAAAAAAGGAGCCACATACTAAACCTGACAAGCTCAGGGGAGGCCAGCATGGCAGGCCCTACAGAGTCAGAGACCAAAAATACCCACATAGGATGATCTGAACATAAATATTCCTAACTAAAAGTGGGTCATGAGGGTCTTCTTCATATCCTAGGCCTGTAGCTTCCTGGACAAAGGTCTACCTTAAGTGAGCCTGTCCATTGTCTTTTTGCATCTAGGATAACATACATTGGAATTGTCAGAATAACCTCCTTTATCAGACCCCTTAAGGCACAGCCAGACACCAGAGCATGAGACCACAGAATCCCTCATTGTTATCTTGTTTTCTGAATACCATCTCTATGGGCTATAAATATTATTAACTATCCTGTACCCACCAGTATAAAAGAAGTATGTGTCCCTCCCCTTTACTTTTTATCCAATTCCAGAGATTTCCCCACCTTGCTTTCTCTTGCTCCCTTAATCTACCACCAATGGAATTCATGTAACCCTCCTTATGTCTCCACTTTTGATTCTAATGTCTAAAATAATCTGCAAAACTGTCATTTTTTTTTTGGAGCATTGTCTCAATTCATTGAGATTTTGCTTCCTGGAAATTGTTGACAGTTTGGTTCAAATAAACTCATGAAATTTCTCTAAAGGTTTGGACATTTCTTACGTTGAAACCCTCAAAACCAGAGCCCACATCATTGGGCACTGTTTTCTATTTGCTGGATGGTAGGAAGGATGGTGTTTCCAAACATTGTACAGAGGTAAGAGGAAACACTTGTCCTCTGCACGGAGAGTTAGGAAAGGGGAAAAGAAATCCTCCACCCTAGATTGGGTTAATCCATCAAAACCATCATTGAATGTTGTTTTTATAGAGGTTGAACATTCGCACCCCGCTCTACCTGGCGCTTCCTTAAAATGCAAATGAACAAAGAAGGGTATCTGCTGTTAGTTATTTGACCTAAGATTAATTTCCAGCCCTTTCCTGAAAGTAATTTTTTATAAATGAGAACTAGGGAAATTGGGTACTTTGAAGAGATGCAGAGAGGAGGGCATGACCAGAGATTGTGACCAGACAAAGAATGGGAAGGCTGTGAGGGTTTTGCTGTAGCCTTGCGCAAGTAACGTTATATTTACTTTCCTAACCACAAACTTAAAATACTCGTGTAATTCTGTTTTCCAGAGCAATAATATCAGTTTGTTCCTTCCAACTATTTATTCATCCTGTACTTGCTGACCATGTCTGTCTTCTCCATGGTCACACCTACCTGGTCTAGACTCTATCTCTCTTGCACCAAACTGAAAACTTTCTAACCCTATCAGTGAACTAGATAATACAATACTCTCCTCTCTCACTTGCTGTGGGCCCCAAATAGAGATTTTGAACCCTAGTAACTTTCTGCATACCTCAGTGAGTGTCCAATAAATTCTGTACCCTCAGCCTAAACCCCCACAACTGTTTTTCTGAGGATAGATGAGACCAGGCCAAGCCTTCGATATTCAATGCAGTGATGCCTAAGGGATTTAAGGGATTTCTGGACCAGAAAGTTGTTTTTTTTCAAAGGATTCCAATATCACTGGAGGAACTAAGAAAGTATAAGAGAAATGAGCATAATGGAAGCAAATGGGAGGCAATTTGGCAGCAAGAGTAGAGACACTAGGTAGCAAAGAATGACCTTCAAGAAAGAGAAGCAGCCCTAACCGGTTTTGCTCAGTGGATAGAGAGTCGGCCTGTGGACTGAAGGGTCCCAGTCGGGGATGTGCAGGAGGCAGCTGATCGATGTCTCTCTCTCATCGGTGTTTCTAACTCTCTATCCCTCTCCCTTCCTCTCTGTAAAAAATGAATAAAATATATTTTAAAAAAAGAAAGAGAAGCAAAAGCTGCCAAGAAATTGACTGACAATCAACAGGAAATGACATTCACAGCAGAGCAGTGCGGAAAGCACCAGACATGTTACCAAAAGACCCTGCACAAAAAGAAAACAAAATTTGGGATACTTTAAGGTATGACAACTTTGATAATGATTACCTACTATTTTGATCATCTTCAAACTTAGAATGTTGTGGGGAAGCTAGGAGCATATTTTTCTTAACTTTATGATTATCTACCCATTCACCTTTCCCCCAAAACTTCAAGGATTTGTGGCCTGGGGAAATTAGTGTTAGACTAGCTGCTGGAATGTCCTAAGGCTCTGAAACAAAATTACTTTTCTGGAACTGATGTATTTACCTGATAACCACAATAAACCAAGGACTGCAACAGCCCTTACCCAAGGAGAAAGCAGACAGAGGATAAGGAATCCTACATCATTGGGGATAGTTTAGGACTTGCCAAATTGTGCACACTTGTTCTTTTAAATTTTCTATACAAGCCTGGCAATGTTTAGGGAAAACTGAAGTAACATTATCAGGGTCAAGTTCATGATCAGTGCTTCATCCCAAACCCCATACTTCATAATTGACTTACTACAAATACTAAGACATTCAGGGTTTTTCTTAAAATTCCTACTGAAGTTTTTGTTCTTGTTGTTTTTAATGGCTGCTGACTCTGCACCAAGTTACACAAATGTCCTACCAGGAAAGTGTCTGTGACAGACAGAATTCATTAATAAAAATGTAGACGATCACTGTATCTTTAGCTGTGGTTGCCAATGCAAATGAGTCAGAGGGTTTGCTACAGACACTGAGTTAATTGTGAAACTCTGCTGCGGGAAATGCCATTGGAGAGTGCTTGCTGACCTCACAGTTGCAAAAACTATTTAAAAAGATGTGGAAACCAGATGTTTCAGTCGCATTGCAGCCTCTGCACTGAGAATTTATCCTGAGGAGTCCCTAATAGGCTATTATTTCTCTACAGCTGAGATATGATCATCCTAATTTACTTATTTGTCTTGCTGTGGGAAGAGGCGCACGGATGGGGATTCAAGAATGGAATTTTTCATAACTCCATATGGCTTGGTAAGAAACTGTACTTATTGAACTTCTGGTTGAGAATGTCACTTCTTTGAATTCGTGGAGAAGCGAATCAAAGCAGTAGGTTTTTCTGTTCTGGTCAAGCCTGGTGTTTTCAAAGAAAATGCTTGGGAAAGATAACTTTTGGAATGTCTATACCCTTTTTAAAATAGTGTTCCTGCCTTCTAAGATTTAAAAATAGCTTTTTATAAAGTTGTTCAGTAGGAAATAGAGGTTAATATTTATATTCTATATGAAAATATATTTAAAATTTTTCAAAGCAGATGTGGTGGTATAGTGGGAAATGTTTCTTTAACAAAAATATCAATGTATTGTTTTGTTTTTATTTCAATGCATTTGCAATCAGATTTTATAGCAGGTAATTGTAACAAAATCATAACAGGTAAATCAGAATATACAATAACTTTATAATCATTGCTCCATGTACTCTGACCTGTAGTGTATGTCTTACTTTTTCCAAATATTCTTTTGACTAGTTTGACAAAGTCAATGTATTTCTGAATGCATTCTTATCACTCTGGTTCCTTTTGTTTGAGCTATCCATGTACTTTTCTGCCCTTTTTGTTAGACAAGGAACGTTCCTTTTGCTGCTTTGTTTTGTTAAATGTTAGTGAAGAATTAATTGGACCTAACTGTGAATATAAACAATAAACAAACAAACAAAAAAAGCTAAATACTGAAAGCCCAAGATACCCTTTATAGTATTCTGAACAATGCTTTAATTCTCATGATGCAAATTAATATTGCTTTATGTTCATTATTGTGTTTGATAGTGAAAATATTTTTGAATTCTTAAGAAGAAAATTGAGGGATTCTTGTATAAAATAAAGAAATAAAGAGAAAGCAAAATTAACGTTAGGCCAGAGCATAGTTTTATGCTTGCTAAGCAGTGCCCAGTTGTAGAATATTTCAGCATGTTTCTCCCTGGTAATAGTAACTGCAGCCATGCGGATTTAATTAAAAAGCTTGATTTGCAATGCACAGCCTTACCGCCTCTTTTTTTCAGCTCGAGCCAGTGAACTAGCTTCATGCTGAACACTGAGATCCATTTGGCAAAACTGGGGTCTGGAATTTACCAGAGGAATGAAGACATCTCTGTTTATTTTCACTGCACACAATCAAACTAAGGAGATAGCCACAGATTTGTTAGACAGGAAAAAGGTGGTCATGAAGCTAGTAAGAATTAAACCCATATGGATGAACTTCGAAATGCTGTAAAACTCTCTAATGCTCAAGTAATTAGGAGCTGTTGTCGTTGGTGTTTTTAAAAGTGATTTTGTATTTTACAAAAATATAAACCTGCACAATAGAAATTCTGTCCTGGTGGTAGAGAGAAGCAAACCCAAATGTTTGTTAATAGTGCTGCAAATTTGAGGCTTGGGGGTAATTGCACATTGCTCCAATCTGGGACAAATTATTGACCAGTCAGCCTAGCACGAATTGTTTACCGTTGGTTAGGTCCATATAGCATGAGAAACTATTTAAAGAGGAAGGATAGTTGGATTAGAAGGTAGGACTCAGCTAGCAACTATCAAGAACAAGGCACTTGAAACCCTTGGACTCAGTGCCACACCAGTAAAATGAGGAAACAGAGGACCCTTAAGGTTGGTTTTTAACTCTGATATCTTAAGTTGAACCAGCGTGATTGGGGACTGTCTGTACTTGCACTGCCCACTAGTGTCCAAGTGGCTTAGGAGTAGGACTTGATCCTCTGCACCTAGCAAACTACCTCATGGTATATGCTCAAAACAACCAGATTGGAAACTAGTGAAAGTTTCGTTAATGAGACTTTACCATATGAAGGACAGTGGAAGTAGGTGAGTTTCAAAGGGGAACATGAGTTTCATGTCCCTTGTGTTCTCTGATCTATACTAGTAAGCATCAAGTTGACTGAGGTCTTCAGTAATGGGCTTTTACCATATAATGTATAAAAGGATCCCTTGGCGTCCAGAAAAAAAACAACAGAGAAAATGCCACACAGCATTCCTATTGAACTGTGGCAGTGTCACCTTCAGCCTGGGGAGGACAGCAAGGAACAATCTTACTAATACTGCTGGCTTCATGTCACTGCATGCCAAGATATATGTGTTCTCATTGGCAATGGTCTTGATGGTGACTGATTGCCCAGGTTAGGGTACAAGGACTGAACCATAATCTGACAATCTACATAGAATTTTTAGAGCTATGGTATGATTATTGCCCTGAGAATCTTTTCTCATTGTTTCCATGGCAAAATGCACTCCAAACTCAAAACAATCCTTTTAAGTAGTGATCTACTGGGAGATAACTCATGTGTGATTTAACACTACCGAAAATATGTTGGGAACAAATGTGAGCTAAAAAAGGACAAAACAGTTAAAGAATTTAGGAACCGGTAACTAGGTGTGCTCAGAATTTTCTCTGCTGCGTTTGAATCTAGTTTTCTTCTCTTTAATGAAATATTTGTTTGCTTTGGATTCCTTTCAACTTTCCCTCTGTTTTTTATTTGTTTACTAAACTCTCAATTATATTGTATTAGTCATTTCCCTCAAATGGATATTGTGGCTTATTTTTCTCCATCATCGCAAGCTGACATAATGGATCAATTTTCATGGTTTCTTTGCCTTCATCTCCTTTTTTCTTCTATTAGTTACCTTTCCAAGTTTTTATGTAACTTAAAGCCAAAAAAAAAAAAAAAAAAAGGTCAAAAC
The DNA here is from genome assembly GCA_025583905.1 of Ia io. Lineage (NCBI taxonomy): Eukaryota > Metazoa > Chordata > Mammalia > Chiroptera > Vespertilionidae > Ia > Ia io. The sequence continues at coordinate 63,771,210 of JAJQQW010000014.1, read as the reverse complement.
TTGATCACCTTTGGTAGTGTAGAAATGCAATGTTGTACTGAAACGCTTTCAGGCTGTCAGTTCAGAAACTTAATTTAGCCTCAAGTTTCTGTCTCTGTCCCCAGGTTTCCCTAAAATTCCCCCTCATTCATATTTTTCCCCAAAGCTTTCTAATAATGAAAATGTAGCTACCCAATGCTGCTGACCCAAGGTCAGCAGCATTGGGTAGCTATTGTTCCTTTGGCAGGAACAATAGCTGATGTAATCTTCCATCTGAGGTCACAAAATTTGTTCTGCAAGAAGGCAAGTAGTGCATTTACGACTTTTTGTGAATTCACAGAACAAGCAGCAGGCGTATATCACAGAGAAGCTCGGTCCGGCAAATACAAGCTCACCTATGCAGAAGCAAAGGCGGTGTGTGAATATGAAGGCGGCCGTCTCGCCACCTACAAGCAACTAGAGGCAGCCAGGAAAATTGGTAACTGATTTGACAATGGCTTTCTTTCTTGTTCACCTTGGGAAAAAATATCCCACCTTTCCTGTAACCCCTTAATAAGACTTCTCTACTCAGCCCTACTAATAGTTCTCTAAGTCCCCATGATATCTCTCATCTCTGCCCCACTGCTTTTCCCATCTTCTCTGCCTACAACTAGCTAGTGGAAAGTTCCTAATACTAGTAACTTATTTGGGGTTACAACCCACTGTGGGCTAATAAATAAAAATTAAAAGAAAATGAAGGCATCTCGATATCATTTCAATTCCTCAGAAATTTAAAGCCATTGCTATTCATTTTAATATTCCTCTACCTCTTCTTGACTTCTGAGTATGGGTCTCCTCATGTGTTGAGCGATGTTACTATGTTGAGTCTTACAAGAAAATTTACTTGGTAGAAGAAATATTGAATTTAGTGGCTTTTTTCAAAATGTTTCAATTTTTTTTTCTTTTTTTCAACATTAAGTGGGAGAATGCATTTGTATTTCAGGATCAAAAGCTGTGAGGAAAAGGAGGATAAGCAAGGTATAAGATGGCAGGAGAAAGGAATTGGGAAGATGATGTCAGGAGACCTAGTGGAAAAACCCAGTAATTAACTAGTTTTTTTTTTTCTTTATTTATTTAGAAAAGTGGGGGAGGCTGCTACCATCTCCCCTGGGCTTTCAGGAGAATCCAAAAGACCACCCTACTTGGAACTCTTCTCCATTGCAGAAAGCCCTTTGCTGATAGAAAAGTACCTGGCAAAGCTTATGCTGGCAAAAATACAGGTGTTCTCCAAAATGCCCCAAAGTCTCCCCAGATAACTGCTCAGCCTGTTCCCACAGGACTGAGTGTAACAGTGACTGGAATGATGGATACAAAGCCAGAGTCATTGCTAGCTGCCCTGGACTTCAAGTAAAATTACTCTTGGATGCCATTGGCAAGTATTTAAACAGCCTCTGAATTGAGCAAGAAAAACAGGGCTGAGGCTTTGTTTGAAATTTATGAGCGCTTTTATCCCTCTTCACATTTTAAAAAATACTAGCAATATCTTGATTAATCCTGAAATAGAAATGACTTAAACTATGATTTGGAAAAAAAAAGTTTTGAGGACCAACGGTACTTTCAGAAATTATCTCATTGCACTGGATAGGTCATTGGTGAAAAGAAGCCAGCTCTGAACATGGAATGTTTTCAGATTCGTGGGGTTATGATTTCTAGTTCACCTTCATCTTTCTTTATTTTTAAGTAATATATCATTTCTTAGTAAAAGTCAGATGTTATATTTTATATGTGTTTCAATTTTATTTTTTTAAGAAAACCGTTTTTCTCCTTTTACATGAACTGAATTTGGGCAGCTAAGAAACTGTCAGTGTTGGAAGGGACCATCTTTGTAAAGATGACGTGCTCTCAGCTGAGCCAGTTTACCTGTTAAGTGTAAAACCCTTTCATTCTCTTGCAGGATTTCATGTGTGTGCTGCTGGGTGGATGGCCAAGGGCAGAGTTGGATACCCCATTGTGAAGCCAGGGCCCCACTGTGGATTTGGAAAAATTGGTGTTATTGATTACGGAATCCGTCTCAATAGGAGTGAAAGATGGGATGCCTATTGCTACAATCCACATGGTTTGTTAAAAATAATAATTTTGTACTTTGCAAAAACAGTTATATGTTACTACGATGTTGTTAAAATGAAATAGCTTATTTTTCCAGAGATAAATCAGTTTAGTGATAGTAATTAGTAACTATCACTCATAGAGTGATTATGCTGTGTCAATCTGCACTGTCACCCAATATTCACCACCCTACAAGGAGCTATTTTTATACCCATTTTAGAAATCAGGAAACTGAGAGTTAAGAATTTAAGCAAAATTATGTAGCCAATAATTAGTAGGCAGGCAGAATTGTGAATTTAGGTCTTGTTTGTGCCATGGAACTTCCTGACCACAAAGGAGGGGGGAAAAAAGTAGGTTATGAACTCACACTTAATTAACTAAAACAATAAAGTGATACTACCAAATGTTAACTATTCAAAGTTATCCCTTTGCTAGAATGGGGAAAAGGAAACAATAAACAGGCTTCCTAATTTATTTTTGTGCATCAATTCTTAGACTTCCAAACTAAGCAACTCTCACTCTGTGGTTTGTTTCAATAATTACATATTAGTTATACTAGTCATTATCATATAGTATATTTTTATTCCTATTCTTATTCCATGGTGGGTCGTAGCTAGGAAAACTTTAAAGAGCAAAATTAACTGTATATAATTACTATAAAGAACTACTTTTTGTTCATATTCTTGGAGAAAAAAAATACACTATTCCTTTTGGATGTAATTTCTCCAGGATAATATTACAAAGTGTTAAAATGTGTTACAAAGTCTTTCCTGCATTTATGATCATAAACATCCTCAGGTGGTGTCCCATTTGTATCTACCTTATAAGAAAGTCCAGCCGAAACTGGTTTGGCTCAGTGGATAGAGCGTCGGCCTGCGGACTCAAGGGTCCCGGGTTCGATTCCGGTCAAGGGCATGTACCTTGGTTGCGGGCACATCCCCAGTAGGGGGTGTGCAAGAGGCAGCTGATCGATGTTTCTCTCTCATCGATGTTTCTGACTCTCTATCCCTCTCTCTTCCTCTCTGTAAAAAATCAATAAAATATATTAAAAAAAAAAAAAAAAAAAGTCCATAACACAGAGGAGAATTAATGAAGTTTCAGAATATTATTATAGAATTTAATATTTAATGATGTTAACTACTGTTCTCATGCTTTTAACTAATCTATATCTCAATGTAATGTGTATTTCATGTAGAAAAGAATTTTGCCTAGAGCTATCACCTATTCCCACTTGAGACCAAATATGATTAAATGCAGTGTATTTATATAGGACTATAATTTCCAAATCACTTTGAGATACTTTATGCCTATCCAGTACTACACTGCATTTAATCCTATATTTAGTCATCCTACATAATAAAAGGGTAATATGTAAATTACCATCACTCCGCTACGCCCATGATTGGGCCAGCGGGAGGCGCAGGGGGCGGGACTCGGGGTGGCTGGGGTGACTGATTGGGCCAGCAGGATGCTGAGCTCACGTCATCAGCGGCGGCGCGAGATCAGCGTCTGCGCCATGGCTGTGCTGTGGCACAGAAGGGGCCTCTGGGGCAGCGAGCCCACGTCCTGCTGCAGACCATCAAAAGCGGGGAGCGAAAGTGGGAGAGCTGGCTGTCTGTCTGCTCCGGCACCAGTGGACAGACAGCCAGCTCCCCCGCGATCGAAAGCGGGGAGCTGTGTGTCCGCTCCAGCACCAGTGGACCCCCTGCCATCAAAAGCGGGGAGCAGGCTGCTAGCAGTGTCCGTGGAGCGTGCTAGGCTTTGCGGGGCAGTGGATATGGCCTGGATGGCAGGTTAGGCCTAGGGGACCCTAGACATGCATGATTTAATCATGCACTGGGCCTCTAGTTGTTAATAATTCATAAACCTTCTCTCTCTTTCTCTCTTTCTTTTTCTTCAGTATATTTATACAGGCAACTTTTAACTCTCAAGAGTAACTTTTATTTCCAAATATATTCTCTGATTCTTCTTTTGCTTGATAAATTTGAGGCTCTCTGAGCATCTATTCCATTGTTTTCATAAGTCAAAGTCTAGGGGAGATGACGAAGTGCTAATGGAAAGGTTCTTACCATATTTTATTGCCCTTTTGTAAAAATATTACTTTAATTACAAATTTTTATAAGCTTCTTTTACTTCTCATAGAAGCTAAATACTTTTTACTCTGTAAATATGTGTACAGAATCCTGAATTCAATGATATGCTGATTATTTAGGATATGGTTAACTACATGGCAAATGAGGACTGCCTCAACTAGCATTGGGAGAAGAAGAGCTCATTGAAAAATAATTGGCATAAAAAATTATAACAATCAGAAAAAATAAGATAATTATTGTTAATTACTCAATATCACCAAATTACAGCTGATTGAAGTCAGAAGAATAGGGTCATTAAGAAATGTTTAGAAGTAAACTTGCTCATTCAAGTTCTGAATGTATAACCTAATGTTGACTGCTTTTTACATGAACACTTTTTAAAAAATAATTCTTTATTGTTGAAAGTATTACATATGTCCCTTTTTCCCCCTAATTGACCCCCTCTCACCCACCCCGAAGCCCGCCCCAGGCCTTCACCACCCTATTGTCTGTGTATATGAACACTTTTAAACCAATTAAGTCCTCAGGGACCTAATCAACTTTGTGAATCTGTCCTTTTCTAAATAAAAAGAGATGAGGCAATAACTATATATGTAACATAAAATATACAGCTGAGCTGAAACCGGTTTGGCTCAGTGGATAGAGCGTCGGCCTGCGGACTCAAGGGTCCCAGGTTCGATTCCGGTCAAGGGCATGTACCTTGGTTGCGGGCACATCCCCAGTAGGGGGCATGCAAGAGGCAGCTGATCGATGTTTCTATCTCATCGATGTTTCTAACTCTCTATCCCTCTCTCTTCCTCTCTGTAAAATACCAATAAAATATATTTAAAAAATATATATGTATATATATATACAGCTGAATAGATATAGCTAATTAGACAACTAAAATAATCCAATATTTGAATTTTTATCCTAATCTAATGATATATACAACCAAGAAAGGGCGCTATGGGACAGAGCGAGTCACTCCAAACGCTGGCACTGTACATACTTATGAACACATATAAACTATGTATTGTATAAATTTTAATAATACAATAAGAATAACTTACATTTTTTATAACGTCCTTTTTTTAAATCTTATTTGTTGGGTATGAACATATCGCTTTTTTTTTTTAATATACTTCTTTATTGATTTAAGAGAGGAAGGGAGAGGGAGAGAGAAATAGAAACATCATTGATCGGCTCCCTCCTGCATGGCCCCTACTAGGGATCAAGCCCACAACCCAGGCATGTGCCCAGGACCTTTCAGTCCACAAGCTGATGTTCTATTCACTGAGAAAAACTGGCTAGAACTATATAACGTCCTTAAGTTATCATCTATATTTTATCCTCAGAATAATCCTGTGTGGGAAGTAATAGGAGAGGCATGATTACATTCAATTACCAATGAAGAAACAGGTATAGGATGGTCACAGAGTGCTCGAACCAGATCTATTGACCTTCCTTTTTTAAAAAAAATGGTCTTTCAAGATACTGGATACTTACTTGATATGGAATTAAAATTAATCAGGGCCCCTCCATACCTTCTCTCTAGGTCATACTGTAAGTGATTGGTTCTGGAAGAGGTTGTTTTTATAACAGGTTATGTGACACAACATAAATCTGTAAAATGAAAAATAACTTAAAAAAACATAAATATCTTCATCAAATCCTCAAATAAGATTAAGGTGTTAGTTTAAAACCAGGAAAAAGAGTATAGGAAGATTATAAATTATTCCTTTCAGCTGGATTAGAGTGACCTCCAAGGTCTTTTGTAATCTTGAAATTCTATAATGATTTTCCCAAACAGAATATATTGGACTCATTATTCTACATATTCCAGTCCCTAAAGACACAGTGGTGACACCACAAGAAAAAAACATCTGCCTGGGCTGTTGGTAACATGAATATATGTATTTGTCAAAACATATGGAAGGGTTCACATAATATTTGTGCATTCTATGCTTAAAAAAAAAGACATCCCTCAAAAAATGTAACCAAGGATACAATTTATTTTTTTTGCTATCTTACTTTTTTCATTCACAAGTGTCTGCTTATTTTAGAGAATTGAACAACTATTGATGAAAAATACATTTATTCTTCAGCTACAGGAATACATTATATACTATAGATGCTATATGTTAAGCCATTTCTTTACTTTTTCATAAAGGGTTATAAATAAATGAACACTAAGATGTGAATATCATTTTAAAGTAGGAATAATTTTTTCTAATGCTTTCTTATCTTTCCGCTCCCCTCTCCTCCGATTCCAGCAAAAGAATGTGGTGGAACCTTTACAGATCCAAAGAGAATTTTTAAATCTCCAGGCTTCCCAAATGAGTATGATGATAACCAAATCTGCTACTGGCACATTAGACTCAAGTATGGTCAGCGTATTCACCTGAGTTTTTTGGACTTTGACCTTGAAGATGACCCATCTTGCTTGGCTGACTATGTTGAAATATATGACAGTTACGATGATATCCATGGCTTTGTGGGAAGGTACGTGTTGTTTCCCATACAGAAAGTTAAAGGAACATTCAATATTGTGTTTGATGTTTCTTTAATTTTCCCCCAACTGTACCTACAATATTGATTTTCCAGTGTTCTTACACTCCTACAACACCATATCCTTTTTTAACAAAGATTTTTCTTAGCATGTTAAGTCATAGTCAGCTGCTACTTATTATTAAAATAGTGATAGCTGCCTTTTGATTATTGTTAAGTTGTAACAATTATTTAAATAGTTTATTTATGAAGACCTCAAGATTGACTAACAACATGAGGGAGAAAGATGTGAGATGAGAAATTTGTTGGGGTTTTTAAGTGTTCTAATTTCTGTCAACCTTTAAAAAATAATTATAAATTCAGTAATGGGTGCCTTTCTTCTGTGTACAAAGCAATGGGCAAAGTATCGTGGGTATACGGTAAATAAGCAAAGCATAGCCCCTGCTTTCATACAAGTTAGCTAAACCTACAAAAGGCAGCTTCTTAAAAATAGCTTTCTTTGCCATAAAAAACAAGTGCTCTTTTCCACAATATTTCTTTCTCTTTTGGTCTTCAACATGCTGGGACATAGTTTTTTTGTGTTCTCTCCTTAAATCTTTAATGCAGTTTACATTTTCAGAGCCTTACAAAATATTTCAATTTAAAGAGTGTGCAATTAGGTGTTTTATATATTCAGGTCACCATTTAATAATGTGTATTTTAGACTATCTATTATCAATAGAATAGCAATTCTCCATTATCCATGACTATATATAAAACATATATATACTATTTTTAAAGGTCTTCAACAGGCTATAAATTTACATTGTGTAATTTACCTTTATAATAGATCCCCCTCCCCCCTCTGGAATAAATTACACCTTCAAAAACTGACAAAACTCAACGTTTATATAATGTGCAAGGGAGCTCCTTTCAAGATATGATTCATATAAAAATGAAACCCTCTTATATTGATAAGGTCCAAGTAATTTTTCCACCTTTAAATCTGTCTACTCCAGAATTCAAAATATAATACTACCAACTATACACCCATTGACTTTCAATTGTGAAGAAAACTTTATGAGATTAATCAGAGACAAATTTTTAATTTTTTCAAGAAGATTCAAATTGTCTACTACACAAATAGTTTTGTAGGTGCACAGAGTAGAAATGCCACATATCCTTTCTTAAGAATCTCATTAATAGTTTGAGAAGTTTACTTCAAATAATGTACATTGTTCTCCCTTACAAATTCAAACTTTAAAAAAGCAATAAGACATCATAAAATAACAGGAAAATAAGCCATTACTGGGGGGAAATAAAGCACTTTAGGTATCAGTAAGAGCTCATTGCAATGTCTGTATAATGTTCATTCATGTGAATTCTCTTTAAAATTCCCTTTCAGATACTGTGGAGATGAGCTTCCAGAAGACATCATTAGTACAGGTAAGGGCTCTAAATTAAGGAGCAAAACTATGATTTGTTTTCCCTCCGTGTCACTGAAAGTGAAGGACCCCGTAGTCATTACTGTTTACTTTTTTAAAGTTGAGAGACCTGCTTGCTGGCTTATAAATTCCAAGTATTTATTTATACCTAAAGAAAGATCCGTGCCAACTCCTTGCACTGAAAACCTGTAGACTCTTGTTATTTGTGGGAAATACAGGCTGAGATAGTCTTGAGTCTGCAAATCCATGAATACTGCCGTGGCTTATGATTTCCATAAAATGTAATAAAAGGCCAAGATTTTTCATTGATAAAGAATTAAAGTAATTTATAAAGTTGTTAAAAATACCATCTATCACTGAAAAATTTTTACCTTCTTTATTGCATTTTTATCTTAATATAGCATTTCCCAGGGAGAGTTGTAAAGAACACAGTACTGTGAAATGTTTTTAATAGGTGTTACATGAGAAAGGGCTCTTAAGTCAGGTAAATTTGGGTAACATTGAGTTAAATAATGTTAAACAGGTTTCTTCATTTGAAGATGTCAGAGACTTTTTAATATGTTAATTATGCATAGCAAGCCTCAAACGGTTAGCTATGGTAGGTAACCTTTTCCAAATCTTTTTTCTCCTGCAAATTATTTTGTGTGACTTTGTTCCATGAAATGTAGCTCAAGAAATGTCCTTATAGTAGCATAAATTTATCTCATTAAGTAATACCACTGCTATTAATCCAAACTCATATTTTCTGACTAAGAAATTGTATTTTCTTAGATATCATTTCTTTTTTCTTTTTTTTTTAAATATATTTTATTGATTTTTACAGAGAGGAAGAGAGAGGGATAGAGAGTCAGAAACATCGATGAGAGAGAGACATCGATCAGCTGCCTCTTGCACATCCCCTACTGGAGATGTGCCTGCAACCAAGGTACATGCCCTTGACTGGAATCAAACCTGGGACCTTTCAGTCCGCAGGCCAACGCTCTATCCACTAAGCCAAACTGGTTTCGGCTTAGATATCATTTCTAATGTACTCACCAGCATTAGTATTTGGTGTTTTGCATGCTCAATTTTTCCTCCAAGTCATTAAATTATCACAATACTATGCAACTAAAAATAATAGTCCTTAAGCTCAGATACTGCCACCTAAATTATTCCCACGCCCTAGCCTTTCAGTACCCACAATTCTCATTTATTTGTCATTATTGCAAGACATGGAACTACTTGTTCAATTCTTGAATGAATAACGCTTAAAACTTATTAATTCATTACTCTGTTACAATTTCCCTAGGATTGGTAAAGTATTAAACCTTTTGTTTATCTCTATTTTTTTTCTTGAGGATATATTTTATGTTAACAGAAAGTTAAAAGAAGACATCATATGAGCTGTAGGAGGTAGTTGGGAGATGAGAACTCTATTTTTAAAGAGAGAGAGACGCCCTAGCCAGTTTGGCTCAGTGGATAGAGCATCGACCTTCGGACTGAAAGGTCCTGGGTTCGATTCCGGTCAAGGGCATGTACCTTGGTTGCGGGCACATCCCCGGTAGGGGGTGGTGCAGGAGGCAGCTGATCGATGTTTCTCTCTCATTGATGTGTCTAACTCTCTAACCCTCTCACTTCCTCTCTGTAAAAAATCAATAAAATATATTTAAAGAGAGAGAGAGAGGGAGAGTCAAAAGGAAGCCCTGAAACTTGCCATTTTTGTCAGCTAAATTAAAGGAGAGTAACATCTTTCTTCTTTTGCATCCTCTTCCTCCCCAGGAAATGTCATGACCTTAAAGTTTCTAAGTGATGCTTCAGTGACTGCAGGAGGTTTTCAAATCAAATATGTTGCAGTGGATCCTCTATCAAAATCCAGTCAAGGAAAAAACACAAGTACTACTTCTACTGGAAATAAAAACATTTTAGTTGGAAGATTTAGCCATTTATAAAACAAAACAGGACATTTAGTATTTATGTTTGTATCTTTTGGAACTCCTTGGATTTCACTTTTATATTATTATTATTGTTATTAACATTTATTTATTACTTTTCTAGATGTAAATGTTATGCCTGATAATTTTGAGGAAATTGGAAAACACAGAAAATTTTAAATGAGAAAATAAAATCTCTCATAATCCTACTGCATGAAAATAACAGGTGTTAACATTTATATATTTTTCTTTTAGTCATTTTTTTTATTTGTGGTATCTGTATATATGTTCCTATTTGTATTTGAAGTTTTGGAATTCTACTCTATATCACTATATCTTGTGTGTTTTTTTAAACCTTGAGCTATCTGACTTAAGTATTTTCCTATAACATTGAGTATTATGCAAAACATGATTTTGAACAGCTGTAAATTGTTCCATATGATTATTCCATACTTTATTTAAGCCTGTCTCTATTGTGGGAATTTTAGGTTGTCTTCATAAACATTGCTTCAATAAACATCTTTGAACATATGCATTTGTACAGCTCTCTAATCATTTGGGGGAGGGTCCTAGAAGTGGAATTACTGAGTCAGAGATTAATTAAAATGGAATTTTCTTTTTTGATAAGCAAAAATGACGTAACATTGTCATTTTGTTGCCAGAGGATGGCGTGGGTGAAATTCCTCCATTGCCAGTGGGAGTGGGGTACTTGCGATATCTTGAGAAAAAGCATTATCTAAGATGCACTCAGGAGAATGGATGATTTTCATTTGTGTGAAATTATATTCCTCAGTTTGCGAAGTCCCATTTCTCTTCATCTAGTCCTGGAAAATGTGCAGCTGGGGCTTCAATAAAGCTAGAAGTAAAGCCAGTGTCCAGAGAGTTTCTGTTCCATGGTGGAGCTGGGTCTGATGTAACATCAGGCTGAAGTCCATTAGTCCATTGTGTGGAATCCACATCCATGTGGGCCACCTGGGTGAGTGCAGAGTGTGCAAGCCCCACAAGCCAGGAGCACCAAAGGGCCCAGAGAGCGAACTCCCTTTGTTCAGGAGCTTATGTATCTCAGATTTCACACCTTCGCAGTGGCCACGCCTATTTTGGCCAATGTCCTGCTCTCAGGTGTGACTAACAGATAAACACCTTCCCCCATCACACAGACCTTACTGGGCATGTGTCTAAATTGCAGCTTCCCTCTGCTACTTTCCAGTTATCCTATCTAATAATAGAGTAACATGTAAATTACCATCACTCCGCTACGCCCACGATTGGGCAGCGGCAGGCTGGGGGGCGGGACTCGGGGTGGCCTATCCGAGGGGGGCTACCCTGCTGTTGAGAGGCGCAGGGGGCAGGACTCCCCCCCCTGCGCCTCTCAACAGCAGGGTAGCCCCCCTCAGTGGCCGCGGACCATCAAAAGTGGGGGAGCTGGGTGCCTGTCTGCTCCGGCACCAGCGGACAGGCACCCAGCTCCACCGCGAAAAGCAAAAGCGTGTAGGGGACCCTACACATGCATGATTCAATCATGCACTGGGCCTCTAGTTAATATTATAACCAGATTATTACAACATGGGGTGGGGGGCAGATGCAGGATAGAAGGGGACAATAGGGGGGGAAAGGGAATATCTGTAATATCTTCAACAGTAAAGATTTTTTAAAAACACAGGTTATTACAATGATATCAGTTTGAATTTGCAGTGTGATTGATGGTTAGTTTACATATATATTTTTATCAAATTTTATTTCTTCTGTGAATTATTTTTCTACTAGTGGCCCGGTGCACAAAATTCGTGCACATTAAAAGGGGGACCCAGAGTCAAATCCTCACCCACACACATGCACCTCAAAATCACGTGAGATCCAGACCCGGCAGCCCCCTGCATTGGGCTAGATCCAGACCTGGCCAGTCCCACCTGCTGAGCAGGGGGTGTAGCCTCAGGTCCCCTGGCCTGGCGCCAGGATGGGGGGCATGGCCTGAGGTCCCCAAAAGGGGCAGGAGGCATGCCTTGAGGTCCCCCATCAAGCCCCACAAGGTGGGGGACACGGCCTGAGATCCCCTGTCAAGCCCCACCAGGCAGGGGGTCGCAGCCTCAGGTCCCCTGGCATGGCGCTGGGGCGGGGGGGTGGCCTGAGGTCCCCCAGCCTGGTGCCAGGGCAGGAGACAAGGCCTGAGGTCTCTCAGCCTAACTTCAGGGCACGGGGCAGGGCCTGAGGGACCCTGTCAAGCCCTGCCCGATGGGGGGCGTAGCCTGAAGTCCCCTGTCAAGACCCACGGGGGCTGGGGAGGGCACAGCCTCAGGTTCCTGCTGATTGCTCGTTAAGGCTCCTTAAGGGAACTTGGCCTCAGCTGTGGGTGCAGTCATCTTTGTGACAAGTGATGGTCAATTAGCATATTCCCTCTTTATTAGATAAGATGCCTTTCACCCATTTTTTTTAAACCTGTGTCATCTTTTCTCTTACTGATTTATAAGAAATCATTATATATTAGGTATATGATTTCATGTCTGTCATACATGTTGCAATGTAATTTTGTTTGTAGTTTGATTTTTTATAATGTTTTTTTTTTTAAATATATTTTATTGATTTCTTACAGAGAGGAAGAGAGAGGGATAGAGAGTTAGAAACATCGATGAGAGAGAAACATCGATCAGCTGCCTCTTGCACACCCCCTACTGGGGATGTGCCCGCAACCAAGGTACATGCCCTTGACCGGAATCGAACCTGGGACCCTTGAGTCCGAAGGCCGATGCTCTATCCACTGAGCCAAACCGGTTTTTGGCGATTTTTTATAATGTTTTTAATGCACTAAAAGTTAAATTTTAGTTGCTGTCATACTTATTGCTGCAGTCCCTTTATGTTTAGCATGAATATTCCCATTACAAATTGTCAGATGAACTCAAAAAGAATTAAGAGGCTTTGCTAGAATATAAATGACAGAGATTTAGTCAAGGATCTTAGAGTTTGCACACTGGAAACATAGCTAAGCAAAACCTAGTTGTGTTCTGAAGGAGAAAGGAAAGCTGAGGGTTGGTTCTTATAGTATATAGTACAATCTTAAGAAAAATCAATCCTGAGTTCTTACTGTCAGGATTGGTCCAAGTTGTTGTACACAAAACAGGGGCCACATACTAAACATGACAAGCTCAGGGAAGGCCTGAATGACTGGCCCTACAAACTGAGAGTCCAAAAGCAACCACCTAAGATGGTCTGAACATAAAAATTCATAACTAACAAGTTATGGCAGGTAGTCACATCCTAGGCCTGTGGTTTTCTTGACAAAGGTCAATGCTTCCTTTAAGTGAGTCTGTCTATTACTTTTTTGCATCTAAAATGACATACCTTTGGAATGTCAGAGTAATCCCCTTTTTCCAGACCCCTCAAGGTACACCTACAATATCATAGCAGCGATCACAGAACCCCTTATTGTTATCTTATTCTCCCACATACCGTTTCCATGGGCTGTAAATGTTAATTGTTATCTATCCTATACCCACCAATGTAGAAGAAGTATTTGTCTCTCCATTTTAGTCTCTATCCAATCTCAGAGATTTCCTTTCTCCCACCTCCTTAATCTACCACCAATGGATTTCATGTACCCCCATTTACATCTCCTTCTTTGATTCTAATGTGTAAAATAAGTCATAGTTGCTACTTTGTATATGAGGGATAAAGTATCCAATTAAATTTAACAAAAATATATGTGCTAGGTACTATTCTGGACACTTGGGAAACACCCAAGAACCAATGAACAAAAATCCCTAGCCTTGCAGAGCTTATGTTCTGGTCGGGGGAGAAACACAATAATCAATAAACATGCTAAATTAGTAAACTGCATGCAGGAAATAAGGTGTTGTATCGCTTATTAAACTAAATGGAATAAGTGTAGATTAAAAAAAAGAAAGAAAAAAAGGCTAAGAATTAAACCCCGGAAGAGGACGATCAGCAGAGAAGACTGAGAAGGAACAGGGGGTGAATTAGGAGGAAAATCCTTTGCGGTCCTAGAAGCCAAATGGAAAATGTATCAAGTTAGAGAAAATGATCAACTGTGCTAAATACCACCATAGGTCTACAAATGAGTACTGAATCTAGCAGCACTGAATCTAGCAACATGAAGATTGTTGGTGACTTTGATGAGCAATTCCTTTTTTAAAAAAATATATATTTTATTGATTTTTTACAGAGAGGAAGGGAGAGGGATAGAGAGCCAGAAACATCAATGAGAGAGAAACATCAACCAGCTGCCTCCTGCACAACCCCCACCAGGGATGTGCCCGCAACCAATCGTACATGCCCTTGACCGGAATCGAACCTGGGACCCTTGAGTCCGCAGACCGACGCTCTATCCACTGAGCCAAACCAATTTCGGCTAATGAGCAGTTTCAATGGGGAGAAGGCAAAGACCCAGTTGGAGTTATTGAAGATGGATCTAGAGGAGAGGATTGGAGATAGTGAAGCTGCCTATCAAGGAAGTGGTAGCTATCAGGGGAACTGAGTTGAAAGAAGACTTTCCAGTTGGGAGTAAATTTAGAGAAGGGAGAGATATTAAAGCACTCTCCTTGAGTCTGAGTAGCAATCAGGGTCCTTTCAGGAAGTAGATGGCGCAGTCAAAAGAAAGAGGCTGAAGAGACTATTACAGAGGTACGGGCTTACTTACGGGAAGCTCCCAATGGATGGTGAATCACTGGGTGTTCACCAGAGATGGAGATTCCCATGAAGAGGAAAGTCAGGGACAGTGATCTAAATCCAGAGAAGGGGCTTCGGTGCTAGCAAAGGGTTGTAAACAGAAATTGGAACAGATCTTCTGCCAACCCCAGTCAGTGGGGAGTGATTGTGGATGAATACCCCAGCTTCTGCCTCCTGCCACCTTTCTGTGTCCTGGTGGTGCCTCCTCTTGTCTGTGTTCAAGTGGAAGTCAGAGCACAAGGAAACCTGGTTGATGCTATCCATAGAGATCAGCGCCAGAGCAAGGAGGAGAAGGCAGAATACAGATCTGGAGGAGCAAAAGGAGGGCACTTTGCACAGCAGGTGAGAGGAGGCAGGATCTAATGCACAAGTAGAGGGACAGGCTTTAGATAGGAAGAAGGGCAGTCCTTTTACAGAAGGGGCTCTTAAATTTTTGTGTGCCATGAACTCGTTAATAATTAAACCAATGGACACTTCTCAGAATAA
The DNA here is from genome assembly GCA_025583905.1 of Ia io. Taxonomy (NCBI): domain Eukaryota; kingdom Metazoa; phylum Chordata; class Mammalia; order Chiroptera; family Vespertilionidae; genus Ia; species Ia io. The sequence continues at coordinate 63,756,066 of JAJQQW010000014.1, read as the reverse complement.
TTTTTTTTATTTTTTTAAAAATTTTTTAAATTTCTTTATTGATTAAGGTGTCACATATTTGTCCTCATCCCCCCATTCCCATCCCACACCCCTCCCCACGGATGCCCCAAACCCCTGTTGAACTTAACCATTGGTTAGGCTCATATGCATGCACACAAGTCCTTTGGTTGATCTCTCCCCCTCCCCCCACCCTCCCCTATCCTCCCTCTGAGGCCCGATAGTCGGATCGATACCTCCTTGTTTCTGGTTCTGTTCTTGTTCATCAGTCTATGTTGTTCATCATTTCCCCTAGACGAGCCAGATCATGTGTCACTAGAGATATACTTATAAGAACTGAATGTGAGACGAGCAATAATAGTTATGCTGACAGGCAAATGAATCAGTCTGTAGTGAGTTTCTTTCTGGACCAACAGTTCTTCTGAGACCCAATATCAATGTCCACCAGTTCCTTATGTGTACATGTCGGCACTGACCCCTCAGCTCTGGATGGTGGACAAATGGTGGTAATGCAGGTCCGACACCCTCTGGTTTGGTCTCGGCCGGACCCAGGGGCACGGCTTCACCCGGACTCAGGGGCACGTGGCCTCACCCGGACCCAGGGGGCGCATGGCCTCACCTGGACCCAGGTGCACATGGCCTCACCCGGACCCGTGACCCAGCCTCACTCGGATCCAGGGGCGCGTGGCCTCACCCGGACCCAGGTGCTTGCGGCCTCACCCGGACCCGGGACCCAGCCTCACCCGGACCCAGGGGCGCGTGGCCTCTCCCAGACCCTGGGGCGCGCGGCCTCACCCGGATCCAGGGGCACACGGCCTCACCCGGGCCTGGGATCCAGCTTCACCCGGACCCAGGGGCGCGTGGCCTCACCCAGACCCAGGGGCGCGTGGCCTCACCTGGGCCTGGGACCCAGCCTCACCCGGATCCAGGGGCCCACGACCTCACCTGGACCCGGGATCCAGCTTCACCCGGACCCAGGGGCGCATGGCCTCACCCGGACCCAGGGGCGCGTGGCCTCACCCGGACCCAGGGGCGCGTGGCCTCTCCCGGACCCAGGTGAGCGAGGCCTCACCCGGACCCGGGACCCAGCCTCTCCTGGATCCAGGGGCACACGGCCTCACCCGGGCCCGGGATACAGCTTCCCCCGGACCCAGGGACGCGTGGCCTCACCTGGGTCCAGGGGCACATGGCCCCACCCGGACCCAGGATCCAGCCTCACCCGGACCTAGGGGCGCATAGCCTCACCCGGACCCAGGGGGCAGCCCCACCCGGACCCAGGACCCAGCCTCACCCGGACCCAGGGGGGTGCGGCCTTACCTGGATCCAGGGGCATGTGGCCTCACCCGGACCCGGGACCCAGCCCCACCCCGACCCAGTTCCCAGCCTCACCCGGACCCAGGGGCGCGCGGCCTCACCCGGACCCGGGACCCAGCGGGGTTTCGTCTTCTTGATCCCAATTCCTGTTGGTCAATTCCCTCTCAGCAATTCCTTCGGCCATTTTCTCAGAGCTCCGGGGCGGCTACCGCAGAACTCGTTGGGCTGCAGGCTCAGCGAAGCTTCGGTGTGCCCGGTGCGTGGTGGCGGGCTGGTCCGGGGTCGCTGCGTCGGCCCTTGGGTCTACAGCGGTGGCCAGTCGCCAAGCGTGCGCACCTGGCCGCTTCCAGGGCGTTGAGATTCTTGAAAGGACTCGGAGGTCAGCAAGCGCGGAGTCTCCCACCCCATGTCTCTCAGGGGCTCGTCTGTCCATGCTCGGCAGTGAGTGGAGCCGTCCCCTCAGCCAGAGACCGCCGGGGGAACTGCGCCGAGCACGTTCCAGGCTGCCATTGTGTCGCCTGAGCCGTAGTTCTTAAAGTGTGATCTTTGGGTCACCGGCATCAGCATCATCCCGCGTCCCCCTCTCTTTTATTCTAGTTGTAGAGCATCAGCTCAGCCAGCCCTCCAGTGGTTCTGGATGGTGTCTGCTCTGCTCTCCTCTCATAGTCTCAAAATTGTTGTGGTAGGCAACAATCAGGCTTCCGCCCTATGCCTCCATCTTGGTCCTCCTTTGTATAGTTAAGTCTTGATTGTTGTTGGTGTCACTGGGAGGACTTGTCCTCCTGGCCAATTGTCCGTGAGGACCCTCTGTTTCTATAAAGGAAGAGTTGCTGTGCAGGAGACACGTTTATGGGCCGGATCTTGTTGCAGCAAGGCTTTGGCGCTCACTGAGTCTGCCTCTTGAATGTGTCCCTTATGCGAGTGGTTGAAATCTGGTGTCATCTCACACCGACCACTAGATGCCCTCGTTTCTGGGTCTCCAGTGGAGTGTAGGTCAGCTACTGCCTGAGGCCACTCAGCAGGAATTACAGCAAAAACTGCAGTTTCCTCCTCCTGTCTAAGCGGCCCTGGAGCAGTCCGACTAGAACCGCAGTTCATCTGGTCAAGCTGCCACAGGGCAGGCCACCCACATGCAAAAGCCGCTGCTTGGAGCCCAGGAAGGCCTGCAAAACGTGTGGGGCGGGTCCCAGGGCGGGGCGGGGTCTCAGGGGCCACCAGGCCATGGGGTGGCGAGCCGCAATGGCTGCAAGTCTGCTTTTTCTGCTTTCCACGTTTCTAAGCCCCCTCGTTCCGCACTCCAGCGCAGCAAACACTGATTGCTGGGCGCACCTCCGCAAGGAAGTTACTCCCACTCTCCCACACGAAGGCCGAGAGTCCAGCCTCTCCCCGCAGGCGTCTGGGTCTCCCGCGAGTCCCCAGAAGCTGGATTTCAGGGTGATGGGGAGCTAATCTCCCCTAGGGTTGGAAAAGAAGCCGCACGACCCTTCCCCCGCCACCAGTCCGACCCACGCGCCTCCGCACCTTATCCCTTCCGAGTTCGCTCTGTCCTCTTCCCTCTTAGCTGTAAACCCACCCTTCAGCCAGCTCTCCTGTGGTTCTGGGTGGCAGACGCTCTGTCCTCCAGTTGTATTTTTGAAATTGCTGTGCGCGGCGCAGTTCATTTGTTTAACTTTGCCGCCTTCTTGGTTCTCCTCTCTCAAAATGGCTAAAGGACTTGAATGTAAGAAGGGAAATCCTAAAAATCCTCCAAGTCAGTGTCGGCGGCCTCCGGGGCCCCGAGGATCTCACTGGGCAGCTCGGCCAGGTCGGTGACGCGGATGGGCCCGTCCTGCAGAAAGATGGTCTCTTTCTTCACCGAGAGCCACTGCGCCGAGTCCGCGGCCGCCGCCACAGCAGCTGCCTCGGCCGCCCACGAGCTCATGGCCCCGGCTGAGGTGCTGACTGAGAGGAGCAGTCGCCCCAGCCTGGGGAGATGCGAGCAGGAGTCGCCGCGCTCACCAGTCCATCTTTTAGTTGTATTTCCGAAAACTGCCATGTGAGGCAACAGATCAGCCGCTCAACTCCGCCGCCATCTTGGCTCCTCCCCTCTCAGAATAATTTTTTAAATGCATAAAATACTTTGGAGTACAAAAAAACTAATTTTATTGAAATTCAAATCACTTTAGAAATAGAACCTGTGATATCTTAATGCATGTGCTTCTTTATTAATGTTATAAATAATAAGATCTAGCAGTGGTCCTAATAACTATTATAATTTCAAAATAGGCATGCTTGTATGTACCACATTATGTGAAAACTGTTTCACAATATAAATATGATGTCTACTGGTGACAAAAGCATAGGTATTGTTAATGCTATGGTGGTTTACTGTAGTTTGCTATTTACATCATAGTTTAAGGGAATGCTAGAATTAAGTTAAGAGTTCATGGAAATAAAGATTCATTTTTGCATGCAAGATCACCAATGCCTGGATTCAGTCCAAAGATCCGTTAGAAGGAAGGCAGAGTGTGAGGACACAGAAGCTGACCTGTGGAGATACATGTAGAAGTCTGCAGAGCAACTATTCGCACTTCTCATTGAAGAGTCAATTCATGAGCCAAGAGTGAGGATGGAGAAGTAGATGTAAAAGGTTTGACCAGACAGGAGAAGGCATGAAACAGTCTTCTAGGAAAGAAGGAAAATAAACAGACTAGGGAAATGGCATGCCATTCATTATCAAGCGGCATTAAGGGCCCATTTAACGTTTGTAGGAGACTTTTGTAATGAAAGACTGGTCAGCAAGGTAATGGTTTTCTCCAGCCATTTTCAACTACACAAGAACAAAGACATGTTATGGAGGGAACTGGAGTCACCAACGTTGGGGTTCTGCCAAGGGAGTGTGGCAAAAGGGGCCAAGGGAGCAGAGGATGTACATAAGAAGGGAATATAATGATAACCCATGGAAATTGGTTTGATATGAGGGAAAAGAGGACATCAAGAAAATGAGGGATCTTGAAAAAAGTGGTAGACTGGATAAAGTGAAGTTCCCACAAGGGCTCAAAGGACTGTGGAATCATGGTTTGAAAGATAGGAAGTAAAGAATGAGATTAGCCGGTTTGGCTCAGTGGATAGAGCATCAGACCCTTGGATTGAAGGGTCCCTGGTTAAATTCCCGTCAAGAGCACGTACCTCAGGTGCAGGTTCAATCCCTGGCCCTGGTGGGGCAAGTGTGGGAGGCAACCACTCAATATGTGTGTCTCACATCAATGTTTAGCTCTCTTGGTCTCTCCCTCTCTCTTCCACTATCTCTATAAATAAATAAATAAATAAATAAATAAATAAATAAATAAATGGAAAAATGCCCTCGAGTGAGGATTAACAACAAGAAAGAATGAGGTTTGCCAAAACCGGTTTGGCTCAGTGGATAGAGCGTCAGTCTGCGGACTCAAGGGTCCCAGGTTCGATTCCGGTCAAGGGCATGTACATTGGTTGCCGGCACATCCCCGGTGGGGGGTGTGCAGGAGGCAGCTGGTCGATGTTTCTAGCTCTCTATCCCTCTTCCTTCCTCTCTGTAAAAAAATCAATAAAATATATTAAAAAAAAAAAAAAAAAGAAAGAATGAGGTTTTAAATATAACCTGTTATGGTAGGCAGACTAGTGCCCCCTTCCTAACATGTCTACGTACTAATCCCGAGAATTTGTGAATGTTATCGGATGTGTCAAAAGGGATTTTGCACATGTAAGTGAAGAACCATAAAATGGGATATTATCCTGGAGTATCCCAGGGAGCCCAATGTGACCACAGGGGTCCTTAAAAATGACTGAGGGAGGCATTCAAAAAAGAGAGTCCAAGAGATCTGACAAAAAAATGTGGGAGCAGAGAGATGCATCTTTGATGGATTTGAAGATGGAAAAAAGTGCTGTGAGCCAAGAAATGTGGGTGGCCTCTGGAAGCTGGAAAAGGCAAGGGAAGAGATTCTCCCCTAGAGCTTCCGGAACGAACGCATCCTGCTGACAGCTTGATTCTGGCCCAAGGAGACCAGGTCAGACTTCTGGACGACAGAACTCTAAGATAATACATTTATATTGTTCTAAGCCACTGTGTCGCATTTTTTTCTGGCAGCGATAAAAAACAAACACACCTTTTAATCAGTTCCATGCAGGCTTAGACTTTGAGGAATTCAAGTATAAGTCTAAGTGACAAAGCATAAACAAGAAGAAGCAGTAAACAGAAGATAGCTATTTTTCTAAACTTGGAGAAATTGACTTAGGTGAAAATATTTACACTAGAACAACATCTCTCCGTTTATATGGTTTTTTGCTTACATCTAATACTTTTTTATATGCTTTCTCATAATTTTTTTTCACTCTTTTCCTCAGGCTTGTTGGTCTTTATCAGATTCACATTTTTTTTTTTGTTTCCTTTGGAAGTTATGATAAATGGGATTTAAATAGGAAATTGAAGAATGTGTGTAAATTTGAAATGTATAATGAACTCTAGGATATAAGGTATTATATTACTCATAAAGATGATGAATTTAAATCCTCTAAGACTTTCCTCAAAATATTCAGATGTGTGAAATATTTAGAATGATATTAAATGCCATTTATTACCACAGACCTATGTTCTCCTATATCTCAATAGTGTAGTGACAGTAGAATACACAGGGACAGAAACGGGTAATAATGATTTCTAGAGATTTGGCTGGATCATTTCCAAGCCTCCCCACCAAGGTTTGGGATACATTATGATTATATTCTAAAACCTATAGAAATAGTTGGAAAGGAAATATATGCTTTTTTTAGTAAATTGCTAAGTGACCTTGTAGAACATTTTTAAAAATTTGATTTTCTTGCCCAGCCAGCATGGTTCAGTGGTTGAGCATTGACCTATGAATCAGAGGTCACGGTTCGATTCCCAGTCAGGGCATATACCCGGGTTGCGGGTTCAATCTCCAGTGAGGGATGTGCAAGAGGCAGCCAATCAGTGATTCTTTCTCATTATTGATGTCTCTATCTCTCTCTCCCTCTCCCTTCCTCCTCTGAAATCAATAAAAATATATTTTTAAAAATTTGATTTTCTTTATTCAATTTAACATCCTTTTGTATGTCTACTTTAATATTCTTTACATTCTACTAATTCCATCTTATTTGAATGTTTTCAGTTTAAGACCTGCTCAGATGTATTTATAATTTTTTTTTCTATTTCTCGTTTATATATGGGTTTGGGAGGTTCTGTTTTTTTAAGTTTTCCTTATTTCAATTTAACCTGATCTTTATATCAATATCACTATCTGAAAATAAAACAAATGTATTGATGTTGGTATATGTATATATATTCATTGTCTTATTTAATATTATATTCAAGTTCAGATTTTATGAAAGAAAATTTTTTGGAAAGAAAATTTTTTATAAATATAATTTACAACTATCTCCCACCAAATAAAACCCACAAAAACATTTTTTTTTCAGGCTCTGTTATTGTAAAGGCAACATGTCTTGCATTGCTTTTAAAATTTCTAAAACATGTATCCACAGCTGTTTCATTTCCTTCTGAACAAATGGCCAGCGAAGAAAACCACTAGGAAAAATCACATCCCACAAAAAGTAAACTCCCTAATAACACATGCTCTTGGGCCTCCACTGGAAAAGCCACATCCTTAAGAGTACTTACAAAATACAAAACAGTTTTTGAGCATTTATTTGACTGTCAAAAAATTATAAATGGGACTTCCTTGACACCTAACTATTAATAATCTCACAGTGCCCTGACTGGTTTGGCTCAGTTGATAGAGCGTCAGCCTGCAGACTGAAGGGTCCCAGGTTTGATTCCAGTCAAGAGCACATGTCCGGGTTGAGGGCTCGATCCCCAGTGGGGGGCATGCAGGAGGCAGCCGATCAATGATTCTCTCTCATCATTGATGTTTCTATCTCTCTCTCCCTCTCCCTTCCTCTCTGAAATCAATAAAAATATATTTTTAAAAATAATAATAATAATCTCATGGTGATTCTCATGATATCAAAGGAAAAGTTACATTATATTAGATTTAATCAAACCAAGACATTAATTTAAAATAAAATTATATGTACAATATCTAGAGTATAAAACCTAATCTTCACATTGCTCTCTGAAATTCTATCCAGCTAGAGTGAATGGGGATCACTTACAAAACAATCTTAAAAGGATTCTTTTTGTTTTTCTATTCTAAAATATCAAATATTTTAGTAATTAATATTTTTCAAACACAAACTATTGCACTTAAAAAATAGTGTATTGATGATGATGATGATGATAGCCTCCGGTCTCACTCAGAAAAAAAGCCAGTTATTCCTGCGACCTAGAAGACCCATCATGATCTGGCCCCTCCCCTAACCTCTCTCATCTCCTCTCTTATTTCTCCCTTACCCTCTCCTCTACCAATATCTCCACCCCAGCCACACTGGTATCCTCATTGTGTTTTTACATATTAGCACACTCCTGCTGTAGGGCCTTTATGGATGTTGTTCCTCTATCTGGAATACTCTTCCCCAGATAGCCACATGACTCACTCATTGTCTTCAGATCTTTACTCAAAAAGTGGCTCAGCGGTTGAGCATCGACCCAGGAACCAAGAGGTCACTGGTTTGATTCCCATTCAGGGCACATGCCCAGGTTTTGGGATGGATCCCCAATGAGGGGTCATACAGAAGACAGTCAATCAATGATGTTTCTCTCTCATTGATGTTTCTATCTCTCAATTCTTCTCCCTTCCTCTTTCTCTAAAAATCAAGAAAAACCTATTTCTTAAAAAGGTCACATTCTCTATCTTTCTGGGCCCTTTATTTTCTAAAATGTCATTTCCCCTTCCCTATTTTATTTTCCTAAGAGCCTATCACTATTTGGAAGATTAATAAACAGAAAACTCGTTAAAATTGAAATTGGGAGGGCTTGTAGGGGTAGCTTTCACATCCTACCACTCATCATCAATTATCCCAACAGGAAGAGACTGGACTTTTCATTTCCAACAGAACACCCAGCAAACGTTCAGACAATGAAAGACTGTTATAACTCAGGCAATGAAAAGCCACAACACTTCAAATTCCGTTTCCTCCAAAGGACACTTTGTTTACAACAGCCCCTCTGA